>LR880969.1:13293373-13303654 GCA_904067115.1 Aegilops sharonensis | reverse complement strand
GAGCTAACCAATATGATGTTCTGTTGTGTGGCTTTGCACCAAATAGATCTACTTGCAAGTTCCCGCGTTATTAGTTTAGTGAATTGCCACCAAAATACTATACCAAATATTCATCAGATGGAGTTATATATTCGCAACATTATAATTCTATAACTCTGGTAGACATTTCTATAATTTTCCATTAAACTTGACGAGCGCGGCAACGCGCGCCATCATGTTCTAGTATTATCAATGGTGAGTATATATCCTACGCGGGAATACGTATGCAGCAAAAATAGTAGGATTTCATTCCTTTTAATGTGAATCCAACTATATACATGTATGGCATTAATATTCTCCCAAATATATGCAAATCGGTGATCGAAATTACTAATTAAGGAGTACTTCTTCCAAAGATCACTCTATTCTCCTCAGGTTGCGACAAGTGACGCACTGGATGTGCGCCACTTGTTGCAACATGAAAGTTTTCCCTTTTCCGTAGATTCGTTTATTCAAAACATTTTATCTCTTAAACTATGTGTCCAAATCTCGAACGTTTTCACCGTCCGATTCCTCGCATCGAGATCTTTAAAATTAGATCCCATTTTGATAGATTTTGACAAACTTTTCTTTTTACGAAAAAACCAGATGAAAAAATTGAACCGAGAGCACGTATTTTTTGCCACTCTTAAATTTTGACAATGTATCACAATTGCCACTCTAAAATTATTGTTTTTGCCATGGAATGGCAATTGTGATGTATTGTCAAAAACTAAGAGTGGCAAAAGTGAAATGTCAAATTATACAGTGGCATAAGCAAAGTGGTCAAAAGCTAGAGTGGCAAAAATAAAGTTTTCCCTAATATAAATAGTTACATGCATACTGATTCAATATGTAAAATTGGGAATAAAAAAACAAAAATATAGGTTATAAGACCAGAAAAACCATATTTTATGTATGTTTTACACTATGTTTTTACATTCCTAATTTTACGTAACATAAAATATTTTTTACAGCGAGTACATATTTTCTTACGTTCTCTTTTTATATATGAAATAAGACAAAATTTATGAAACGTAAAAATACGATGCAATAGTGCCAAAATAGAGAGGGGGTGAAGAATAACTATTCCTCACCCAGGATGATGAATAACGCGACCCTATATATATTTTCCTCAAAATGGTAGGATTGCGTGTGTTCCTACTGGACATTAATTAGAGATTATTTTGATATACATGAGTATATATGCTACACGTGGAAACGTACGCAGCAAAAGTAGTAGGATTTCATTCCTCTTAATGCGAATCCAACTATATACATGTATGGCATTAAAATTCTCCCAAATATATGCAAATTGGTGATTGAAATTACTAATTGAGAAGTATTACTTTTAAAGATCACTCTAATCTTCCCAGGTTGCGACAAGTGGCGCACTGCATGTGCGCCACTTGTTGCAACCTGAGAATTTTCCCTCTTTCATAGATTCGTTTATTCAAAACATTTTATCTCTTAAACTGTAAATCCAAATCTTAAACAATTTTCACCATTTGATTTGTCATGTCGAGATCTTCAAAACTAGATCCCATGTTGATTGGTTTTGACAAACTTTTCTTAAAAAAAAAGACCAAAAAACCGAATCAGGAGGAAGTTTTTTTTCCCTTTCTAAAATCCGCGAAAGCAAAACTGTGCCTCTCACGGAAGGAAAAAAAAAAGAGAAAACACATTTTTTTCATCTCCGAGAAGCACGGTTGTGCCTCTCGCGGAAGCAAAACTGTGCCTCTCATGAAGGAAAAAAAAAAGAAAACACTATTTTTCCATTTCCGAGAGGCACACCCATGCCTCTCGCGGAAGGAAAAAAACATGTTTTTTTTTGTTTCTGTTGTGCCTTTTACGGAAGGAAAAAAACAGAAAACGTGTTTTTTTCCGGAAGCAAAACCATGCCTCTCGCGGAAGATAAACCATGCCTCTCACTGGAAAATTAAAGAAAACATGTTTTTTTTAAAAAAAAACTGTTTTTTAAAGAAAGATTGATGGAAAACTGAAAAAACATCTAAAAAGCCGAAAACGTGTGCAGAAAAATAAAAAAAGCAAATTCCGGAGGGAACTTCCAGAGCACCACACGTGGCTCATGTCTGATCATCAAGTAGGCTCGTCAAGTTTAAGCCAAATATTCTGCATATGGAAAACTGGTTTACACCCGTTGTATGTGAATGAAGAGTCTATCACAACCGACCATCACGGGGTGATTCGAAACAATGATTTTTTGTAACGGTGCATACTTAGGGAGAACGCCTTTTATCTTAAAATTAAGTGAAGGAATCATCTTATAATGCTACCATCACCCTAGGCAAAATAAGATGTATCAAAAGATAAACGTCGCATGAAATCAATATATGACATGATATGACCATTATCATCTTGTGCTTTTGATCTCCATCACCAAAGCACCGACATAACACCATGATCTCCATCATCGTGTCGTCATGTGGTTGTCTCCGCCAACTATTGCTTCTACAACTATTGCTAACTCATAGCGATAAAGTAAAGCAATTACATGACACTTAATGATTGATACACAGGTCATACAATAAATTAAAGACAACGCTATGGCTCCTAGCGGTTATCGTACTCATCGACATGCAAGTTATGAACCTGTTACAAAACATGATCATCTTATGCATGAACATATACCACATCATTTTTTGACCATACCACATCACAACATGCCCTGCAAAAACAAGTTTGACGCCCTAATTAGTTGGTCCCAACTGGGGGGCTGCTGTTGGAAACAGGAAACTGGGTTTGGGTAATCAACTTATCATAAAACTGGTTTTGGGCCGCTGCTGTTGGAGATGCTCTAAGGATTACAAATTTACAATTCAACATTGAACCTATTAGGATGTCTACTATGCCAAAATGTTCTAGAATTTGAACCATCGCTCATGTCTAATCAAATGATGACGAACTTAAGCAAACAAGGCCCAGCCAGCACTCAATGCCTCTATTAATAAGATAAGACACTCGATTACTGCTTTCATCATATCAAAAGGGATAAGAGTTGGTAAGCACGGGAGTTGAGTTGATACAGGTGCAGTTTAATCATGTACAAAACCACATACATGGGCATGTCAATTTGCCGCCAAATAGATGGCTTGAAATACTTGCCTAAATAATCTTTTTCATGGACGACGCACGCCATACTAGGGTAGGCAGGATGATGATGTATAAGAGCTGCTGATGCCGGGGGAAGAAACCAGCTGGGGCGCATCACACTTTGTCATCATGAAACCACCACCTCGTCTCCTTCGGCGACCTCCCGTTGCGGCAGTTCCTGACATAGCGATCGTTGTCGGATGGGCGTTCCTGCATGCAAACAACATGTACAGTTAGATGACCGTTCATTTAGATTGTAGATAATGTAGAGGGAGCTGGGTGACCTTCGCTGGTGAACTTGACAACATGGACAAGATGCTGATGCACACAGAACTGACCGTCATTGCTGGTGACCACGAGTCGTACAATATATCTGCAGCCAAGTGAATTGTTAGAAAGCTGGGGTTTCAGCACATGAAAATGCACTATTGTAGCATGTCAAAATATGGCAGTTGTTAAATAAAACCAGACACGTCGACACATACTCAAGAACCCATGAAAACAGCCTTAAATTAAATCGGTTTACAAGATGATGAAAAGAAAGAAAAATGGATGAAAGAGCTAACTGTCACGGCTCAACCTTACATTAAACAAACTAAGAGGCAAAAGGTACTGGATATTCACCAAACGTCCAGATATATATTTGTCTTAGAAAGACATGACTTGACAATATAGTGAGCTGTCTTATCTCATCTTTGTTTTTAAAAAAACGCTATATGTGAATTGATCAAAGTTGAGCGGAATAACGGGTAAGTAAATAGACTGGGCCAGGAAGACTTGTGACACATGGTGTGGGAATTCACCGTAGTACATATGGACTTATTTGTTTGGGCTGCAGCTTCGACCGAAGCATCTACACAGACTTGCTGCGGTGGCAAAGCTGCTGTATCGAGGAAGTGGTTGTGATGAAGGTTAACTGTTTCGCAGCGTATCTGTGGGAGCGGTTGTGAGCTGGTGAAAAGGCTGAAATACTGCCAGAGTGCCCAGATCGGTGTAATTTGCCAAATCTTACTTAATAGCTTGTTTAAATGGTATAATAAATGGTTTTTTATTATATACTAATGTATAAACTACTACCCCTGTTTCTAAATATAAGACGTTTTGGCAGTTTAAATTGAACTGCAAAAACGTCTTATATTTAGGAACAGAGAGTGTATTTCATAATAATATTTCTCTCTCGCTCAAAGGTGCATAAATAGAATAAACGAGAGCACAAAAAATTTATTGTCATGTCACCTGTCCATGTAGTTAATAATTGTCTAGCCAGTGCGGGGTGGTCGATGCAAGGACGACGAGGTGAGGTGGGGGGGAGGGGTTGGGGGGTGCAGGGACGGCGACACGAGATGCGGGGAGGCAGCGGTCGAGATGGGGGCAGTTGGAAATAATCCAACTTGTTCAACTTGGATTTGAATCAGGAACGTATAGTTTCAATACTATGATTAGCAAGATTAGGCGGGTTCTGGTACACGTGTAGTACCTGTCTAGTACTCGTAGGTTTCCTAGTTGAGAGTCCGGTTAGGATCAGTAATTTTGATCAAGGTTGTCGAGTCATTAGTTTAGGAAAGTGTCGTGTGTGGCCTGCATCACATAGCAGCGTACAAGAGAGCGGAAGCACTCGTGCAAGAGGAGGCTGGGCCGCTGGCTAGGTTTGCTGCTGGGAGATGACAGGGAATCGGGGCGCTTGGGGGCAATTTATCTATAATTTGTGAAATAAGACAGGGTAACCGCTAAGAGCCACACAGCTTCATGCAGGAAGTTACCCCCGGATGTGCTTCGTGCGGGAAGCACCTGTGGCTAGCCAGCGGGCTGCAGTTTGGTGTTTTTTTCAGCTTCCACTTTCTTTCATGAGAAGCTGGTTCCTAAAGCTCAAACAGACGGAGCCTATAGCAAGTTTGTTAAAGCTAAGTTATTTCAGAGAGAAAAAGAAACAGAAGATCCTAGTGACCGTCAAATTTTGGCTACAGCAATGCAAATATATGCATACTTAATTTTCATACTTGACATGGTCAGTGAAACTAGGTTCATGGTTAGCCATAGCTCGGTAATTTGAATGAAACAATGTTTGTCCATTTGTGAGACATGGTAAAATGCGAAAGAGCCTAAGTTACATGGTTCGCCTAAAAACAGATGTTCTTTTACTCTGTTTATTAGGCTACATGTTCTTTTACTAATAACAGAAGACATTTCTAAGGTATATAGAGCTTTAATAGACAACATTATTTATTCATCTGCATGATTCAGTTCATCAGTATATTTGATCCATGCTGGCATTAATACAGGTAGCATTGTACTGGATAATCAATTAGCAATGACCTATCCATCCAGTCCATAAAGGGCACTACCGAGGTACTGGTTGGATGCCAAGCTGCAAAGATGAAAACTATAGGCTAGGAGTGCTTTTGTCACAGGTAAAGTTGTGGCTATGAGCATCTGGGGACTTGATGCGTATAAAACTAATGTATGATGGTCACAAATCTTATAGGATGTTGATTAACACTTTTCTTTTAGTTACTCAGCAGAAGAATATTGGAAAAAATATAGTGGATTTAGTTCAGAGACGCATAATTTAATACCTTAACCTCCATCTTAAGAAAATTATGTGTGCTATTAAATTTCCTCTGTATATATCAAAGCATATTGGTGGACCAGGAATAACGCCATATCAGTACATACTTCTAGCTTTTACACACATTAATTTAGAAGCAGAGCAAGGCAACCATCCATGCATGGGTGATATTAGGCCTGGGCATTCGGTATAAACAGCAAATTCGGTTTCTACCATTCTTTTTTTTGAAAATCGGTTTGCAAAGATGGAAACCGAAAAAGTCAACACAAAATAGAAAACCTTAACCGAGCTTTTCAGTCTGGTAATCGGTTTATACTGTATTCGCCAAATATGCCAACGAATGAGCTGTGTGGCTCCGTGCCTCGCATCCTTTCCACCTACGCTATTATATAGACTAGCTATCCACCTCCTTGTGTGTGGCTGGCCGAGGTGGGACTAAACCACCAACCGGCAGCGCCTCGCACGCACGTACAAGTTGACCAGAAAAGCAAGCCACAACAGCTTGCCAGCTTGGGCCTTGTATACGTGCATGCGGCTTGGCCCATGATTTTTCTGTCGCGAACGCGCGCGCTCGAGGCTGCCTAGCGCGGGAAAAAGACTAAAAAAACCTAGCGAGGGAGCAGCTCGTTGTTGGCTGTACGTTCACGCGACCTCACCTATTGGCCTAGCTATGTTTGTTTTTTCTGTTCGGTTACCGTACTAAAAACGAACCGATTGAATTAAGTTCGGCTTGCAAAGACAGAAACCGACTTTCTATGTAGTAACATTAAAAACCGAAATTTCACTTTTTTAGGTTTCGGTTTCGGTTTCAGTTCGTCGATGTTTATGCCCATCCCTAGGTGATATACCATTAATCCATCAGATGGTCCAAGATAATCTTACCAATCTTGAGTGTTAACACGAAAATCATAGTTAATGGACTTTCATATGCCACTCAAGCGTGCAAAAGCATCAAACACAAAACTAAACTAGTATTAAAAGGAGCAACAAGAATTATACCTAGACAGATGTGTCCATTGCTGTAAATATGCGGATGCATCGGCGCTGGATGCATAAATATAACCTGCACCAAAACATCCATCAGACCAGTCCAAAATAACACGAGTTCTATGCGTAAGCTACACCCCCTGTAAACAAATATAAGACCGTTTAGATCACTACTCTGGTGATCTAAATGGTAGTGATCTAAACGGTCTTATATTTGTTTACAGAGGGAGCACAAACTAAAGAAAGTAGAAAGAACAGGGGATCTCTCTCGCCTGTGGAGCCTCCATGGGGTACTGCTCCGGGAAGTCAACCTGCAGCCGGTACGTCTCGCCGGCGTAGAGCGTTCCCTCCGCCCCGGACACCTCGATGACCCACCTGTTGTTGTGCCACCCATCATGATTTTCATATTGCTTTTTGTCCGGTATGTATAAAACAGATTACGAGAACGAAATCGTATTGCAGCGAAGATAAAAGGTCCGCAGCGGATCAATACTACGGCAGACCGAACGGGGGGACTGGATTGGTCGGGCGGGGAGCGGGGGAGAGGAGGGAAGGGCGTAGGGGCAGGCACCGCTGGAGGTTGCCGGAGACCTTGTAGGTGAAGCCGCCGGGAGGGCTGGCCTGCCACTCGCCGAGCTCCTTCTGCAGCCGGAGGCACGCGATCTTGCTCAGCACCTGCGCGCGAACAGCAGGGTTAATTCGGCCGAATCGGGCGGCGGTCGGCGAATCCGACGGGGCCGGATCGGAAGGGGGATCGACGAGATTGGGCGTCGTCGGGGGGTTAGGGTTTGGTACCTTGCGGGAAGGGGAGGAGGAGGCGGAGCTCGTCATGGCGCGCCGCGCGCGGTCTCGCCGAGGCCGGGGAAGGGGGGAAAGGTGCGGTGCGGTGCGGGGAATACGTGGGGTGGGGTGGGGTGGGTTGGTGTAGCGGCGAGGTGCGACGCGACGGGGATGCCAATGGCGGAGGAGCTCAAGTGGCCGGCTGAAAAGACTCGCCGTCCACTCAACGCTTGTGAACTTCCCCATGCGTTGGAAAACCTGGCCAAGTGGGCCGGCCACTCAACGCTTGTGAACTTTCCCATGCGTTGGAAAACCTGGCCAAGTGGGCCGGCCCGGCCCGGCCCGGCCCATGCTTAAACATGGCAGGTCCCACCTAGGCGCGTTTATAAGTGGGCCGTGTCGTGCCAGCACACGGGCCTCGTCCCAAGCCCAGACATGACTCGTGTATCAAACGGGTCGGCCTGTGGCACATTTAGTCCTAATGGATCACGTGTTATGGGTTGTGTTTTCGTGCCAGCACGTGGGTCTGGCCTCGCAGCCTAGACACGGCCTCGGGCGTGTCTCATGCCAGGCACGTCCCACTTAGCCATGTGTCGTGCCGGGCGTCACATACATGTTTGGAAACGTAGTAGAAAATAAATAAAAAATCATGCCTACACACACTCAAGATCAATATGAAGAAGTATAACGGGTTGGGATCACGATCGTTACCGTCATCGAGTTGCAGCGGAAGAAGAATGTGTCGGTGTATATCGTACTTGGAGTCCCTCGAATCATCAATGAACAATCCCGTGAACCGCCCACGAACAGCCCCTCGAACCGAAGACCGAAAGCACGACCTCTCTACTTGGTTGCAAGCATGCAGCCTTCACGATCCGGCAGCGCTTCGCCGTCCAAAACTAATCGTCGCCGGAGAATTAGAGGGGGAATTAGAACCACACATAGTTTCTAATTATGAGGACAAGAGGATTAGCATAGATCTAATTAGTCAACTAGGACCAACTAGAACTAGAACTAGAAGAACTACAGGAGGCTCCAAAACTTATATGTCCAATTATAGCCATTACCTCAAGTATATGTAGGTTGGAGGGGAAGAGGAGGGCTACCACCAAGGTGGGAAAGCCTCCTCAGGGTTCCCGCCAAAGTGGGGAGGAGTTGGACTCCTCCCCTACCCTAATTAGGCATCCTTCCTTAGGGAAGGGAGGCGCTTCTCCGTCTGGGCCCTTGTTGCCCAAGTTGCCTTTCACCTCTTGGCCTTTTTAAACCCATTGATATTAAATTAAATATAAAAATGTTTTAAATATTTTCAAACCATTATTTATATAATTTAACATCTTCAAAAACATTTTCTATATATATAATTCTGAATATTGATGGAACAATTCCACAAATATATTTATAACCCAGTATTATCCGATATTCATCGAAACCCTTCCGGTGACCCCCAAACGCTTTCAGATCCTCTCATAATTCTGAATACTGATGGAACAATTCCACAAATATATTATCATCACTCCCGTCCTACTAACACTCAGCGGATCGTGATTGCCTTATGCTTGTGACCTCGTAGGTTTGGTAACTCATAGACATGAACGAACCCCCTCGTTCAATGACCGATAGCGGGACCGTGGACGTCCACATCGGTCCCTATGAGAACACGAATGATATTCGAGTGAACCTTTGGTTATCATGTGATGTTCCCTTTGCATCACTATACTTCACAAAATCCGAAATGCATCGGTATTCCCCCTGAGTCATCACTATGCTCACTATACCGAAAACCTTGTTACCAGTTTTGTTCTTCTTTCTCGTTATTGCGTTCTGATATGCCTGTGAGGTAGTCACCTATGTCTGGTCAAATGATGATGGATGCCATCACACCGAGAGGTCCTAAGAATATCTCTCCATCGTCGGAGGAGCAAATCCCACTCTCAAGCTATCCGACCACTTGTCAAACTTTTTGATGAACCCGTAAGTTGTCATATGATCACCCTGTTACAGGTGACGTTTGAGAAACACTAAAGCCCACCCACTACTAGGAAAAGGCCTACTAATGACGCACCTAATTTGGCCATTAATGGCGCATTAGTGGTGCATCATTAGTGCCACGCCATTAGTATATTTTACTAATGGCGCACCACTGGTGCGCCATTAGTATCTGGTATACTAATGGCGCACCACTGGATGCGCCATTAGTATATACAACAGTGCGCCATTAGTATGCCTCCCAGGGGGCCATGTATACCCAGGTGCTTTGGCATACTAATGGCGCACAACGGCAAGATGCGCCATTAGTAACTTCGGCATACTAATGGCGCACTGTTTAATGATGCGCCATTAGTATCCTTTGGCATACTAATGGCGCACTGTGATGTGATGCGTCATTAGTATGAATATTAGGTTTTTTTTATTTTTTTATTTTCTATTTTTTGTACAGGTTACAAAATGTATAATTGGACAAAATATAGACAGCACACATCAACAACAGATTCATCGAATACAATAGAAGATTAGTCTCTGAATACAATTCATCATATTAGTCTCCGAATACAATTCATCATATTAGTCTCCGAATTGAAAAGACCGAACAAAGATAGAACATTATATTACAAGTCTCGAGACCGCGAGTAGCGAGTTTGTCTTCACATTACAAGTCGATATCGATCATCTAAACTACCATCACATAGAAGAGAGCTGCGGTCATCACGATGAGCATCATCACGATGAAACTCGTCTTCATCCGGTTCCTCCAACGCTCCCTCCCCTCTCCCGCTAGATAGCGGGCGTATCTAGATTCAGCCTCGGCCCTAGTGGTG
>LR880969.1:13260601-13270809 GCA_904067115.1 Aegilops sharonensis | reverse complement strand
CCATAGTTGTTGAACCCCAAGGTGCGCTTACGTGTCGGTCATCAACACTCATAGTTTTGACTGATTCTAGACCGTTTCTTAAACTATTACTCATTGTTTTGGGGTCCCGGAGTGATTTTCACGATTGACGAACACCGGGGTGCGTTTACATGTCGGTCATCGACACCCGCGGTTTTTGTCAATTCTGACCCGTTTCATGGACTATTACTGACCGTTTTGGGTTCCCGAAGCGATTTCCATGGTTGTCAAACCCCAAGGTGCGTTTACGTGTCGGTCAGCAACAATCGCAGTTTGGGTCGATTCTGGCCCGTTTCTTGGACTATTACTCAGGTTTGGGATCCCTGAGTGATTTCCTCGATTGACAAACCCCGGGGTGCGTTTACGTGTCGGTCTTCAACACTCACAATTTTGGCCAATTCTGGTCCGTTTCGAGCACTATTACTCACTGTTTGGGGGTCCCCGAGTGATTTCCACGATTAACAAACCCCGAGGTGCGTTTACGTGTTGGTCATCATCACTCACAGTTTTGGCAAGTTCTCGCGCGTTTCGTGGTCTATTACTCGCCGTTTTGGGGTCCCGAAGCGATTTCCATAGTTGTTGAACCCCAAGGTCCGTTTACGTGTCGGTCATTAACACTCGCAGTTTTGGCCGATTCTTGCCTGTTTCTTGGACTATTACTCATTGTTTTGGGGTCTCGGAGTGATTTTCACGATTGACGAACCCCGGGTGCATTTACGTGTCGGTCATCAACACTCGCTGTTTTTGTCGATTCTGGCCCGTCTCGTGGACTATTACTCACCATTTTGGGGTTCCGAAGCGATTTCCGTGGTTGTCAAACCCCAAGGTGTGCTTACGTGTCGGTCAGGAACTATCGCAGTTTGGACCTATTCTGGCTCGTTTCTTGGACTATTACTCAGTTTTGGGGTCCCGAAGTGATTTCCAAGATTGACGAATCCAGGGGTGCGTTTACGTGTCGGTCATCAAGACTCACAATTTGGACCGATTCTTCTCCGTTTCGTGCACTATTCCTCACTGTTTTGGGGTCCCAGAGCGACTTCCACGATTGACTACCCCCGGGGTGCATTTACGTGTCCGTCGTCCACACTCACAGTTTTGGCCAATTCTGACCCGTTTCATGGACTATTGCTCACCATCTTGGGGTCCCGAAGCGATTTCCATAGTTGTTGAACCCTAAGGTGTGCTTACGTGTCGGTCATCAACACTCATAGTTTTTGCCGATTCTGGCCCTTTCGTGGACTATTACTCACTGTTTTGGGGTCCCGGTGTGATTTCCATGCTTAAGGAACCCCGAGGTGCGTTTATGTGTCGGTCATCAACACTCACAGTTTTGGCAGATTCTGGTCGGTTTCGTGCACTATTACTCACTATTTTGGGGTCCCGGAGTGATTTTCATGTTTGACGAACCCCAGGGTGCGTTTACATGTCAGTCATCAAAGCTCGCGGTTTTTTCGATTCTGGCCCGTTTCGTGGACTATTACTCACCGTTCTGGGTCCCGAAGCGATTTCCATGGTTGTCAAATCCCAAGGGGTGTTTACGTGTCTGTCAGCAACATTCGTAGTTTGGGCCAATTCTGGCCCGTTTCTTGGACTATTACTCAGTTTTGGAGTCCCGATGTGATTTCCATGATTGACGAACCCCGAGGTGCGTTTACGTGTCGGTCATCAACACTCACAATTTAGGCTAATTCTGGTCCGTTTCGTGCACTATTACTCACTATTTTGGGGTCCCAGAGCGATTTCCATGATTGACGATCCCCGGGGTGCGTTTACGTGTTCGTCATCAACACTCACAGTTATGGCCAATTCTTACCCATTTCGTGGACTATTACTCACCGTATTGGGCTCCCAAAGCGATTTCCATAGTTGTTGAACCCCAAGGTGCGTTTACGTGTCGGTTAGTAACGAACGCAGTTTGGATCGATTCTGGCCCGTTTCTTGGACTATTACTCAGTTTTGGGGTCCCGAAGTGATTTCCAAGATTTACGAACCAAGGGCTGCGTTTAGGTGTCGGTCATTGACATTCACAATTTTGTCCGATTCTTGTCCGTTTCGTGCACTATTACTCACTGTTTTGGGGTCCCAGAGCGATTTCCACGATTGGCGATCCCCAGGGTGCATTTACATGTCAGTTGTCAACACACACAGTTTTGGCCAATTCTGACCCGTTTCGTGGACTATTACTTACTGTTTTGGGGTCCCGGAGTGATTTCCACGATTAACGAACCCTGAGGTGGGTTGATGTGTCGGTCATCAACACTCGCGGTTTGTTGTCNTCCACGATTAACAAACCCCGAGGTGCGTTTACGTGTTGGTCATCATCACTCACAGTTTTGGCAAGTTCTCGCGCGTTTCGTGGTCTATTACTCGCCGTTTTGGGGTCCCGAAGCGATTTCCATAGTTGTTGAACCCCAAGGTCCGTTTACGTGTCGGTCATTAACACTCGCAGTTTTGGCCGATTCTTGCCTGTTTCTTGGACTATTACTCATTGTTTTGGGGTCTCGGAGTGATTTTCACGATTGACGAACCCCGGGTGCGTTTACGTGTCGGTCATCAACACTCGCTGTTTTTGTCGATTCTGGCCCGTCTCGTGGACTATTACTCACCATTTTGGGGTTCCGAAGCGATTTCCGTGGTTGTCAAACCCCAAGGTGTGCTTACATGTCGGTCAGCAACTATCGCAGTTTGGACCTATTCTGGCTCGTTTCTTGGACTATTACTCAGTTTTGGGGTCCCGAAGTGATTTCCAAGATTGACGAATCCAGGGGTGCGTTTACGTGTCGGTCATCAAGACTCACAATTTGGACCGATTCTTCTCCGTTTCGTGCACTATTCCTCACTGTTTTGGGGTCCCAGAGCGACTTCCACGATTGACTATCCCCGGGGTGCATTTACGTGTCCGTCGTCCACACTCACAGTTTTGGCCAATTCTGACCCGTTTCATGGACTATTGCTCACCATCTTGGGGTCCCGAAGCGATTTCCATAGTTGTTGAACCCTAAGGTGTGCTTACGTGTCGGTCATCAACACTCACAGTTATGGCCAATTCTTACCCATTTCGTGGACTATTACTCACCGTATTGGGCTCCCAAAGCGATTTCCATAGTTGTTGAACCCCAAGGTGCGCTTACGTGTCGGTCATCAACACTCATAGTTTTGACTGATTCTAGACCGTTTCTTAAACTATTACTCATTGTTTTGGGGTCCCGGAGTGATTTTCACGATTGACGAACACCGGGGTGCGTTTACATGTCGGTCATCGACACCCGCGGTTTTTGTCAATTCTGACCCGTTTCATGGACTATTACTGACCGTTTTGGGTTCCCGAAGCGATTTCCATGGTTGTCAAACCCCAAGGTGCGTTTACGTGTCGGTCAGCAACAATCGCAGTTTGGGTCGATTCTGGCCCGTTTCTTGGACTATTACTCAGGTTTGGGATCCCTGAGTGATTTCCTCGATTGACAAACCCCGGGGTGCGTTTACGTGTCGGTCTTCAACACTCACAATTTTGGCCAATTCTGGTCCGTTTCGAGCACTATTACTCACTGTTTGGGGGTCCCCGAGTGATTTCCACGATTAACAAACCCCGAGGTGCGTTTACGTGTTGGTCATCATCACTCACAGTTTTGGCAAGTTCTCGCGCGTTTCGTGGTCTATTACTCGCCGTTTTGGGGTCCCGAAGCGATTTCCATAGTTGTTGAACCCCAAGGTCCGTTTACGTGTCGGTCATTAACACTCGCAGTTTTGGCCGATTCTTGCCTGTTTCTTGGACTATTACTCATTGTTTTGGGGTCTCGGAGTGATTTNCCCGGAGTGATTTCCACGATTAACGAACCCTGAGGTGGGTTGATGTGTCGGTCATCAACACTCGCGGTTTGTTGTCAATTCTGACCCATTTCATGGACTATTACTCACCGTTTTGTGGTCCCAAAGCGATTTCCATGGTTGTCGAACCCCAAAGTGTGCTTACGTGTCGGCTATCAAGACTCGTAGTTTGGGCCGATTCTGGCCCGTTCTTCGACTATTACTCAATTTTGGGGTCCCAAAATGATTTCCATGATTGACGTACCCCGGGGTGCGTTTTCGTGTCGGTCATCAACACTCCCAATTTTGGCTGATTCTGGCCCGTTTCATGCACTATTACTCACTGTTTTGGGGTCCCAGAGTGATTTTCACGTTTGACGAACCCAGGGTGCGTTTACATGTCGGTCATCAACACTCGCGGGTTTTTTTTGATTCTGGCCAGTTTCGTGGACTATTACTCACTGTTTTGGGGCCCCGAAGCGATTTCCATGGTTGTCAAACACCAAGGGGTGTTTACGTGTCTGTTAGCAACAATCGCAGTTTGGGCCGATTCTGGTCCGTTTCTTGGACTATTACTCAGTTTTGGAGTCCCGAAGTGATTTCCACGATTGACGAACCCTGGGGTGCGTTTACATGTCGGTTATCAACACTCACAATTTAGGCTAATGCTGGTCCATTTCGTGCACTATACTCACTTTTTGGGGGTCCCAGAGCGATTTCCACGATTGACGATCCCCGGGGTGCGTTTACGTGTCGGTCCTCAACACTCACAATTTTGGCCGATTCTGGTCCGTTTCGTGCACTATTACTCACTGTTTTGGCGTCCCAGAGTGATTTCCAAGATTGACGAACCCCGGGGTGTGTTTACGTGTCGGTCATCAATACTCGCGGTTTTGTAGATTCTGGCCCGTTTCATGCACTATTACTCACTGTTTTGGCGTCCCAGAGTGATTTCCAAGATTGACGAACCCCGGGGTGTGTTTACGTGTCGGTCATCAATACTCGCGGTTTTGTAGATTCTGGCCCGTTTCATGCACTATTACTCACTGTTTTGGCGTCCCAGAGTGATTTCCAAGATTGACGAACCCCGGGGTGTGTTTACGTGTCGGTCATCAATACTCGCGGTTTTGTAGATTCTGGCCCGTTTCATGCACTATTACTCACTGTTTTGGCGTCCCAGAGTGATTTCCAAGATTGACGAACCCCGGGGTGTGTTTACGTGTCGGTCATCAATACTCGCGGTTTTGTAGATTCTGGCCCGTTTCATGCACTATTACTCACTGTTTTGGCGTCCCAGAGTGATTTCCAAGATTGACGAACCCCGGGGTGTGTTTACGTGTCGGTCATCAATACTCGCGGTTTTGTAGATTCTGGCCCGTTTCATGCACTATTACTCACTGTTTTGGCGTCCCAGAGTGATTTCCAAGATTGACGAACCCCGGGGTGTGTTTACGTGTCGGTCATCAATACTCGCGGTTTTGTAGATTCTGGCCCGTTTCATGCACTATTACTCACTGTTTTGGCGTCCCAGAGTGATTTCCAAGATTGACGAACCCCGGGGTGTGTTTACGTGTCGGTCATCAATACTCGCGGTTTTGTAGATTCTGGCCCGTTTCATGCACTATTACTCACTGTTTTGGCGTCCCAGAGTGATTTCCAAGATTGACGAACCCCGGGGTGTGTTTACGTGTCGGTCATCAATACTCGCGGTTTTGTAGATTCTGGCCCGTTTCATGCACTATTACTCACTGTTTTGGCGTCCCAGAGTGATTTCCAAGATTGACGAACCCCGGGGTGTGTTTACGTGTCGGTCATCAATACTCGCGGTTTTGTAGATTCTGGCCCGTTTCATGCACTATTACTCACTGTTTTGGCGTCCCAGAGTGATTTCCAAGATTGACGAACCCCGGGGTGTGTTTACGTGTCGGTCATCAATACTCGCGGTTTTGTAGATTCTGGCCCGTTTCATGCACTATTACTCACTGTTTTGGCGTCCCAGAGTGATTTCCAAGATTGACGAACCCCGGGGTGTGTTTACGTGTCGGTCATCAATACTCGCGGTTTTGTAGATTCTGGCCCGTTTCATGCACTATTACTCACTGTTTTGGCGTCCCAGAGTGATTTCCAAGATTGACGAACCCCGGGGTGTGTTTACGTGTCGGTCATCAATACTCGCGGTTTTGTAGATTCTGGCCCGTTTCATGCACTATTACTCACTGTTTTGGCGTCCCAGAGTGATTTCCAAGATTGACGAACCCCGGGGTGTGTTTACGTGTCGGTCATCAATACTCGCGGTTTTGTAGATTCTGGCCCGTTTCATGCACTATTACTCACTGTTTTGGCGTCCCAGAGTGATTTCCAAGATTGACGAACCCCGGGGTGTGTTTACGTGTCGGTCATCAATACTCGCGGTTTTGTAGATTCTGGCCCGTTTCATGCACTATTACTCACTGTTTTGGCGTCCCAGAGTGATTTCCAAGATTGACGAACCCCGGGGTGTGTTTACGTGTCGGTCATCAATACTCGCGGTTTTGTAGATTCTGGCCCGTTTCATGCACTATTACTCACTGTTTTGGCGTCCCAGAGTGATTTCCAAGATTGACGAACCCCGGGGTGTGTTTACGTGTCGGTCATCAATACTCGCGGTTTTGTAGATTCTGGCCCGTTTCATGCACTATTACTCACTGTTTTGGCGTCCCAGAGTGATTTCCAAGATTGACGAACCCCGGGGTGTGTTTACGTGTCGGTCATCAATACTCGCGGTTTTGTAGATTCTGGCCCGTTTCATGCACTATTACTCACTGTTTTGGCGTCCCAGAGTGATTTCCAAGATTGACGAACCCCGGGGTGTGTTTACGTGTCGGTCATCAATACTCGCGGTTTTGTAGATTCTGGCCCGTTTCATGCACTATTACTCACTGTTTTGGCGTCCCAGAGTGATTTCCAAGATTGACGAACCCCGGGGTGTGTTTACGTGTCGGTCATCAATACTCGCGGTTTTGTAGATTCTGGCCCGTTTCATGCACTATTACTCACTGTTTTGGCGTCCCAGAGTGATTTCCAAGATTGACGAACCCCGGGGTGTGTTTACGTGTCGGTCATCAATACTCGCGGTTTTGTAGATTCTGGCCCGTTTCATGCACTATTACTCACTGTTTTGGCGTCCCAGAGTGATTTCCAAGATTGACGAACCCCGGGGTGTGTTTACGTGTCGGTCATCAATACTCGCGGTTTTGTAGATTCTGGCCCGTTTCATGCACTATTACTCACTGTTTTGGCGTCCCAGAGTGATTTCCAAGATTGACGAACCCCGGGGTGTGTTTACGTGTCGGTCATCAATACTCGCGGTTTTGTAGATTCTGGCCCGTTTCATGCACTATTACTCACTGTTTTGGCGTCCCAGAGTGATTTCCAAGATTGACGAACCCCGGGGTGTGTTTACGTGTCGGTCATCAATACTCGCGGTTTTGTAGATTCTGGCCCGTTTCATGCACTATTACTCACTGTTTTGGCGTCCCAGAGTGATTTCCAAGATTGACGAACCCCGGGGTGTGTTTACGTGTCGGTCATCAATACTCGCGGTTTTGTAGATTCTGGCCCGTTTCATGCACTATTACTCACTGTTTTGGCGTCCCAGAGTGATTTCCAAGATTGACGAACCCCGGGGTGTGTTTACGTGTCGGTCATCAATACTCGCGGTTTTGTAGATTCTGGCCCGTTTCATGCACTATTACTCACTGTTTTGGCGTCCCAGAGTGATTTCCAAGATTGACGAACCCCGGGGTGTGTTTACGTGTCGGTCATCAATACTCGCGGTTTTGTAGATTCTGGCCCGTTTCATGCACTATTACTCACTGTTTTGGCGTCCCAGAGTGATTTCCAAGATTGACGAACCCCGGGGTGTGTTTACGTGTCGGTCATCAATACTCGCGGTTTTGTAGATTCTGGCCCGTTTCATGCACTATTACTCACTGTTTTGGCGTCCCAGAGTGATTTCCAAGATTGACGAACCCCGGGGTGTGTTTACGTGTCGGTCATCAATACTCGCGGTTTTGTAGATTCTGGCCCGTTTCATGCACTATTACTCACTGTTTTGGCGTCCCAGAGTGATTTCCAAGATTGACGAACCCCGGGGTGTGTTTACGTGTCGGTCATCAATACTCGCGGTTTTGTAGATTCTGGCCCGTTTCAAGGACTATTAGTCACCGTTTTGGGGTTCCGAAGCGTTTTACGTGGTTGTCAAACCCCAAGGTGTGCTTACATGTCGGTCAGCAACAATCGCAGTTTGGACCGATTCTGGCCCGTTTCTTGGACTATTACTCAGTTTTGGGGCCCCGAAGTGATTTCCAAGATTGACGAACCCAGGGGTGCGTTTACGTGTCGGTCCTGAACACTCACAATTTTGGCAGATTCTGGTCCGTTTCGTGCACTATTACTCACTGTTTTGGGGTCCCGGAGTGATTTTCACGATTGACGAACCCCGGGTTGCGTTTACATGTCGGTCATCAGCACTCGCGATTTTTTTCGATTCTGGCCTGTTTCGTGGACCATTACTCACCGTTTTGGGGTCCCGAAGCGATTTCCATGGTTGTCAAACCCCTAGGGATGTTTACGTGTCTGTCAGCAACAATTGTAGTTTTGGCCGATTCTGGCCCGTTTGGACTATTACTCAGTTTTGGAGTCCCGAAGTGATTTCCACGATTGACGAACCCCGGGGTGTGTTTACGTGTCGGTCATCAACACTCACAATTTAGGCTGATTCTGGTCCGTTTCGTGCACTATTACTCACTGTTTTGGGGTCCCAAAGTGAGTTCCACGATTGATGATCCCCGGGGTGCGTTTACGTGTCCGTCGTCAACACTCATTGTTTTGGCCAATTCTTACCCATTTCGTGGACTATTACTTACCGTTTTGGGGTCCCGAAGCGATTTCCATAGTTGTTGAACCCCAAGGTGCGCTTACGTGTCGGTCATCAACACTCATAGTTTTGACTGATTCTAGACCGTTTCTTAAACTATTACTCATTGTTTTGGGGTCCCGGAGTGATTTTCACGATTGACGAACACCGGGGTGCGTTTACATGTCGGTCATCGACACCCGCGGTTTTTGTCAATTCTGACCCGTTTCATGGACTATTACTGACCGTTTTGGGTTCCCGAAGCGATTTCCATGGTTGTCAAACCCCAAGGTGCGTTTACGTGTCGGTCAGCAACAATCGCAGTTTGGGTCGATTCTGGCCCGTTTCTTGGACTATTACTCAGGTTTGGGATCCCTGAGTGATTTCCTCGATTGACAAACCCCGGGGTGCGTTTACGTGTCGGTCTTCAACACTCACAATTTTGGCCAATTCTGGTCCGTTTCGAGCACTATTACTCACTGTTTGGGGGTCCCCGAGTGATTTCCACGATTAACAAACCCCGAGGTGCGTTTACGTGTTGGTCATCATCACTCACAGTTTTGGCAAGTTCTCGCGCGTTTCGTGGTCTATTACTCGCCGTTTTGGGGTCCCGAAGCGATTTCCATAGTTGTTGAACCCCAAGGTCCGTTTACGTGTCGGTCATTAACACTCGCAGTTTTGGCCGATTCTTGCCTGTTTCTTGGACTATTACTCATTGTTTTGGGGTCTCGGAGTGATTTTCACGATTGACGAACCCCGGGTGCATTTACGTGTCGGTCATCAACACTCGCTGTTTTTGTCGATTCTGGCCCGTCTCGTGGACTATTACTCACCATTTTGGGGTTCCGAAGCGATTTCCGTGGTTGTCAAACCCCAAGGTGTGCTTACGTGTCGGTCAGGAACTATCGCAGTTTGGACCTATTCTGGCTCGTTTCTTGGACTATTACTCAGTTTTGGGGTCCCGAAGTGATTTCCAAGATTGACGAATCCAGGGGTGCGTTTACGTGTCGGTCATCAAGACTCACAATTTGGACCGATTCTTCTCCGTTTCGTGCACTATTCCTCACTGTTTTGGGGTCCCAGAGCGACTTCCACGATTGACTATCCCCGGGGTGCATTTACGTGTCCGTCGTCCACACTCACAGTTTTGGCCAATTCTGACCCGTTTCATGGACTATTGCTCACCATCTTGGGGTCCCGAAGCGATTTCCATAGTTGTTGAACCCTAAGGTGTGCTTACGTGTCGGTCATCAACACTCATAGTTTTTGCCGATTCTGGCCCTTTCGTGGACTATTACTCACTGTTTTGGGGTCCCGGTGTGATTTCCATGCTTAAGGAACCCCGAGGTGCGTTTATGTGTCGGTCATCAACACTCACAGTTTTGGCAGATTCTGGTCGGTTTCGTGCACTATTACTCACTATTTTGGGGTCCCGGAGTGATTTTCATGTTTGACGAACCCCAGGGTGCGTTTACATGTCAGTCATCAA
>LR880969.1:13234370-13245282 GCA_904067115.1 Aegilops sharonensis | reverse complement strand
CCATAGTTGTTGAACCCCAAGGTGCGCTTACGTGTCGGTCATCAACACTCATAGTTTTGACTGATTCTAGACCGTTTCTTAAACTATTACTCATTGTTTTGGGGTCCCGGAGTGATTTTCACGATTGACGAACACCGGGGTGCGTTTACATGTCGGTCATCGACACCCGCGGTTTTTGTCAATTCTGACCCGTTTCATGGACTATTACTGACCGTTTTGGGTTCCCGAAGCGATTTCCATGGTTGTCAAACCCCAAGGTGCGTTTACGTGTCGGTCAGCAACAATCGCAGTTTGGGTCGATTCTGGCCCGTTTCTTGGACTATTACTCAGGTTTGGGATCCCTGAGTGATTTCCTCGATTGACAAACCCCGGGGTGCGTTTACGTGTCGGTCTTCAACACTCACAATTTTGGCCAATTCTGGTCCGTTTCGAGCACTATTACTCACTGTTTGGGGGTCCCCGAGTGATTTCCACGATTAACAAACCCCGAGGTGCGTTTACGTGTTGGTCATCATCACTCACAGTTTTGGCAAGTTCTCGCGCGTTTCGTGGTCTATTACTCGCCGTTTTGGGGTCCCGAAGCGATTTCCATAGTTGTTGAACCCCAAGGTCCGTTTACGTGTCGGTCATTAACACTCGCAGTTTTGGCCGATTCTTGCCTGTTTCTTGGACTATTACTCATTGTTTTGGGGTCTCGGAGTGATTTTCACGATTGACGAACCCCGGGTGCATTTACGTGTCGGTCATCAACACTCGCTGTTTTTGTCGATTCTGGCCCGTCTCGTGGACTATTACTCACCATTTTGGGGTTCCGAAGCGATTTCCGTGGTTGTCAAACCCCAAGGTGTGCTTACGTGTCGGTCAGGAACTATCGCAGTTTGGACCTATTCTGGCTCGTTTCTTGGACTATTACTCAGTTTTGGGGTCCCGAAGTGATTTCCAAGATTGACGAATCCAGGGGTGCGTTTACGTGTCGGTCATCAAGACTCACAATTTGGACCGATTCTTCTCCGTTTCGTGCACTATTCCTCACTGTTTTGGGGTCCCAGAGCGACTTCCACGATTGACTATNTGTCTGTTAGCAACAATCGCAGTTTGGGCCGATTCTGGTCCGTTTCTTGGACTATTACTCAGTTTTGGAGTCCCGAAGTGATTTCCACGATTGACGAACCCTGGGGTGCGTTTACATGTCGGTTATCAACACTCACAATTTAGGCTAATGCTGGTCCATTTCGTGCACTATACTCACTTTTTGGGGGTCCCAGAGCGATTTCCACGATTGACGATCCCCGGGGTCCGTTTATGTGTCCGTCGTCAACACTCACATTTTTGGCCAATTCTTACCCATTTCTTGGACTATTACTCAACGTTTTGGGGTCCCGAAGCGATTTTCATAGTTGTTGAACCCCAAGGTGCTCTTACGTGTCGGTTATCAACACTCGCAGTTTTGGCTGATTCTAGCCCGTTTCTTGGACTATTACTCACTGGTTTGGTGTCCTGGAGTGATTTTCACCATTGACGTACCCCGGGGTGCGTTTAAATGTCGGTCAGCGACACTCGCGGTTTTTGTCGATTCTGGCCTGTTTCATGGACTATTACTCACCGTTTTGGGGTCCTGAAGCGATTTCCATGGTTGTCAAACCCCAAGGTGCATTTACGTGTCGGTCAGCAACAATCTCAGTTTGGGTCGATTCTGGCCCGTTTCTTGGACTATTACTCAGTTTTGGGATCCCGTAGTGATTTCCACGATTGACAAACCCCGGGTGCATTTACGTTTCAGTCTTCAACACTCACAATTTTGGCCAATTCTGGTCCGTTTCGAGGACTATTACCCACTGTTTGGGGGTCCCCGAGTGATCTCCATGATTAACAAACCCCGAGGTGCGTTTACGTGTCGGTCATCAGCACTCACAGTTTTTGCCGATTCTGGCCCGTTTCGTGGACTATTACTCATTTTGGGGTCTTGGAGTGATTTCCATGGTTAACGAACCCCGATGTGCGTTTATGTGTCGGTCATCAACACTTGCGGTTTTTGTCGATTCTGACCCGTTTCTTGAACTATTACTCACCGTTTTGTGGTCTCAAAGCGATTTCCATGGTTGTCAAACCCCAAGGTGCATTTACGTGTCGGTCAGCAACAATCTCAGTTTGGGTCGATTCTGGCCCGTTTCTTGGACTATTACTCAGTTTTGGAGTCCCGAAGTGATTTCCACGATTGACGAACCCTGGGGTGCGTTTACATGTCGGTTATCAACACTCACAATTTAGGCTAATGCTGGTCCATTTCGTGCACTATACTCACTTTTTGGGGGTCCCAGAGCGATTTCCACGATTGACGATCCCCGGGGTCCGTTTATGTGTCCGTCGTCAACACTCACATTTTTGGCCAATTCTTACCTGTTTCGTGGACTATTACTCGCCGTTTTGGGGTCCCGAAGCGATTTCCATAGTTGTTGAACCCCAAGGCCCGCTTAAGTGTCGGTCATCAACACTCACAGTTTTGGCCGATTCTGACCCGTTTCGTGGACTATTACTCACTGTTTTGGGGCCCCGAAGCGATTTCCATGGTTGTCAAACACCAAGGGGTGTTTACGTGTCTGTTAGCAACAATCGCAGTTTGGGCCGATTCTGGTCCGTTTCTTGGACTATTACTCAGTTTTGGAGTCCCGAAGTGATTTCCACGATTGACGAACCCTGGGGTGCGTTTACATGTCGGTTATCAACACTCACAATTTAGGCTAATGCTGGTCCATTTCGTGCACTATACTCACTTTTTGGGGGTCCCAGAGCGATTTCCACGATTGACGATCCCCGGGGTCCGTTTATGTGTCCGTCGTCAACACTCACATTTTTGGCCAATTCTTACCTGTTTCGTGGACTATTACTCGCCGTTTTGGGGTCCCGAAGCGATTTCCATAGTTGTTGAACCCCAAGGCCCGCTTAAGTGTCGGTCATCAACACTCACAGTTTTGGCCGATTCTGACCCGTTTCGTGGACTATTACTCACTGTTTTGGGGCCCCGAAGCGATTTCCATGGTTGTCAAACACCAAGGGGTGTTTACGTGTCTGTTAGCAACAATCGCAGTTTGGGCCGATTCTGGTCCGTTTCTTGGACTATTACTCAGTTTTGGAGTCCCGAAGTGATTTCCACGATTGACGAACCCTGGGGTGCGTTTACATGTCGGTTATCAACACTCACAATTTAGGCTAATGCTGGTCCATTTCGTGCACTATACTCACTTTTTGGGGGTCCCAGAGCGATTTCCACGATTGACGATCCCCGGGGTCCGTTTATGTGTCCGTCGTCAACACTCACATTTTTGGCCAATTCTTACCTGTTTCGTGGACTATTACTCGCCGTTTTGGGGTCCCGAAGCGATTTCCATAGTTGTTGAACCCCAAGGCCCGCTTAAGTGTCGGTCATCAACACTCACAGTTTTGGCCGATTCTGACCCGTTTCGTGGACTATTACTCACTGTTTTGGGGCCCCGAAGCGATTTCCATGGTTGTCAAACACCAAGGGGTGTTTACGTGTCTGTTAGCAACAATCGCAGTTTGGGCCGATTCTGGTCCGTTTCTTGGACTATTACTCAGTTTTGGAGTCCCGAAGTGATTTCCACGATTGACGAACCCTGGGGTGCGTTTACATGTCGGTTATCAACACTCACAATTTAGGCTAATGCTGGTCCATTTCGTGCACTATACTCACTTTTTGGGGGTCCCAGAGCGATTTCCACGATTGACGATCCCCGGGGTCCGTTTATGTGTCCGTCGTCAACACTCACATTTTTGGCCAATTCTTACCTGTTTCGTGGACTATTACTCGCCGTTTTGGGGTCCCGAAGCGATTTCCATAGTTGTTGAACCCCAAGGTGCGCTTACATGTTGGTCATCAACACTCACAGTTTTTGCCGATTCTGGCCCGTTTCGTGGACTATTACTCATTTTGGGGTCTTGGAGTGATTTCCATGGTTAACGAACCCCGATGTGCGTTTATGTGTCGGTCATCAACACTTGCGGTTTTTGTCGATTCTGACCCGTTTCTTGAACTATTACTCACCGTTTTGTGGTCTCAAAGCGATTTCCATGGTTGTCAAACCCCAAGGGGCGTTTACGTGTCGGTCATCAACACTCGCGGTTTTGTAGATTCTGGCCCGTTTCATGGACTATTAGTCACCGTTTTGGGGTTCCGAAGCGTTTTACGTGGTTGTCAAACCCCAAGGTGTGCTTACATGTCGGTCAGCAACAATCGCAGTTTGGACCGATTCTGGCCCGTTTCTTGGACTATTACTCAGTTTTGGGGCCCCGAAGTGATTTCCAAGATTGACGAACCCAGCGGTGCGTTTATGTGTCGGTCCTGAACACTCACAATTTTGGCCGATTCTTGTCCGTTTCGTTAGCTATTACTCACTGTTTTGGGGTCCCAGAGCGATTTACACGATTGAAGAACCCCGGGGTGCATTTACGTGTCCGTCTTCAACACTCACAGTTTTGGCCAATTCTGACCCGTTTCGTGGACTATTACTCACCGTTTTGGGGTCCCGAAGCGAGTTCCATAGTTGTTGAACCCCAAGGTGTGCTTACGTGTTGGTCATCAACACTCATAGTTTTTGCCGATTCTGGCCCATTCTTCGACTATTACTCACTGTTTTAGGGTCCCGGAGTGATTTCCACGATTAACGAACCCCGAGGTGCGTTTATGTGTCTGTCATCAACACTCACAATTTTGGCAGATTCTGGTCGATTTCGTGCACTATTACTCACTGTTTTGGGGTCCCGGAGTGATTTTCACGTTTGACGAACCCCAGGGTGCGTTTACATGTCGGTTATCAACACTCGCGGTTTTTTTCGATTCTGGCCCGTTTCGTGGACTATTACTCACCGTTTTGGGGTCCCGAAGCGATTTCCATGGTTGTCAAATCCCAAGGGGTGTTTACGTGTGTGTCAGCAACAATCACAGTTTGGGCCAATTCTGGCCCGTTTCTGGGACTATTACTCAGTTTTGGAGTTCCGAAGTGTCCCCGAGGTGCGTTTACGTGTCGGTCATCAACACTCACAATTCAGGCTAATTCTGGTCCGTTTCGTGCACTATTACTCACTGTTTTGGGGTCCCAGAGCGATTTCCAGGATTGTCAATCCCCGGGGTGCGTTTACGTGTTCGTCGTCAACACTTACAGTTTTGGCCAATTCTTACCCGTTTCATGGACTATTACTCACCGTTTTGGGGTCCCGAAGCGATTTCCATAGTTGTTGAACCCCAAGGTGCGTTTACGTGTCAGTCAGTAACAAACGCAGTTTGGACCGATTCTGGCCCGTTTCTTGGACTATTACTCAGTTTTGGGATCCCGGAGTGATTTCCACGATTGACAAACCCCGAGTGCGTTTATGTGTCGGTCTTTAACACTCACAATTTTGGCCAATTTTGATCCGTTTCAAGCACTATTACTCATTGTTAGGGGGTCCCCGAGTGATTTCCATGATTAACAAACCCCGAGGTACGTTTACGTGCCGGTCATCATCACTCACAGTTTTTGCCGATTCTCGCACGTTACTTGGTCTATTACTCGCCGTTTTGGGGTCCCGAAGCGATTTGCATAGTTGTTGGACCCCCAAGGTCCGCTTACGTGTCGGTCATCAACACTCGCAGTTTTGGCCGATTCTTGCCCATTTCATGGACTATTACTCACTGGTTTGGGGTCCCGGAGTGATTTTCACGATTGACGAACCCCGGGGTGCGTTTATGTGTCGGTGATCAACACTTGCGGTTTTTGTCGATTCAGGCCCGTTTCGTGGACTATTACTAACCGTTTTGGGGTTCCGAAGCGATTTCCGTGGTTGTCAAACCCCAAGACGTGTCGGTCAGCAACAATCGTAGTTTGGACCGATTCTGGCCCGTTTCTTGGACTATTACTCAGTTTTGGGGTCCCGAAGTGATTTCCAAGATTGACGAACCTAGGGGTGCGTTTACGTGTTGGTCACCAACACTCACAATTTTGGCCGATTCTTGTCCGTTTCATGCACTATTACTCACTGTTTTGGGGTCCCAGAGCGATTTCCACGATTGACGATCCCCGGGGTGCATTTACATGTCCGTCATCAACACTCACAGTTTTTGCCGATTCTGGCCCGTTTCGTGGACTATTAATCACTGTTTTGGGGTCCCAGAGTGATTTCCACGATAAACGAGCCCCGAGGTGCGTTTATGTGTCGGTCATCGACACTCGTGGTTTTTGTCGATTGTGACCCGTTTCGTGGACTATTACTCACCGTTTTGTGGTCCTAAAGTGATTTCCATGGTTGTCGAACCCCAAAGTGTGCTTACGTGTTGGTCATCAAGAGTCGCAGTTTGGGCCGATTCTGGCCCGTTTCTTTGACTATTACCCAATTTTGGGTTCCCGAAGTGATTTCCACGATTGACGTACCCCAGGGTGCATTTACGTGTCGGTCATCAACACTCACAATTTTGGCAGATTCTTGTCTGTTTCATGGACTATTACTAACTGTTTTGGGGTCCCGGAGTGATTTTCACGATTGGCGAACCCCGGGGTGCATTTACGTGTCAGTCATCAACACTAGCGGTTTTTTTATTCTGGCCCGTTTCATGGACTATTACTCACCGTTTTGGGGTCCCGAAGCGATTTCCATGGTTGTCAAACCCCAAGGTGCATTTACGTGTCGGTCAGCAACAACCGCAGTTTGGGTCGATTCTGGCCCGTTTCTTGGACTATTACTCAGTTTTGGGATCCTGTAGTGATTTCCACGATTGACAAACCCCGGGGTGCATTTACGTTTCAGTCTTCAACACTCACAATTTTGGCCAATTCTGGTCCGTTTCGAGCACTATTACCCACTGTTTGGGGGTCCCCAAGTGATCTCCACGATTAACAAACCGCGAGGTGCATTTACGTGTCGGTCATCATCACTCACAGTTTTTGCTGATTCTCGCGTGTTTCGTGGTCTATTACTCGCCGTTTTGGGGTCCCGAAGCGATTTCCATAGTTGTTGAACCCCAAGGTCCGCTTACGTGTCGGGCATCAACACTCACAGTTTTGGCCGATTCGTGCCCGTTTCTTGGATTATTACTCTCTATTTTTGGGTCCCGAAGTGATTTTCACGATTGACGATCCCCGGGGTGCATTTACATGTCCGTCATCAACACTCATAGTTTTGGCTAATTCTGACCCGTTTCGTGGACTATTACTCACCGTTTTGGGGTCCCTAAGAGATTTCCATAATTGTTGAACCCCCAGGTGCGCTTAGGTGTTGGTCATCAACACTCACAGTTTTTGGCGATTCTGGCGCGTTTCGTGGACTATTACTCACTGTTTATAGGTCTTGGAGTGATTTCCACGATTTACGAACCCCGAGGTGTGTTTATGTATCGGTCATCAACACTCACAGTTTTTACCGATTCTGGCCCGTTTCATGGACTATTACTCATTTTGGGGTCTTGGAGTGATTTCCACGGTTAACGAACCCCGATGTGCGTTTATGTGTCGGTCATTAACACTCGCGGTTTTTGTCGATTCTGACCCATTTCTTGGACTATTACTGTAACACCCTGGAAGTAACTTTCCATATTTGTAACTCCAACTCTTGCCATTTTCGGCATTGTGATATGATATTCCCTCCGTGGTTGGGTTTTTCTTCATTTTGCATTTTGTCCATGTCATGCATTTTATATCATGTCATCATGTGCATCGCATTTGCATACATTTTCGTCTCATGTTTCCGAGCATTTTACCCGTTGTCCGTTTTGCAATCCGGCACTCCTATCTCCCCCGGCGGCCCCTTTTACGTTTTTCCGTGTGCGGGTACTAAACCTTCTCGGAATGGACCGAGGTTTGTCAAGTGGCCTTGGTATACCACCCGTAGACCACCGGTCAAGTTTCGGGTCATCTGGAGCTCGTTTGGTACTCCAACGGTTAACCGCACTCTCGCAAAGGCCTCTTTTAAGTTGCAGCCCAACACCCTTTCAAAATAGTCCAATAACCCATCTAAGTTACTTCCATGCTCTCCGTCATTCGATCACGATCGTGTGGGCGAAAACTACACCCCATTTGGAGCTTCCTAGCTCCTTCTACCTATAAAAACACACCCCTACCCGAAATC
Source organism: Aegilops sharonensis (assembly GCA_904067115.1). Lineage (NCBI taxonomy): Eukaryota > Viridiplantae > Streptophyta > Magnoliopsida > Poales > Poaceae > Aegilops > Aegilops sharonensis. The sequence continues at coordinate 13,237,170 of LR880969.1, read as the reverse complement.
CCGGTTCAATTCCCCCCTAACCTAGCAAAATTCCCCCCTCCGCGCCGCCGGACGTGTCCGATTCGGGCCGGACACGTCTGCCCGCCGCCGCCGGCCAACCGGGGCGTGCCACGTGGCCGCCCGGTCCACAGTTCGCTGCCCTCCGCGCCGGCCCGCCGGGGCCCAGGCGGGGCCCTCCCGGCCCGGTCGCGCCGCGCCGCCGCCGCCCGCTCGGGCCGCGCCCCTCCGCCGCCTCTCCGCCGCCGCCCGTTCCGGCCGGCCACGCCGCCGCCCGCTCCGGCCGGCCACCCCGCCGCTCCGGCCACCGGACGTCGCCGCCCGGCGCCGCCGCGCTCGCCGCCGCACCGGGCGCCGGCCACCTCCTCCGCGGCCGCCCGGCCTTCCCCGGCCCGGATCCGGCCGGCCCCCTCCTCCGGCCACCGTCCCCGCCTTCGTCCCGGCGAGATCCAATCGGGATCCCGGCCGTCCTCGGTTCGCGGGCATCGGGGTTGACTTTCTCCCCCTCGAATCTCGTCTAAGTTTTTCGTCCGGAGATTATTTTGTGGCAATTTCAACGTAGCATATCTTTGCATCTGTAGCTCCATTTTGCGCGTATAATATGTCAAAATATTCGCTTCGAGGAGTAGATCATTTCATCTCATTGCATCATTTTCATTTGAGCTCATCTTGATGCCCGAAATGCTGTTAGAAGAGGGCTATGTGATGTTATTTTCTGTTTCTTAACAGAACTTGCACTTTTGTTATTTTTGCCATGATTGATGTGTGCATCCTATGAATTTGAGTCCTACATGTGTTTTGTAATATGCCATGCCATCTTTCCAGGGGTGTATGCCATGTATTTTTGTGATCTATGTGGTGACTAGCACAAGCATGCAAAGTAGGTGTCCTGATGTTGCTGTTTTCAGCTCTGTTTTGCTGATATTTTGATGCCATGTTAACTTGATGCTACCGAGAGATCCATGCATATTTTGAGATACTTCAGTAAGGATGTTTTGTTATACATGTCTTGCTCTATCCATCCATGCCCTTGTTTGCATTTATGGAGTGCCATATCTTGAGTCAATCGAGCTCTACTTTTGCTATCAAATGTTTCCTGGCAGATTGTTTACATGTTATTCAATTTTGCCAAGGTTGTTGTGGTTGATCCATGTATGCTATGATGTTGCTCTTGCCATCTATGTCTTCTATGCCATGTCTTCTTGATGTATGTATGCTTAGTTGATCATGAAAGGCTCTGTAGTGAGTGCATCGAGCTCTTAAACATGCCTACTTGTTATCAGTTTTTGACATGCCATGTTGCTGAATCTGTTAACGAAACTTGCGATATTGGCGTGAGTGTTACTATATTTTCTGATCCTTTTTGGCTTATGGTCAGTAAGGGACTTTTGTTCTATGCTTTGAGTAGATTCATGCCATGCCTTGTTTTGCTATTATAAGTTCCTGTAGCATGTAGTTTTGCTGCTCTGAACATTGCTACCTGATGCTGTTTTTGCCATGTCTAGCCTGATATTTTGTGCACTTTTGCCATGCTTGTTTGGACCTGTTATGATGTGATTTAGCCATAGCTCAGTGTTCATCTTTTGTCAAGCATCTTGAGTAGATCACTGCCATATACTTTGTTGATACGTTTGGGTGCAGTAGCTTAATTTCTTGTTGCTTGCTAAGTGGCATCATGCTGTTAATGGCAGATTTGTGCCATTCTTGTTTTGCTTGTCATTTGCAAACCGTGCATCCGATTCCGGTGATCTTTATATCGATTTCAACCGAAATCATCTCATCTTTCCAGTGGCATACTTGGTTTTCCAAGTTGATGCCTGGTTCATCATTTACCTTCCGGAGCGCGCATAAGCATTGCATATCACATCTCGCATATCATGTCATGTTTCGCATCATGTTGCTTGTGCATTGCACCGTGATTTATTGTGGTTCCTTTGTTTGTGTTCTTGCTTTGGGTAGAGCCGGGAGACGAGTACGTGGACGAGGTACCTGTTGAGAACGCTTACGAGGATCAAGCTTTCGACAACTTTGAGAACATTGCATGCAAGATGACCATACCCTCGAAATCACTTCTATCTTTGCTATGCTAGTTGCTCGCTCTTTTGCTATGCCTATGCTGCGATTCCTATCACTTGCTATATCATGCCACCCATATTGCCATGTCAGCCCCTAACCATCCTTTTCCTAGCAAACCGTTGTTTGGCTATGCTACCGCTTTGCCCAGCCCCTCTTATAGCGTTGCTAGTTGCAGGTGAAGCTGAAGTTTGTTCCTTGTTGGAACATGGAGATGTTGTTCCTTGTTGGAACATGTTTACTTGTTGGGGTTATCACAATATATATATCTGCTATAATTAATGCATCTATATACTTGGTAAAGGGTGGAAGGCTCGGCCTTATGCCTGGTGTTTTGTTTCACTCTTGCCACCCTAGTTTCCGTCATACCGGTGTTATGTTCCTTGATTTCGCGTTCCTTACACGGTTGGGTGATTTATGGGACCCCCTTGACAGTTCGCTTTGAATAAGACTCGTCCGGCAAGGCCCAACATTGGTTTTACCATTTGCCACCTAAGCCTTTTTCCCCCGGGTTTTCGCGAGCCCGAGGGTCATCTTTATTTAAACCCCCGGGCCAGTGCTCCTTCGAGCGTTGGTCCAAACTAGAGCACCGTGCGGGACCATTCCTTGGCAACTTGGATTACGTCGGTTCCTGTACGCTTAGCTTATCCGGTGTGCCCTGAGAACGAGATATGTGCAGCTCCTATCGGGATTTGTCGGCACATTCGGGTGGCTTTGCTGGTCTTGTTTT
>LR880969.1:13221479-13232820 GCA_904067115.1 Aegilops sharonensis | reverse complement strand
TCGCTCTCTTTTGCGAATGTAGCCACCATATATGCTAGTCGCTTGCTGCAGCTCCACCTTACAACTCTGTCCTTCCTATAAGCTTAAATAGTCTTGATCTCGCGGGTGTGAGATTGCTGAGTCCCCGTGACTCACAGATTCTACCAAAACAGTTGCAGGTGCCGACGATGCCAGTGCAGGTGACGCAACCGAGCTCAAGTGGGAGTTCGACGAGGAACGTGGTCGTTACTATGTGTCTTTTCCTGATGATCAGTAGTGGTGCCCAGTTGGGATGATCGGGGATCTGTGTAGCATTTGGGGTATCTTCTTTATTTTGGTTTCGTAGTCGGACCTTGGGTGTACTCTGAATGATGGATGTTTATTTATGTACTGTGTGAAGTGGCGACTGTAAGCCAACTATGTATCTCTTTCCCTTATGAATTACATGGGTTGTGTGAAGATTACCTCACTTGCAACATTGCTTTCAATGCGGTTATGCCTCTAAGTCGTGCCTCGACACGTGGGAGATATAGCCGCATCGAGGGCGTTAGAATTACTCACCGTTTTGCGGTCCCAAAGCGATTTCCATGGTTGTCAAACCCCAAGGGGCGTTTACGTGTCGGTCATCAACACTCGCGGTTTTTGTCGATTCTGGCCCGTTTCGTGGACTATTACTCACCGTTTTGGGGTTCCGAAGCGGTTTCCGTGGTTGTCAAACCCCAAGGTGTGCTTACATGTCGGTTAGCAACAATCGCGGTTTGGACCGATTTTGGCCCGTTTCTTGGACTATTACTCAGTTTTGGGGCCCCGAAATGATTTCCAAGATTGATGAACCCAGGGGTGTGTTTACGTGTCTGTCCTGAACACTCACAATTTTGGCCGATTCTTGTCTGTTTCGTGCACTGTTACTCACTGTTTTGGGGTCCCATAGCGATTTCCACGATTGACGATCCCCGGGGTGCATTTACGTGTCCGTCTTCAACACTCACAGTTTTGGCCAATTCTGACCCGTTTCGTGGACTATTACTCACCGTTTTGGGGTCCTGAAGCGAGTTCCATAGTTGTTAACCCCAATATGTGCTTACGTGTTGGTCATCAACACTCATAGTTTTTGCCGATTCTGGCTCGTTTTGTGGACTACTACTCACTGTTTTAGGGTCCCGGAGTGATTTCCACGATTAACGAACCCCGAGGTGCGTTGATGTGTCGGTCATCAACACTCGCGGTTGTTGTTGATTCTGACCCGTTTCGTGGCCAATTACTCACCGTTTTGTGGTCCCAAAGCGATTTCCATGGCTGTCGAACCCCAAAGTGTACTTACGTGTTGGCCATCAAGACTCGCAGTTTGGGCCGATTCTGGCCCGCTCTTCGACTATTACTCAATTTTGGGGTCCCGAAATGATGTCCATGATAGACGTACCCCGGGGTGCGTTTACGTGTCGGTCATCAACACTCACAATTTTGGCAGATTCTGGTCGGTTTCGTGCACTATTACTCACTATTTTGGGGTCCCGGAGTGATTTTCATGTTTGACGAACCCCAGGGTGCGTTTACATGTAAGTCATCAACAATCGTGGTTTTTTTCGATTCTGGCCCGTTTCATGGACTATTACTCACCGTTCTGGGTCCCGAAGTGATTTCCATGGTTGTCAAATCCCAAGGGGTGTTTACGTGTCTGTCAGCAACATTCGTAGTTTGGGCCAATTCTGGCCCGTTTCTTGGACTATTACTCAGTTTTGGAGTCCCGATGTGATTTCCACGATTGACGAACCCCGAGGTGCGTTTACGTGTCGGTCATCAACACTCACAATTTAGGCTAATTCTGGTCCGTTTCGTGCACTATTACTCACTATTTTGGGGTCCCAGAGCGATTTCCATGATTGACGATCCCCGGGGTGCGTTTACATGTTCATCGTCAACACTCACAGTTATGGCCAATTCTTACCCATTTCGTGGACTATTACTCACCGTTTTGGGGTCCCAAAGCGATTTCCATAGTTGTTGAACCCCAAGGTGCGTTTACGTGTCGGTATGTAACAAACGCAGTTTGGATCGATTCTGGCCCGTTTCTTGGACTATTACTCAGTTTTGGGGTCCCGAAGTGTTTTCCAAGATTTACGAAGCAAGGGCTGCGTTTAGGTGTCGCTCATTGACACTCACAATTTTGTCCGATTCTTGTCCGTTTCGTGCACTATTACTCACTGTTTTGGGGTCCCAGAGCGATTTCCACGATTGGCGATCCCCAGGGTGCATTTACATGTCAGTTGTCAACACTCACAGTTTTGGCCAATTCTGACCCGTTTCGTGGACTATTACTTACTGTTTTGGGGTCCCGGAGTGATTTCCACGATTAACGAACCCTGAGGTGGGTTGATGTGTCGGTCATCAACACTCCCAATTTGGGTCGATTCTGGCCCGTTTCGTGGACTATTACTCAGTTTTAGAGTCCCGAAGTGATTTCCATGGTTGTCGAACCCCAAAGTGTGCTTACGTGTCGGCTATCAAGCCCCGCAGTTTGGGCCGATTCTGGCCCGTTCTTCGACTATTACTCAATTTTGGGGGCCCCAAATGATTTCCCTGATTGACGTAACCCGGGGTGCGTTTACGTGTCGGTCAGTAACACTCCCAATTTTGGCTGATTCTGGCCCGTTTCGTGGACTATTACTCAGTTTTGGGGTCCCGAAGTGTTTTCCAAGATTTACGAAGCAAGGGCTGCGTTTAGGTGTCGCTCATTGACACTCACAATTTTGTCCGATTCTTGTCCGTTTCGTGCACTATTACTCACTGTTTTGGGGTCCCAGAGCGATTTCCACGATTGGCGATCCCCAGGGTGCATTTACATGTCAGTTGTCAACACTCACAGTTTTGGCCAATTCTGACCCGTTTCGTGGACTATTACTTACTGTTTTGGGGTCCCGGAGTGATTTCCACGATTAACGAACCCTGAGGTGGGTTGATGTGTCGGTCATCAACACTCGCGGTTTGTTGTCGATTCTGACCCGTTTCGTGGACTATTACTCACCGTTTTGTGGTCCCAAAGCGATTTCCATGGTTGTCGAACCCCAAAGTGTGCTTACGTGTCGGCTATCAAGACTCGCAGTTTGGGCCGATTCTGGCCCGTTCTTCGACTATTACTCAATTTTGGGGTCCCAAAATGATTTCCATGATTGACGTACCCCGGGGTGCGTTTACGTGTCGGTCATCAACACTCCCAATTTTGGCTGATTCTGGCCCGTTTCATGCACTATTACTCACTGTTTTGGGGTCCCAGAGTGATTTTCACGTTTGACGAACCCAGGGTGCGTTTACATGTCGGTCATCAACACTCGCGGTTTTTTTTGATTCTGGCCCGTTTCGTGGACTATTACTCACTGTTTTGGGGCCCCGAAGCGATTTCCATGGTTGTCAAACACCAAGGGGTGTTTACGTGTCTGTTAGCAACAATCGCAGTTTGGGCCGATTCTGGCCCGTTTCTTGGACTATTACTCAGTTTTAGAGTCCCGAAGTGATTTCCATGATTGACGAACCCTGGGGTGCGTTTACATGTTGGTTATCAACACTCACAATTTAGGCTGATGCTGGTCCATTTCGTGCACTATACTCACTTTTTGGGGGTCCCAGAGCGATTTCCACGATTGACGATCCCCGGGGTGCGTTTATGTGTCCGTCGTCAACACTCACATTTTTGGCCAATTCTTACCCATTTCTTGGACTATTACTCAACGTTTTGGGGTCCCGAAGCGATTTTCATAGTTGTTGAACCCCAAGGTGCGCATACGTGTCGGTTATCAACACTCGCAGTTTTGGCCGATTCTAGCCCGTTTCTTGGACTATTACTCACTGGTTTGGTGTCCTGGAGTGATTTTCACCATTGACGTACCCCTGGGAGGGTTCAACTGTCGGCGAGCGATACTCTCGGTCCTTGCCCGTTCTGGCCTCTTTCATGGACTATTACTCACCGTTCTGGGTCCCGAAGTGATTTCCATGGTTGTCAAACCCCAAGGGGTGTTTACGTGTGGTTCAGCAACAATCACAGTTTGGGCCAATTCTGGCCCGTTTCTGTGACTATTACTCAGTTTTGGAGTGCCGATGTGATTTCCACGATTGACGAACCCCGAGGTGCGTTGATGTGTCGGTCATCAACACTCGCAGTTTTGGCCGATTCTAGCCCGTTTCTTGGACTATTACTCAGTTTTGGAGTGCCGATGTGATTTCCACGATTGACGAACCCCGAGGTGCGTTGATGTGTCGGTCATCAACACTCGCAGTTTTGGCCGATTCTAGCCCGTTTCTTGGACTATTACTCAGTTTTGGAGTGCCGATGTGATTTCCACGATTGACGAACCCCGAGGTGCGTTGATGTGTCGGTCATCAACACTCGCAGTTTTGGCCGATTCTAGCCCGTTTCTTGGACTATTACTCAGTTTTGGAGTGCCGATGTGATTTCCACGATTGACGAACCCCGAGGTGCGTTGATGTGTCGGTCATCAACACTCGCAGTTTTGGCCGATTCTAGCCCGTTTCTTGGACTATTACTCAGTTTTGGAGTGCCGATGTGATTTCCACGATTGACGAACCCCGAGGTGCGTTGATGTGTCGGTCATCAACACTCGCAGTTTTGGCCGATTCTAGCCCGTTTCTTGGACTATTACTCAGTTTTGGAGTGCCGATGTGATTTCCACGATTGACGAACCCCGAGGTGCGTTGATGTGTCGGTCATCAACACTCGCAGTTTTGGCCGATTCTAGCCCGTTTCTTGGACTATTACTCAGTTTTGGAGTGCCGATGTGATTTCCACGATTGACGAACCCCGAGGTGCGTTGATGTGTCGGTCATCAACACTCGCAGTTTTGGCCGATTCTAGCCCGTTTCTTGGACTATTACTCAGTTTTGGAGTGCCGATGTGATTTCCACGATTGACGAACCCCGAGGTGCGTTGATGTGTCGGTCATCAACACTCGCAGTTTTGGCCGATTCTAGCCCGTTTCTTGGACTATTACTCAGTTTTGGAGTGCCGATGTGATTTCCACGATTGACGAACCCCGAGGTGCGTTGATGTGTCGGTCATCAACACTCGCAGTTTTGGCCGATTCTAGCCCGTTTCTTGGACTATTACTCAGTTTTGGAGTGCCGATGTGATTTCCACGATTGACGAACCCCGAGGTGCGTTGATGTGTCGGTCATCAACACTCGCAGTTTTGGCCGATTCTAGCCCGTTTCTTGGACTATTACTCAGTTTTGGAGTGCCGATGTGATTTCCACGATTGACGAACCCCGAGGTGCGTTGATGTGTCGGTCATCAACACTCGCAGTTTTGGCCGATTCTAGCCCGTTTCTTGGACTATTACTCAGTTTTGGAGTGCCGATGTGATTTCCACGATTGACGAACCCCGAGGTGCGTTGATGTGTCGGTCATCAACACTCGCAGTTTTGGCCGATTCTAGCCCGTTTCTTGGACTATTACTCAGTTTTGGAGTGCCGATGTGATTTCCACGATTGACGAACCCCGAGGTGCGTTGATGTGTCGGTCATCAACACTCGCAGTTTTGGCCGATTCTAGCCCGTTTCTTGGACTATTACTCAGTTTTGGAGTGCCGATGTGATTTCCACGATTGACGAACCCCGAGGTGCGTTGATGTGTCGGTCATCAACACTCGCAGTTTTGGCCGATTCTAGCCCGTTTCTTGGACTATTACTCAGTTTTGGAGTGCCGATGTGATTTCCACGATTGACGAACCCCGAGGTGCGTTGATGTGTCGGTCATCAACACTCGCAGTTTTGGCCGATTCTAGCCCGTTTCTTGGACTATTACTCAGTTTTGGGGTCCCGAAGTGTTTTCCAAGATTTACGAAGCAAGGGCTGCGTTTAGGTGTCGCTCATTGACACTCACAATTTTGTCCGATTCTTGTCCGTTTCGTGCACTATTACTCACTGTTTTGGGGTCCCAGAGCGATTTCCACGATTGGCGATCCCCAGGGTGCATTTACATGTCAGTTGTCAACACTCACAGTTTTGGCCAATTCTGACCCGTTTCGTGGACTATTACTTACTGTTTTGGGGTCCCGGAGTGATTTCCACGATTAACGAACCCTGAGGTGGGTTGATGTGTCGGTCATCAACACTCGCGGTTTGTTGTCGATTCTGACCCATTTCGTGGACTATTACTCACCGTTTTGTGGTCCCAAACCGATTTCCATGGTTGTCGAACCTCAAAGTGTGCTTACGTGTCGGCTATCAAGACTCGCAGTTTGGGCCGATTCTGGCCCGTTCTTCGACTATTACTCAATTTTGGGGTCCCAAAATGATTTCCATGATTGACGTACCCCGGGGTGCGTTTACGTGTCGGTCATCAACACTCCCAATTTTGGCTGATTCTGGACCGTTTCATGCACTATTACTCACTGTTTTGGGGTCCCAGAGTGATTTTCACGTTTGACGAACCCAGGGTGCGTTTACATGTCGGTCATCAACACTCGCGGTTTTTTTTGATTCTGGCCCGTTTCATGGGCTATTACTCACTGTTTTGGGGCCCCGAAGCGATTTCCATGGTTGTCAAACACCAAGGGGTGTTTACGTGTCTGTTAGCAACAATCGCAGTTTGGGCCGATTCTGGCCCGTTTCTTGGACTATTACTCAGTTTTGGAGTCCCGAAGTGATTTCCATGATTGACGAACCCTGGGGTGCGTTTACATGTCGGTTATCAACACTCACAATTTAGGCTAATGCTGGTCCATTTCGTGCACTATACTCACTTTTTGGGGGTCCCAGAGCGATTTCCACGATTGACGATCCCCGGGGTCCGTTTATGTGTCCGTCGTCAACACTCACATTTTTGGCCAATTCTTACCCATTTCTTGGACTATTACTCAACGTTTTGGGGTCCCGAAGCGATTTTCATAGTTGTTGAACCCCAAGGTGCGCATACGTGTCGGTTATCAACACTCGCAGTTTTGGCCGATTCTAGCCCGTTTCTTGGACTATTACTCACTGGTTTGGTGTCCTGGAGTGATTTTCACCATTGACGTACCCCGGGGTGCGTTTAAATGTCGGTCAACGACACTCGCGGTTTTTGTCGATTCTGGCCTGTTTCATGGACTATTACTCACCGTTTTGGGGTCCTGAAGCGATTTCCATGGTTGTCAAACCCCAAGGTGCATTTACGTGTCGGTCAGCAACAATCTCAGTTTGGGTCGATTCTGGCCCGTTTCTTGGACTATTACTCAGTTTTGGGATCCTGTAGTGATTTCCACGATTGACAAACCCCGGGTGCATTTACGTTTCAGTCTTCAACACTCACAATTTTGGCCAATTCTGGTCCGTTTCGAGCACTATTACCCACTGTTTGGGGGGTCCCCGAGTGATCTCCATGATTAACAAACCCCGAGGTGCGTTTACGTGTCGGTCATCATCACTCACAGTTTTCGCCGATTCTCTCGTGTTTCGTGGTCTATTACTCGCCGTTTTGGGGTCCCGAAGCGATTTCCATAGTTGTTGAACCCCAAGGCCCGCTTAAGTGTCGGTCATCAACTCTCACAGTTTTGGCCGATTCTTACCTGTTTCTTGGACTATTACTCTCTGTTTTTGCGTCCTGGAGTGATTTTCACGATTGACGATTCCCGGGGTGCATTTACGTGTCCGTCGTCAACACTCACAGTTTTGGCCAATTCTGACCCGTTTCGTGGACTATTACTCACCGTTTTGGGGTCCCTAAGAGATTTCCATAGTTGTTGAACCCCAAGGTGCGCTTACATGTTGGTCATCAACACTCACAGTTTTTGCCGATTCTGGCCCGTTTCGTGGACTATTACTCACTGTTTTGAGGTCTTGGAGTGATTTACATGATTTACGAACCCCGAGGTGCGTTTATGTGTCGGTCATCAGCAATCACAGTTTTTGCCGATTCTGGCCCGTTTCGTGGACTATTACTCATTTTGGGATCTTGGAGTGATTTCCATGGTTAACGAACCCCGATGTGCGTTTATGTGTCGGTCATCAACACTTGCGGTTTTTGTCGATTCTGACCCGTTTCTTGAACTATTACTCACCGTTTTGTGGTCCCAAAGCGATTTCCATGGTTGTCAAACCCCAAGGGGCGTTTACGTGTCGGTCATCAACAGTCGCGGTTTTTGTCGATTCTGGCCCGTTTCATGGACTATTACTCACCGTTTTGGGGTTCCGAAGCGTTTTACGTGGTTGTCAAACCCCAAGGTGTGCTTACATGTCGGTCAGCAACAATCGCAGTTTGGACCGATTCTGGCCCGTTTCTTGGACTATTACTCAGTTTTGGGGCCCCGAAGTGATTTCCAAGATTGACGAACCCAGGGGTGCGTTTATGTGTCGGTCCTGAACGCTCACAATTTTGGCCCATTCTTGTCCGTTTCGTTAGCTATTACTCACTATTTTGGGGTCCTAGAGCGATTTACACGATTGAAGATCCCCGGGGTGCATTTACGTGTCCGTCTTCAACACTCACAGTTTTGGCCAATTCTGACCCGTTTCGTGGACTATTACTCACCGTTTTGGGGTCCCGAAGCGAGTTCCATAGTTGTTGAACCCCAAGGTGTGCTTACGTGTTGGTCATCAACACTCATAGTTTTTGCCGATTCTGGCCCATTCTTCGACTATTACTCACTGTTTTAGGGTCCCGGAGTGATTTCCACGATTAACGAACCCCGAGGTGCGTTTACGTGTCTGTCATCAACACTCACAATTTTGGCAGATTCTGGTCGATTTCGTGCACTATTACTCACTGTTTTGGGGTCCCGGAGTGATTTTCACGTTTGACGAACCCCAGGGTGCGTTTACATGTCGGTTATCAACACTCGCGGTTTTTTTCGATTCTGGCCCGTTTCGTGGACTATTAGTCACCGTTTTGGGGTCCCGAAGCGATTTCCATGGTTGTCAAATCCCAAGGGGTGTTTACGTGTGTGTCAGCAACAATCACAGTTTGGGCCAATTCTGGCCCGTTTCTGTGACTATTACTCAGTTTTGGAGTCCCGAAGTGTCCCCGAGGTGCGTTTACGTGTCGGTCATCAACACTCACAATTCAGGCTAATTCTGGTCCGTTTCGTGCACTATTACTCACTGTTTTGGGGTCCCAGAGCGATTTCCAGGATTGACGATCCCCGGNCCCGTTTCATGGACTATTACTCACCGTTTTGGGGTCCCTAAGAGATTTCCATAATTGTTGAACCCCAAGGTGCGCTTAGGTGTTGGTCATCAACACTCACAGTTTTTGCCGATTCTGGCGCGTTTCATGGACTATTACTCACTGTTTTGAGGTCTTGCAGTGATTTCCACGATTTACGAACCCCGAGGTGTGTTTATGTATCGGTCATCAACACTCACAGTTTTTACCGATTCTGGCCCGTTTCATGGACTATTACTCATTTTGGGGTCTTGGAGTGATTTCCACGGTTAATGAACCCCGATGTGCGTTTATGTGTCGGTCATTAACACTCGCGGTTTTTGTCGATTCTGACCCATTTCTTGGACAATTACTCACCGTTTTGCGGTCCCAAAGCGATTTCCATGGTTGTCAAACCCCAAGGGGCGTTTACGTGTCGGTCATCAACACTCGCGGTTTTTGTCGATTCTGGCCCGTTTCGTGGACTATTACTCACCGTTTTGGGGTTCCAAAGCGTTTTCCGTGGTTGTCAAACCCCAAGGTGTGCTTACATGTCGGTTAGCAACAATCGCGGTTTGGACCGATTCTGGACCGTTTCTTGGACTATTACTCAGTTTTGGGGCCCCGAAATGATTTCCAAGATTGATGAACCCAGGGGTGTGTTTACGTGTCTGTCCTGAACACTCACAATTTTGGCCGATTCTTGTCTGTTTCGTGCACTGTTACTCACTGTTTTGGGGTCCCATAGCGATTTCCACGATTGACGATCCCCGGGGTGCATTTACGTGTCCGTCTTCAACACTCACAGTTTTGGCCAATTCCGACCCGTTTCGTGGACTATTACTCACCGTTTTGGGGTCCTGAAGCGAGTTCCATAGTTGTTAACCCCAATATGTGCTTACGTGTTGGTCATCAACACTCATAGTTTTTGCCGATTCTGGCTCGTTTTGTGGACTACTACTCACTGTTTTAGGGTCCCGGAGTGATTTCCACGATTAACGAACCCCGAGGTGCGTTGATGTGTCGGTCATCAACACTCGCGGTTGTTGTCGATTCTGACCCGTTTCGTGGCCAATTACTCACCGTTTTGTGGTCCCAAAGCGATTTCCATGGCTGTCGAACCCCAAAGTGTACTTACGTGTTGGCCATCAAGACTCGCAGTTTGGGCCGATTCTGGCCCGCTCTTCGACTATTACTCAATTTTGGGGTCCCGAAATGATGTCCATGATTGACGTACCCCGGGGTGCGTTTACGTGTCGGTCATCAACACTCACAATTTTGGCAGATTCTGGTCGGTTTCGTGCACTATTACTCACTATTTTGGGGTCTCGGAGTGATTTTCATGTTTGACGAACCCCAGGGTGCGTTTACATGTAAGTCATCAACACTCGCGGTTTTTTTCGATTCTGGCCCGTTTCATGGACTATTACTCACCGTTCTGGGTCCCGAAGTGATTTCCATGGTTGTCAAATCCCAAGGGGTGTTTACGTGTGTGTCAGCAACATTCGTAGTTTGGGCCAATTCTGGCCCGTTTCTTGGACTATTACTCAGTTTTGGAGTCCCGATGTGATTTCCACGATTGACGAACCCCGAGGTGCGTTTACGTGTCGGTCATCAACACTCACAATTTAGGCTAATTCTGGTCCGTTTCGTGCACTATTACTCACTATTTTGGGGTCCCAGAGCGATTTCCATGATTGACGATCCCCGGGGTGCGTTTACATGTTCACCGTCAACACTCACAGTTATGGCCAATTCTTACCCATTTTGTGGACTATTACTCACTGTTTTGGGGTCCCAAAGCGATTTCCATAGTTGTTGAACCCCAAGGTGCGTTTACGTGTCGGTTAGTAACAAACGCAGTTTGGATCGATTCTGGCCCGTTTCTTGGACTATTACTCAGTTTTGGGGTCCCGAAGTGTTTTCCAAGATTTACGAAGCAAGGGCTGCGTTTAGGTGTCGCTCATTGACACTCACAATTTTGTCCGATTCTTGTCCGTTTCGTGCACTATTACTCACTGTTTTGGGGTCCCAGAGCGATTTCCACGATTGGCGATCCCCAGGGTGCATTTACATGTCAGTTGTCAACACTCACAGTTTTGGCCAATTCTGACCCGTTTCGTGGACTATTACTTACTGTTTTGGGGTCCCGGAGTGATTTCCACGATTAACGAACCCTGAGGTGGGTTGATGTGTCGGTCATCAACACTCGCGGTTTGTTGTCGATTCTGACCC
>LR880969.1:13176735-13204896 GCA_904067115.1 Aegilops sharonensis | reverse complement strand
ACTCACTGTTTTAGGGTCCCGGAGTGATTTCCACGATTAACGAACCCCGAGGTGCGTTGATGTGTCGGTCATCAACACTCGCGGTTGTTGTTGATTCTGACCCGTTTCGTGGCCAATTACTCACCGTTTTGTGGTCCCAAAGCGATTTCCATGGCTGTCGAACCCCAAAGTGTACTTACGTGTTGGCCATCAAGACTCGCAGTTTGGGCCGATTCTGGCCCGCTCTTCGACTATTACTCAATTTTGGGGTCCCGAAATGATGTCCATGATTGACGTACCCCGGGGTGCGTTTACGTGTCGGTCATCAACACTCACAATTTTGGCAGATTCTGGTCGGTTTCGTGCACTATTACTCACTATTTTGGGGTCTCGGAGTGATTTTCATGTTTGACGAACCCCAGGGTGCGTTTACATGTAAGTCATCAACACTCGCGGTTTTTTTCGATTCTGGCCCGTTTCATGGACTATTACTCACCGTTCTGGGTCCCGAAGTGATTTCCATGGTTGTCAAATCCCAAGGGGTGTTTACGTGTGTGTCAGCAACATTCGTAGTTTGGGCCAATTCTGGCCCGTTTCTTGGACTATTACTCAGTTTTGGAGTCCCGATGTGATTTCCACGATTGACGAACCCCGAGGTGCGTTTACGTGTCGGTCATCAACACTCACAATTTAGGCTAATTCTGGTCCGTTTCGTGCACTATTACTCACTATTTTGGGGTCCCAGAGCGATTTCCATGATTGACGATCCCCGGGGTGCGTTTACATGTTCATCGTCAACACTCACAGTTATGGCCAATTCTTACCCATTTTGTGGACTATTACTCACTGTTTTGGGGTCCCAAAGCGATTTCCATAGTTGTTGAACCCCAAGGTGCGTTTACGTGTCGGTTAGTAACAAACGCAGTTTGGATCGATTCTGGCCCGTTTCTTGGACTATTACTCAGTTTTGGGGTCCCGAAGTGTTTTCCAAGATTTACGAAGCAAGGGCTGCGTTTAGGTGTCGCTCATTGACACTCACAATTTTGTCCGATTCTTGTCCGTTTCGTGCACTATTACTCACTGTTTTGGGGTCCCAGAGCGATTTCCACGATTGGCGATCCCCAGGGTGCATTTACATGTCAGTTGTCAACACTCACAGTTTTGGCCAATTCTNTTTGGGGTCCCAGAGCGATTTCCACGATTGGCGATCCCCAGGGTGCATTTACATGTCAGTTGTCAACACTCACAGTTTTGGCCAATTCTGACCCGTTTCGTGGACTATTACTTACTGTTTTGGGGTCCCGGAGTGATTTCCACGATTAACGAACCCTGAGGTGGGTTGATGTGTCGGTCATCAACACTCGCGGTTTGTTGTCGATTCTGACCCATTTCGTGGTCCCAAACCGATTTCCATGGTTGTCGAACCTCAAAGTGTGCTTACGTGTCGGCTATCAAGACTCGCAGTTTGGGCCGATTCTGGCCCGTTCTTCGACTATTACTCAATTTTGGGGTCCCAAAATGATTTCCATGATTGACGTACCCCGGGGTGCGTTTACGTGTCGGTCATCAACACTCCCAATTTTGGCTGATTCTGGACCGTTTCATGCACTATTACTCACTGTTTTGGGGTCCCAGAGTGATTTTCACGTTTGACGAACCCAGGGTGCGTTTACATGTCGGTCATCAACACTCGCGGTTTTTTTTGATTCTGGCCCGTTTCATGGGCTATTACTCACTGTTTTNGTGGACTCACTGTTTTAGGGTCCCGGAGTGATTTCCACGATTAACGAACCCCGAGGTGCGTTGATGTGTCGGTCATCAACACTCGCGGTTGTTGTTGATTCTGACCCGTTTCGTGGCCAATTACTCACCGTTTTGTGGTCCCAAAGCGATTTCCATGGCTGTCGAACCCCAAAGTGTACTTACGTGTTGGCCATCAAGACTCGCAGTTTGGGCCGATTCTGGCCCGCTCTTCGACTATTACTCAATTTTGGGGTCCCGAAATGATGTCCATGATTGACGTACCCCGGGGTGCGTTTACGTGTCGGTCATCAACACTCACAATTTTGGCAGATTCTGGTCGGTTTCGTGCACTATTACTCACTATTTTGGGGTCTCGGAGTGATTTTCATGTTTGACGAACCCCAGGGTGCGTTTACATGTAAGTCATCAACACTCGCGGTTTTTTTCGATTCTGGCCCGTTTCATGGACTATTACTCACCGTTCTGGGTCCCGAAGTGATTTCCATGGTTGTCAAATCCCAAGGGGTGTTTACGTGTGTGTCAGCAACATTCGTAGTTTGGGCCAATTCTGGCCCGTTTCTTGGACTATTACTCAGTTTTGGAGTCCCGATGTGATTTCCACGATTGACGAACCCCGAGGTGCGTTTACGTGTCGGTCATCAACACTCACAATTTAGGCTAATTCTGGTCCGTTTCGTGCACTATTACTCACTATTTTGGGGTCCCAGAGCGATTTCCATGATTGACGATCCCCGGGGTGCGTTTACATGTTCATNGCCCCGAAATGATTTCCAAGATTGATGAACCCAGGGGTGTGTTTACGTGTCTGTCCTGAACACTCACAATTTTGGCCGATTCTTGTCTGTTTCGTGCACTGTTACTCACTGTTTTGGGGTCCCATAGCGATTTCCACGATTGACGATCCCCGGGGTGCATTTACGTGTCCGTCTTCAACACTCACAGTTTTGGCCAATTCCGACCCGTTTCGTGGACTATTACTCACCGTTTTGGGGTCCTGAAGCTAGTTCCATAGTTGTTAACCCCAATATGTGCTTACGTGTTGGTAATCAACACTCATAGTCTTTGCCGATTCTGGCTCGTTTTGTGGACTCACTGTTTTAGGGTCCCGGAGTGATTTCCACGATTAACGAACCCCGAGGTGCGTTGATGTGTCGGTCATCAACACTCGCGGTTGTTGTTGATTCTGACCCGTTTCGTGGCCAATTACTCACCGTTTTGTGGTCCCAAAGCGATTTCCATGGCTGTCGAACCCCAAAGTGTACTTACGTGTTGGCCATCAAGACTCGCAGTTTGGGCCGATTCTGGCCCGCTCTTCGACTATTACTCAATTTTGGGGTCCCGAAATGATGTCCATGATTGACGTACCCCGGGGTGCGTTTACGTGTCGGTCATCAACACTCACAATTTTGGCAGATTCTGGTCGGTTTCGTGCACTATTACTCACTATTTTGGGGTCTCGGAGTGATTTTCATGTTTGACGAACCCCAGGGTGCGTTTACATGTAAGTCATCAACACTCGCGGTTTTTTTCGATTCTGGCCCGTTTCATGGACTATTACTCACCGTTCTGGGTCCCGAAGTGATTTCCATGGTTGTCAAATCCCAAGGGGTGTTTACGTGTGTGTCAGCAACAATCACAGTTTGGGCCAATTCTGGCCCGTTTCTGTGACTATTACTCAGTTTTGGAGTCCCGAAGTGTCCCCGAGGTGCGTTTACGTGTCGGTCATCAACACTCACAATTCAGGCTAATTCTGGTCCGTTTCGTGCACTATTACTCACTGTTTTGGGGTCCCAGAGCGATTTCCAGGATTGACGATCCCCGGGGTGCGTTTACGTGTTCGTCGTCAACACTTACAGTTTTGGCCAATTCTTACCCATTTCATGGACTATTACTCACCGTTTTGGGGTCCCTAAGCGATTTCCATAGTTGTTGAACCCCAAGGTGCGTTTACGTGTCGGTCAGTAACAAACACAGTTTGGACCGATTCTGGCCCGTTTCTTGGACTATTACTCAGTTTTGGGATCCCGGAGTGATTTCCACAATTGACAAACCCCGAGTGCGTTTACGTGTCGGTCTTTAACACTCACAATTTTGGCCAATTTTGGTCCGTTTCAAGCACTATTACTCACTGTTAGGGGGTCCCCGAGTGATTTCCACGATTAACAAACCCCGAGGGACGTTTACGTGCCGGTCATCATCACTCATAGTTTTTGCCGATTCTCGCACGTTACTTGGTCTATTACTCGCCGTTTTGGGGTCCCGAAGCGATTTCCATAGTTGTTGGACCCCCAAGGTCCGCTTACGTGTCGGTCATCAACACTCGCAGTTTTGGCAGATTCTTGCCCATTTCATGGACTATTACTCACTGTTTTGGGGTCCCGGAGTGATTTTCACGATTGACGAACCCCGGGGTGCGTTTATGTGTCGGTGATCAACACTTGCGGTTTTTGTCGATTCAGGCCCGTTTCTTGGACTATTACTAACCGTTTTGGGGTTCCGAAGCGATTTCCGTGGTTGTCAAACCCCAAGACGTGTCGGTCAGCAACAATCATAGTTTGGACCGATTCTGGCCCGTTTCTTGGACTATTACTCAGTTTTGGGGTCCGAAGTGATTTCCAAGATTGACGAACCCAGGGGTGCGTTTACGTGTCGGTCACCAACACTCACAATTTTGGCCGATTCTTGTCCGTTTCATGCACTATTACTCACTGTTTTGGGGTCCCAGAGCGATTTCCACGATTGACGATCCCCGGGGTGCATTTACATGTCCGTCATCAACACTCACAGTTTTTGCCGATTCTGGCCCGTTTCGTGGACTATTAATCACTGTTTTGGGGTCCCGGAGTGATTTCCACGATAAACGAGCCCCGAGGTGCGTTTATGTGTCGGTCATCGACACTCGTGGTTTTTGTCGATTCTGACCCGTTTCGTGGACTATTACTCACCGTTTTGTGGTCCCAAAGTGATTTCCATGGTTGTCGAACCCCAAAGTGTGCTTACGTGTTGGTCATCAAGAGTCGCAGTTTGGGCCGATTCTGGCCCGTTTCTTTGACTATTACCCAATTTTGGGTTCCCGAAGTGATTTCCACGATTGACGTACCCCAGGGTGCATTTACGTGTCGGTCATCAACACTCACAATTTTGGCAGATTCTGGTCTGTTTCATGGACTATTACTAACTGTTTTGGGGTCCCGGAGTGATTTTCATGATTGGCGAACCCCGGGGTGCATTTACGTGTCTGTCATCAACACTAGCGGGTTTTTTTTATTCTGGCCCGTTTCATTGACTATTACTCACCGTTTTGGGGTCCCGAAGCGATTTCCATGGTTGTCAAACCCCGAGGTGCATTTACGTGTCGGTCAGCAACAACCGCAGTTTGGATCGATTCTGGCCCGTTTCTTGGACTCTTACTCAGTTTTGGGATCCTGTAGTGATTTCCACGATTGACAAACCCCGGGGTGCATTTACGTTTCAGTCTTCAACACTCACAATTTTGGCCAATTCTGGTCCGTTTCGAGCACTATTACCCACTGTTTGGGGGTCCCCAAGTGATCTCCACGATTAACAAACCCCGAGGTGCATTTACGTGTCGGTCATCATCACTCACAGTTTTCGCTGATTCTCGCGTGTTTCGTGGTCTATTACTCGCCGTTTTGGGGTCCCGAAGCGATTTGCATAGTTGTTGAACCCCAAGGTCCGCTTACGTGTCGGTCATCAACACTCACAGTTTTGGCCGATTCGTGCCCGTTTCTTGGATTATTACTCTCTGTTTTTGGGTCCCGAAGTGATTTTCACGATTGACGATCCCCGGGGTGCATTTACATGTCCGTCATCAACACTCACAGTTTTGGCTAATTCTGACCCGTTTCATGGACTATTACTCACCGTTTTGGGGTCCCTAAGAGATTTCCATAATTGTTGAACCCCAAGGTGCGCTTAGGTGTTGGTCATCAACACTCACAGTTTTTGCCGATTCTGGCGCGTTTCATGGACTATTACTCACTGTTTTGAGGTCTTGCAGTGATTTCCACGATTTACGAACCCCGAGGTGTGTTTATGTATCGGTCATCAACACTCACAGTTTTTACCGATTCTGGCCCGTTTCATGGACTATTACTCATTTTGGGGTCTTGGAGTGATTTCCACGGTTAATGAACCCCGATGTGCGTTTATGTGTCGGTCATTAACACTCGCGGTTTTTGTCGATTCTGACCCATTTCTTGGACAATTACTCACCGTTTTGCGGTCCCAAAGCGATTTCCATGGTTGTCAAACCCCAAGGGGCGTTTACGTGTCGGTCATCAACACTCGCGGTTTTTGTCGATTCTGGCCCGTTTCGTGGACTATTACTCACCGTTTTGGGGTTCCAAAGCGTTTTCCGTGGTTGTCAAACCCCAAGGTGTGCTTACATGTCGGTTAGCAACAATCGCGGTTTGGACCGATTCTGGACCGTTTCTTGGACTATTACTCAGTTTTGGGGCCCCGAAATGATTTCCAAGATTGATGAACCCAGGGGTGTGTTTACGTGTCTGTCCTGAACACTCACAATTTTGGCCGATTCTTGTCTGTTTCGTGCACTGTTACTCACTGTTTTGGGGTCCCATAGCGATTTCCACGATTGACGATCCCCGGGGTGCATTTACGTGTCCGTCTTCAACACTCACAGTTTTGGCCAATTCCGACCCGTTTCGTGGACTATTACTCACCGTTTTGGGGTCCTGAAGCTAGTTCCATAGTTGTTAACCCCAATATGTGCTTACGTGTTGGTAATCAACACTCATAGTCTTTGCCGATTCTGGCTCGTTTTGTGGACTCACTGTTTTAGGGTCCCGGAGTGATTTCCACGATTAACGAACCCCGAGGTGCGTTGATGTGTCGGTCATCAACACTCGCGGTTGTTGTTGATTCTGACCCGTTTCGTGGCCAATTACTCACCGTTTTGTGGTCCCAAAGCGATTTCCATGGCTGTCGAACCCCAAAGTGTACTTACGTGTTGGCCATCAAGACTCGCAGTTTGGGCCGATTCTGGCCCGCTCTTCGACTATTACTCAATTTTGGGGTCCCGAAATGATGTCCATGATTGACGTACCCCGGGGTGCGTTTACGTGTCGGTCATCAACACTCACAATTTTGGCAGATTCTGGTCGGTTTCGTGCACTATTACTCACTATTTTGGGGTCCCGGAGTGATTTTCATGTTTGACGAACCCCAGGGTGCGTTTACATGTCAGTCATCAACACTCGCGGTTTTTTTCGATTCTGGCCCGTTTCGTGGACTATTACTCACCGTTCTGGGTCCCGAAGCGATTTCCATGGTTGTCAAATCCCAAGGGGTGTTTACGTGTCTGTCAGCAACATTCGTAGTTTGGGCCAATTCTGGCCCGTTTCTTGGACTATTACTCAGTTTTGGAGTCCCGATGTGATTTCCATGATTGACGAACCCCGAGGTGCGTTTACGTGTCGGTCATCAACACTCACAATTTAGGCTAATTCTGGTCCGTTTCGTGCACTATTACTCACTATTTTGGGGTCCCAGAGCGATTTCCATGATTGACGATCCCCGGGGTGCGTTTACATGTTCACCGTCAACACTCACAGTTATGGCCAATTCTTACCCATTTTGTGGACTATTACTCACTGTTTTGGGGTCCCAAAGCGATTTCCATAGTTGTTGAACCCCAAGGTGCGTTTACGTGTCGGTTAGTAACAAACGCAGTTTGGATCGATTCTGGCCCGTTTCTTGGACTATTACTCAGTTTTGGGGTCCCGAAGTGTTTTCCAAGATTTACGAAGCAAGGGCTGCGTTTAGGTGTCGCTCATTGACACTCACAATTTTGTCCGATTCTTGTCCGTTTCGTGCACTATTACTCACTGTTTTGGGGTCCCAGAGCGATTTCCACGATTGGCGATCCCCAGGGTGCATTTACATGTCAGTTGTCAACACTCACAGTTTTGGCCAATTCTGACCCGTTTCGTGGACTATTACTTACTGTTTTGGGGTCCCGGAGTGATTTCCACGATTAACGAACCCTGAGGTGGGTTGATGTGTCGGTCATCAACACTCGCGGTTTGTTGTCGATTCTGACCCATTTCGTGGACTATTACTCACCGTTTTGTGGTCCCAAACCGATTTCCATGGTTGTCGAACCTCAAAGTGTGCTTACGTGTCGGCTATCAAGACTCGCAGTTTGGGCCGATTCTGGCCCGTTCTTCGACTATTACTCAATTTTGGGGTCCCAAAATGATTTCCATGATTGACGTACCCCGGGGTGCGTTTACGTGTCGGTCATCAACACTCCCAATTTTGGCTGATTCTGGACCGTTTCATGCACTATTACTCACTGTTTTGGGGTCCCAGAGTGATTTTCACGTTTGACGAACCCAGGGTGCGTTTACATGTCGGTCATCAACACTCGCGGTTTTTTTTGATTCTGGCCCGTTTCATGGGCTATTACTCACTGTTTTGGGGCCCCGAAGCGATTTCCATGGTTGTCAAACACCAAGGGGTGTTTACGTGTCTGTTAGCAACAATCGCAGTTTGGGCCGATTCTGGCCCGTTTCTTGGACTATTACTCAGTTTTGGAGTCCCGAAGTGATTTCCATGATTGACGAACCCTGGGGTGCGTTTACATGTCGGTTATCAACACTCACAATTTAGGCTGATGCTGGTCCATTTCGTGCACTATACTCACTTTTTGGGGGTCCCAGAGTGATTTCCACGATTGACGATCCCCGGGGTGCGTTTATGTGTCCGTCGTCAACACTCACATTTTTGGCCAATTCTTACCCATTTCTTGGACTATTACTCAACGTTTTGGGGTCCCGAAGCGATTTTCATAGTTGTTGAACCCCAAGGTGCGCTTACGTGTCGGTTATCAACACTCGCAGTTTTGGCCGATTCTAGCCCGTTTCTTGGACTATTACTCACTGGTTTGGTGTCCTGGAGTGATTTTCACCATTGACGTACCCCGGGGTGCGTTTAAATGTCGGTCAGCGACACTCGCGGTTTTTGTCGATTCTGGCCTGTTTCATGGACTATTACTCACCGTTTTGGGGTCCTGAAGCGATTTCCATGGTTGTCAAACCCCAAGGTGCATTTACGTGTCGGTCAGCAACAATCTCAGTTTGGGTCGATTCTGGCCCGTTTCTTGGACTATTACTCAGTTTTGGGATCCCGTAGTGATTTCNGTCCTGAAGCGATTTCCATGGTTGTCAAACCCCAAGGTGCATTTACGTGTCGGTCAGCAACAATCTCAGTTTGGGTCGATTCTGGCCCGTTTCTTGGACTATTACTCAGTTTTGGGATCCCGTAGTGATTTCCACGATTGACAAACCCCGGGTGCATTTACGTTTCAGTCTTCAACACTCACAATTTTGGCCAATTCTGGTCCGTTTCGAGCACTATTACCCTCTGTTTGGGGGTCCCCGAGTGATCTCCATGATTAACAAACCCCGAGGTGCGTTTACGTGTCGGTCATCATCACTCACAGTTTTCGCCGATTCTCTCGTGTTTCGTGGTCTATTATTCGCCGTTTTGGGGTTCTGAAGCGATTTGCATAGTTGTTGAACCCCAAGGCCCGCTCAAGTGTCGGTCATCAACTCTCACAGTTTTGGCCGATTCTTACCTGTTTCTTGGACTATTACTCTCTGTTTTTGGGTCCCGGAGTGATTTTCACGATTGACGATTCCCGGGGTGCATTTACGTGTCCGTCGTCAACACTCACAGTTTTGGCCAATTCTGACCCGTTTCGTGGACTATTACTCACCGTTTTGGGGTCCCTAAGAGATTTCCATAGTTGTTGAACCCCAAGGTGCGCTTACATGTTGGTCATCAACACTCACAGTTTTTGCCGATTCTGGCCCGTTTCGTGGACTATTACTCACTGTTTTGAGGTCTTGGAGTGATTTCCACGATTTACGAACCCCGAGGTGCGTTCATGTGTCGGTCATCAGCAATCACAGTTTTTGCCGATTCTGGCCCGTTTCGTGGACTATTACTCATTTTGGGGTCTTGGAGTTATTTCCATGGTTAACGAACCCCGATGTGCGTTTATGTGTTGGTCATCAACACTTCCGGTTTTTGTCGATTCTGACCCGTTTCTTGAACTATTACTCACCGTTTTGTGGTCCCAAAGCGATTTCCATGGTTGTCAAACCCCAAGGGGCGTTTACGTGTCGGTCATCAACACTCGCGGTTTTTGTCGATTCTGGCCCGTTTCATGGACTATTACTCACCGTTTTGGGGTTCCGAAGCGTTTTACGTGGTTGTCAAACCCCAAGGTGTGCTTACATGTCGGTCAGCAACAATTGCAGTTTGGACCGATTCTGGCCCGTTTCTTGGACTATTACTCAGTTTTGGGGCCCCGAAGTGATTTCCAAGATTGACGAACCCAGGGGTGCGTTTATGTGTCGGTCCTGAACACTCACAATTTTGGCCGATTCTTGTCCGTTTCGTTAGCTATTACTCACTGTTTTGGGGTCCTAGAGCGATTTACACGATTGAAGATCCCCGGGGTGCATTTACGTGTCCGTCTTCAACACTCACAGTTTTGGCCAATTCTGACCCGTTTCGTGGACTATTACTCACCGTTTTGGGGTCCCGAAGCGAGTTCCATAGTTGTTGAACCCCAAGGTGTGCTTACGTGTTGGTCATCAACACTCATAGTTTTTGCCGATTCTGGCCCATTCTTCGACTATTATTCACTGTTTTAGGGTCCCGGAGTGATTTCCACGATTAACGAACCCCGAGGTGCGTTTACGTGTCTGTCATCAACACTCACAATTTTGGCAGATTCTGGTCGATTTCGTGCACTATTACTCACTGTTTTGGGGTCCCGGAGTGATTTTCACGTTTGACGAACCCCAGGGTGCGTTTACATGTCGGTTATCAACACTCGCGGTTTTTTTCGATTCTGGCCCGTTTCGTGGACTATTACTCACCGTTTTGGGGTCCCGAAGCGATTTCCATGGTTGTCAAATCCCAAGGGGTGTTTACGTGTCTATCAGCAACAATCACAGTTTGGGCCAATTCTGGCCCGTTTCTGTGACTATTACTCAGTTTTGGAGTCCCGAAGTGTCCCCGAGGTGCGTTTACGTGTCGGTCATCAACACTCACAATTCAGGCTAATTCTGGTCCGTTTCGTGCACTATTACTCACTGTTTTAGGGTCCCAGAGCGATTTCCAGGATTGACGATCCCCGGGGTGCGTTTACGTGTTCGTCGTCAACACTTACAGTTTTGGCCAATTCTTACCCATTTCATGGACTATTACTCACCGTTTTGGGGTCCCAAAGCGATTTCCATAGTTGTTGAACCCCAAGGTGAGTTTACGTGTCGGTCAGTAACAAACACAGTTTGGACCGATTCTGGCCCGTTTCTTGGACTATTACTCAGTTTTGGGATCCCGGAGTGATTTCCACAATTGACAAACCCCGAGTGCGTTTACGTGTCGGTCTTTAACACTCACAATTTTGGCCAATTCTGGTCCGTTTCAAGCACTATTACTCACTGTTAGGGTGTCCCCGAGTGATTTCCACGATTAACAAACCCCGAGGTACGTTTACGTGCCGGTCATCATCACTCACAGTTTTTGCCGATTCTCGCACGTTACTTGGTCTATTACTCGCCGTTTTGGGGTCCCGAAGCGATTTCCATAGTTGTTGGACCCCCAAGGTCCGCTTACGTGTCGGTCATCAACACTCGCAGTTTTGGCCGATTCTTGCCCGTTTCATGGACTATTACTCACTGTTTTGGGGTCCCGGAGTCATTTTCACGATTGACGAACCCCGGGGTGCGTTTATGTGTCGGTGATCAACACTTGCGGTTTTTGTCGATTCAGGCCCGTTTCTTGGACTATTACTAACCGTTTTGGGGTTCCGAAGCGATTTCCGTGGTTGTCAAACCCCAAGACGTGTCGGTCAGCAACAATCGTAGTTTGGACCGATTCTGGCCCGTTTCTTGGACTATTACTCAGCTTTGGGGTCCCGAAGTGATTTCCAAGATTGACGAACCCAGGGGTGCGTTTACGTGTCGGTCACCAACACTCACAATTTTGGCCGATTCTTGTCCGTTTCATGCACTATTACTCACTGTTTTGGGGTCCCAGAGCGATTTCAACGATTGACGATCCCCGGGGTGCATTTACATGTCCGTCATCAACACTCACAGTTTTTGCCGATTCTGGCCCGTTTCGTGGACTATTAATCACTGTTTTGGGGTCCCGGAGTGATTTCCACGATAAACGAGCCCCGAGGTGCGTTTATGTGTCGGTCATCGACACTCGTGGTTTTTGTCGATTCTGACCCGTTTCGTGGACTATTACTCACCGTTTTGTGGTCCCAAAGTGATTTCCATGGTTGTCGAACCCCAAAGTGTGCTTACGTGTTGGTCATCAAGAGTCGCAGTTTGGGCCGATTCTGGCCCGTTTCTTTGACTATTACCCAATTTTGGGTTCCCGAAGTGATTTCCACGATTGACGTACCCCAGGGTGCATTTACGTGTCGGTCATCAACACTCACAATTTTGGCAGATTCTGGTCTGTTTCATGGACTATTACTAACTGTTTTGGGGTCCCGGAGTGATTTTCATGATTGGCGAACCCCGGGGTGCATTTACGTGTCTGTCATCAACACTAGCGGGTTTTTTTTATTCTGGCCCGTTTCATTGACTATTACTCACCGTTTTGGGGTCCCGAAGCGATTTCCATGGTTGTCAAACCCCGAGGTGCATTTACGTGTCGGTCAGCAACAACCGCAGTTTGGATCGATTCTGGCCCGTTTCTTGGACTCTTACTCAGTTTTGGGATCCTGTAGTGATTTCCACGATTGACAAACCCCGGGGTGCATTTACGTTTCAGTCTTCAACACTCACAATTTTGGCCAATTCTGGTCCGTTTCGAGCACTATTACCCACTGTTTGGGGGTCCCCAAGTGATCTCCACGATTAACAAACCCCGAGGTGCATTTACGTGTCGGTCATCATCACTCACAGTTTTCGCTGATTCTCGCGTGTTTCGTGGTCTATTACTCGCCGTTTTGGGGTCCCGAAGCGATTTCCATAGTTGTTGAACCCCAAGGTCCGCTTACGTGTCGGTCATCAACACTCACAGTTTTGGCCGATTCGTGCCCGTTTCTTGGATTATTACTCTCTGTTTTTGGGTCCCGAAGTGATTTTCACGATTGACGATCCCCGGGGTGCATTTACATGTCCGTCATCAACACTCACAGTTTTGGCTAATTCTGACCCGTTTCGTGGACTATTACTCACCGTTTTGGGGTCCCTAAGAGATTTCCATAATTGTTGAACCCCAAGGTGTGCTTAGGTGTTGGTCATCAACACTCACAGTTTTTGCCGATTCTGGCGCGTTTCGTGGACTATTACTCACTGTTTTGAGGTCTTGCAGTGATTTCCATGATTTACGAACCCCGAGGTGTGTTTATGTATCGGTCATCAACACTCACAGTTTTTACCGATTCTGGCCCGTTTCATGGACTATTACTCATTTTGGGGTCTTGGAGTGATTTCCACGGTTAATGAACCCCGATGTGCGTTTATGTGTCGGTCATTAACACTCGCGGTTTTTGTCGATTCTGACCCATTTCTTGGACTATAACTCACCGTTTTGTGGTCCCAAAGCGATTTCCATGGTTGTCAAACCCCAAGGGGCGTTTACGTGTCGGTCATCAACACTCGCGGTTTTTGTCGATTCTGGCCCGTTTCATGGACTATTACTCACCGTTTTGGGGTTCCGAAGCGTTTTCCGTGGTTGTCAAACCCCAAGGTGTGCTTACATGTCGGTTAGCAACAATCGCGGTTTGGACCGATTCTGGCCCGTTTCTTGGACTATTACTCAGTTTTGGGGCCCCGAAATGATTTCCAAGATTGATGAACCCAGGGGTGTGTTTACGTGTCTGTCCTGAACACTCACAATTTTGGCCGATTCTTGTCCGTTTCGTGCACTATTACTCACTGTTTTGGGGTCCCATAGCGATTTCCACGATTGACGATCCCCGGGGTGCATTTACGTGCCCGTCTTCAACACTCACAGTTTTGGCCAATTCTGACCCGTTTCATGGACTATTACTCACCGTTTTGGGGTCCTGAAGCGAGTTCCATAGTTGTTAACCCCAATATGTGCTTACGTGTTGGTCATCAACACTCATAGTTTTTGCCGATTCTGGCTCGTTTTGTGGACTACTACTCACTGTTTTAGGGTCCCGGAGTGATTTCCACGATTAACGAACCCCGAGGTGCGTTGATGTGTCGGTCATCAACACTCGCGGTTGTTGTCGATTCTGACCCGTTTCGTGGCCAATTACTCACCGTTTTGTGGTCCCAAAGCGATTTCCATGGCTGTCGAACCCCAAAGTGTACTTACGTGTTGGCCATCAAGACTCGCAGTTTGGGCCGATTCTGGCCCGTTCTTCGACTATTACTCAATTTTGGGGTCCCGAAATGATGTCCATGATTGACGTACCCCGGGGTGCGTTTACGTGTCGGTCATCAACACTCACAATTTTGGCAGATTCTGGTCGGTTTCGTGCATTATTACTCACTATTTTGGGGTCCCGGAGTGATTTTCATGTTTGACGAACCCCAGGGTGCGTTTACATGTAAGTCATCAACACTCGCGGTTTTTTTCGATTCTGGCCCGTTTCGTGGACTATTACTCACCGTTCTGGGTCCCGAAGCGATTTCCATGGTTGTCAAATCCCAAGGGGTGTTTACGTGTCTGTCAGCAACATTCGTAGTTTGGGCCAATTCTGGCCCGTTTCTTGGACTATTACTTAGTTTTGGAGTCCCGATGTGATTTCCACGATTGACGAACCCCGAGGTGCGTTTACGTGTCGGTCATCAACACTCACAATTTAGGCTAATTCTGGTCCGTTTCGTGCACTATTACTCACTATTTTGGGGTCCCAGAGCGATTTCCATGATTGACGATCCCCGGGGTGCGTTTACGTGTTCATCGTCAACACTCACAGTTGTGGCCAATTCTTACCCATTTCGTGGACTATTACTCACCGTTTTGGGGTCCCGAAGTGATTTCCAAGATTGACGAACCCAGGGCTGCGTTTAGGTGTCGGTCATTGACACTCACTATTTTGGCTGATTCTTCTCCGTTCCGTGCACTATTACTCACAGTTTTGGGGTCTCAGAGCGGTTTCCACGATTGGCGATCCCCGAGGTGCATTTATGTGTCAGTCGTCAACACTCACAGTTTTGGCCAATTCTGACCCGTTTTGTGGACTATTACTCATTGTTTTGGGGTCCCGGAGTGATTTCCATGATTAACGAACCCTGAGGTGCGTTGATGTGTCGGTCATCAACACTCGCGGTTTGTTGTCGATTCTGACCCATTTCATGGCGTATTACTCACCATTTTGTAGTTCCAAAGCTATTTCCATGGTTGTCGAACCCCAAAGTGTGCTTACGTGTCGGCTATCAAGACTCGTAGTTTGGGCCGATTCTGGCCCGTTCTTCGACTATTACTCATTTTTGGGGTCACGAAATGATGTCCATGATGGATGTACCCCGGGGTGCGTTTACATGTCGGTCATCAACACTCACAATTTTAGCAGATTCTGGTCGGTTTCATGCACTATTACTCACTGTTTTGGGGTCCCGGAGTGGTTTTCACGTTTGACGAACCCCAGGGTGCGTTTACATGTCGGTAATCTACACTCGCGGTTTTTTTCAATTCTGGCCCGTTTCATGGACTATTAGTCACCGTTTTCGGGTCCCGAAGCGATTTCCATGGATGTCAAATCCCAAGGGGTGTTTAGTGTCTGTCAGCAACAATCGGAGTTTGGGCTGATTCTGGCCCATTTCTTGGACTATTACTCAGTTTTGGAGTCCTGAAGTGATTTCCACGGTTGACGAACCCCGAGGTGCATTTACGTGTCGGTCATCAACACTCACAATTTAGGCTAATTCTGGTCCGTTTTGTGCACTATTACTCACTGTTTTGGGGTCCGAGAGCGATTTCCACGATTGACGATCCCCGGGGTGCGTTTACGTGTTCGTCGTCAACACTCACAGTTTTGGCCAATTCTTACCCATTTCATGGACTATTACTCACCATTTTGGGGTCCCAAAGCGATTTCCATAGTTGTTGAACCCTAAGGAGCGTTTACGTGTCGGTTAGTAACAAACGCAGTTTGGACCGATTCTGGCCCGTTTCTTGGACTATTACTCAGTTTTGGGGTCCCGAAGTGATTTCCAAGATTGACGAACCCAAAGCAGCGTTTAGGTGTCGGTCATTGACACTCACAATTTTGGCCGATTCTTGTTCGTTTCGTGCACTATTACTCACTGTTTTGGGGTCCCAGAGCGATTTCCACGATTGACGATCCCCGGGGTGCGTTTACCTGTCTGTCGTCAACACTCACAGTTTTGGCCAATTCTTACCCATTTCGTGGACTATTACTCACCGTTTTGGGGCCCAAAAGAGATTTCCATAGTTGCTGAACCCCAAGGTGCGCTTACGTGTCGGTCATGAACACTCGCATTTTTGGCCGATTCTAGCCTGTTTCTTGGACTATTACTCACTGTTTTGGGGTCCCGGAGTGATTTTCACAATTGACGAACCCCAGGGTGCGTTTTCATGTCGGTCATCGATACTCGCGGTTTTTGTCGATTCTGGCCCGTTTCATGGACTATTATTCACCGTTTTGAGGTCCCGAAGCGATTTCCATGGTTGTCAAACCCCAAGGTGCGTTTACGTGTCGGTCAGCAACAATCGCTGTTTGGACCGATTATTGGACTATTACTCAGTTTTGGGGTCCTGAAGTGTTTTCCAAGATTGACGAACCCAGGGGTGCTTTTACGTGTCGATCATGAACACTCACAATTTTGGCCGATTCTTGTCCATTTCATGGACTATTACTCACTTTTTTGGGTTCCCAAAGTGATTTCCACGATTGACGATCCCCGGGGTGCATTTATGTGTCCGTCGTTAACACTCACAGTTTTGGCCAATTCTGACCCGTTTCGTGGACTATTACTCACCGTTTTGGGGTCCCGAAGATATTTCCATAGTTGTTGTACCGCAAGGTTCGCTTACGTGTCGTTCATCAACACTCACAGTTTTTGCCGATTCTGGCCCGTTTCATGGACTATTACTCACTGTTTTGGGGTCTTGGAGTGATTTCGATGATTAACGAACCCCGAGGTGCGTTTATGTGTCGGTCATCAACACACGCGGTTTTTGTCGATTCTGACCCATTTCGTGGACTATTACTCACTGTTTTGTGGTCCCGAAGCGATTTCCATGGTTTTCGAACCCAAAGTGTGCTTACGTGTTGGTCATCAAGACTCGCAGTTTGGGCCGATTCTGGCCCGTTTCTTCGACTATTACTCAATTTTGGGGTCCCGAAGTGATTTTCCACGATTGACGAACCCCGGGGTGCGTTTATGTGTCGATCATCAACACTCCCAATTATGGCTGATTCTGGTCCATTTCGTGCACTATTACTCACTGTTTTGTGGTCCCGGAGTGATTTTCACGATTGATGAACCCCGGGGTGCGTTTACGTGTCGGTCATCATCACTCATAGTTTTCACCGATTCTCGCCTGTTTCGTGGTCTATTACTCGCCGTTTTGGGGTCCTGAAGCGATTTCTATAGTTGTTGAACCCCAAGGTCCGCTTACGTGTCGGTCATCAACACTCACAATTTTGACCGATTCTTGCCCGTTTCTTGGACTATTACTCACTGTTTTGGGGTCCCGGAGTGATTTTCACGATTGACGATCCCCGGGGTGCATTTACGTGTCCGTCGTCAACACTCACAGTTTTGGCCAATTCTGACCCGTTTCGTGGACTATTACTCACCGTTTTGGGGTCTGAGGGAGTCCTGGACTGGGGGGTGTCCGGATAGCCGAACTATCACCATTGGCCGGACTCTTGGCTATGAAGATATAAGATTGAAGACTTCGTCCCGTGTCCGGATGGGACTTTCCTTCGCGTGGAAGGCAAGCTTGGCGATACGGATATGTAGATCTCCTACCATTGTAACCGACTCTGTGTAACCCTAACCCTATCCGGTGTCTATATAAACCGGAGGGTTTTAGTCCGTAGGACAGACAACAATCATACCATAGGCTAGCTTCTAGGGTTTAGCCTCCTTGATCTCGTGGTAAATCTACTCTTGTACTACCCATGTCATCAATATTAATCAAGCAGGAGTAGGGTTTTACCTCCATCGAGAGGGCCCGAACCTGGGTAAAAATACCGTGTCCCTTGTCTCCTCTTACCATCCGCCTAGACGCACAGTTCGGGACCCCCTACCCAAGATCCGCCGGTTTTGACACCGACATTGGTGCTTTCATTGAGAGTTCCTCTGTGTCGTCACCTTTAGGCCCGATGGCTCCTTCGATCATCAACAACGACGCGGTCCAGGGTGAGACCTTTCTCCCCGGACAGATCTTCGTATTCGGCGGCTTTGCACTGTGGGCCAATTCACTTGGCCATCTGGAGCAGATCGAAAGCTGCGCCCCTGGCCATCAGGTCACATTTGGGAGTTTGAACTACACGGCTGACATCCGCGGAGACTTGATCTTCGACGGATTCGAGCCACAGCCAAGCGCGCCGCATTGTCTCGATGGGCATGATCTAGCTGTGCCGCCGAACAGTGTCCTGGAGGCCGCACCAGCGTCCGCTCCGACCCTTAGCTCGGAGCCGACTTCGCTGATCGAGGACGAGTGGTTGGACACAGCCTCGGGGGCTACGATCTCTACGGCGATTGAGCCGAACACCACCTCTGTCATTTGCGAAGCCCATGACTCCGAGGTGCCGGACTCCTCTCCGGACTCCGAACCTCCCGCGCCCCTGCCAATCAAATCCGATTGGGCGCCGGTTATGGAGTTCACTGCCGCGGACATCTTTCAGCACTCGCCCTTTGGCGACATCCTGAATTCACTAAAGTCTCTCTCTTTATCAGGAGAGCCCTGGCCGGACTATGGTCAGGAAGGTTGGGATGGGGACGATGAAGAAATTCAACGCCCACCCACCACCCACTTTGTAGCCACTGTCGATGATTTAACCGACATGCTCGACTTCGACTCCAAAGACATCGACGGTATGGACGACGATGCAGGAGACAACCAAGAACCAGCGCCTACAGGGCACTGGAAGGCCACCTCGTCATACGACATATACATAGTGGACATCCCAAAAGATGGGAACGGCGATGGAACAGCGGAGGATGACCCCTCCAAGAAACAGCCCAAGCGCCGGCGTCAGCGGCGCCGCTCTAAATCCCGCCACAACAAAAACGGTGATTCCGGCATGGGAGATAATAACACCCCGGACAGTGCCGAAGACAACCCCCTCCAGCAGGATTCAACACAGGAGGAGGGAGAAGCCAGCCCTCATGATAGAGCGACAGACAGAGAGGTAGATGACGATAATTATATGCCTCGCTTCGAAGATGAGGCAAGCCTCGACGACGACGAATTTGTCGTGCCTGAGGATCCCGCCGAACAGGAGCGTTTCAAACGCAGGCTTATGGCCACGACAAGCAGCCTCAAGAAAAAGCAGCAGCAGCTTAGAGCTGACCAAGACTTGCTAGCTGACAGATGGACTGAAGTCCTTGCAGCCGAAGAGTACGAACTCGAACGCCCCTCCAAAAGCTACCCAAAACGCAAGCTGCTACCCCAATTAGAGGAGGAAGCACCCAACCCTACATCACCAGCGCATGATGCGGCCGACCGGCCACCTCGTGGCCGCGACAGAGAGGCCTTTAGGTCCTCCACTAAAGCCGCACTCCGGCGTCGCTCGAAAAGTACAAAGCCACGGGGAAATGTGCCAGACTTGCGAGACATATTGGAGGACAAGGCAAGGCAAATAAGATCGATCTACGGATCACGTGGGCGCCCCACGACACGTGATGACAACCGTCACGCCAGATGCAGCAATTCCTGTCGGCCGAACACAGTAGACAAAGCTCATTTGAGCTGCGTTGTGATATAGCCCAATATAGAGGCGCCGCACACCCACTATGCTTCACAGACGAAGTAATGGATTATCAAATCTCAGAGGGTTTCAAACCCGTAAACATTGAATCATACGACGGCACAACAGATCCTGCGGTTTGGATCGAGGACTATCTCCTTCACATCCACATGGCCCGCGGTGATGATCTACACGCCATCAAATACCTCCCACTCAAGCTTAAAGGACCAGCTCGGCATTGGCTCAACAGCTTGCCAGCAGAATCAATTGGTTGTTGGGAAGACCTGGAAGCTGCATTCCTTGATAACTTCCAGGGCACATATGTGCGACCACCAGACGCCGATGACCTAAGCCACATAATTCAGCAGCCAGATGAATCGGCCAGACAATTCTGGACACGGTTCTTAACCAAGAAAAATCAAATCGTTGACTATCCGGATGCAGAGGCCCTTGCAGCCTTCAAACATAACATCCGCGACGAGTGGCTTGCCCGGCACCTAGGACAGGAAAAGCCGAAATCCATGGCAGCCCTCACATCACTCATGACCCGCTTCTGCGTGGGAGAGGACAGCTGGCTAGCTCGCAGTAACAACCTGACCAAAAACCCTGGTAATTCGGATACCAAGGACAGCAATGGCAGGTCGCGTCGCAACAAGCACAAGCGCCGCATTAACAACGATAATGCTGAAGATACGGCAGTCAATGCCGGATTCAGAGGCTCTAAACCCGGTCAACGGAAAACCTAGTCCGCGGAGGAAGTGGGGTAGAAACACTACCCTCTCACGGGGCCCGGGGGTTGGAATGAGCTGCCCCCCGGGTAGCCTGTGTGTGATGTTGCCGGACAAGTATCCGGCCTCCCGCAGCTTGGTGATGTGCCCTTCCTTGATGGAGGAGGCCATCCACCTGCCTCCCACTCCTGACATGGTTGGAGAAAGGTCGAGGTGGGATATGCGGGCTTGGGCGCTGAAGCTCGAGTGCGCGGAGATGGATAAGCAAAGGAGGAAGAAGGCGTAGGTGAAAAGGTGGATCCTTATCCCCTTATATGGACGGACGAAGCTATGCGTCCCCCACCAGCCTGGTAAAACTCGCTTATTCTCCAAGCGCCGTAATCAATTGCGCGGATGGGTTACCCACGTCCGTATTGATGAGAATCCCGGAATAAGGGGACATGATCTATGCTTCGATAAGACGTGCCAAGGAAGCTGCCCCGCTAAACACGCTGAGGTGGAACAGTAAAAATGATTTATATAAAATCCTGGCCGTGGTGTGATGCCACACCGCGGAATGCGTCAGCAGATCTGTGCAAAAATTATTCTCTCTGCGGTGTTATGTGGAACTTATTTTGCAGAGCCGGACATTATCCTTGTGTTCAAAACCTTCTACGTATTCGGAGGAGGAACCCGCCTTGCAATGCCGAAGACAATATGCGCGCCGGACTCGTCGTCATTGAAGCCTTGTTCAGGGGCTACTGAGGGAGTCCCGGACTAGGGGGTGTCCGGATAGCCGGACTATCGTCACGGCCGGACTCCAAGACTATGAAGATACAAGATTGAAGACTTCGTCCCGTGTCCGGATGGGACTTTCCTTGGCGTGGAAGGCAAGCTTGGCAATACGGATATGTAGATCTCCTACCATTGTAACCGACTCTGTGTAACCCTAACCTATCCAGTGTCTATAAACCGGAGGGTTTTAGTCCATAGGACGAAAAACTTCATCATCAACAATCATACCGTAGGCTAGCTTCTAGGGTTTAGCCTCCTTGATCTCGTGGTAGATCTACTCTTGTACTACCCATATCATCAATATTAATCAAGCAGGAGTAGGGTTTTACCTCCATCGAGAGGGCCCGAACCTGGGTAAAAACATTGTGTCCCTTGTCTCCTGTTACCATCCGCCTAGACGCACAGTTCGGGACCCCCTACCCGAGATCCGCCGGTTTTGACACCGACAATGAGTTTATATGTTTTGATGCACTGAAGGTTGTTCGGAGTCCCGGATGTGATCACGGACATGACGAGGAGTCTCGGAATGGTCGAGACATGAAGATTGATATATTGGAAGCCTATGTTTGGATATCAGAAGTGTTCTGGGTGAAATCGGGATTTTACCGGAGTACCGGGAGGTTACCGGAACCCCCTGGGAGGTTAATGGGCCTTAGTGGGCCTTTACGGAGAAGAGGAGAGGCGGCCAGGGCTGGGCCACGCGCCCCTCCCCCTAGTCCGAATAGGACAAGGAGAGGGGGGCGGTGCCCCCCCTTCCTTCCTCTCTCCCTCCTCTTTCCCCCCTCCCAAGTCCTAATCCAACTAGGAAAGGGCCCGACGCGCCTCTGCCCTTGGCCGGCCGCACCCCCCTTGCTCCTTTATATACGGGGGCAGGGGGGCACCCTAGAGACACAACAATTGATCGTTTGATCATTTAGCCATGTGCGGTGCCCCCCTCCACCATAGTCCACCTCGATAATACTGTAGCGGTGCTTAGGCGAAGCCCTGCGTCGGTAGAACATCATCATCGTCACCACGCCGTCGTGCTGACGAAACTCTCCCTCAACACTCGGCAGGATCGGAGTTCGAGGGACGTCATCGGGCTGAACATGTGCTGAACTTGGAGGTGTCGTACGTTCGGTACTTGATCGGTCGGATCGTGAAGACGTACGACTACATCAACCACGTTGTGCTAACGCTTCCGCTTACGGTCTACAAGGGTATGTAGACAACACTCTCCCCTCTCGTTGCTATGCATCACCATGATCTTGCGTGTGCGTAGGATTTTTTTTGAAATTACTACGTTCCCCAAAAGTGGCATCCGAGCCTGGTTTTATATGCGTTGATGTTATATGCACGATAGAACACAAGTGAGTTGTGGGCGATATAAGTCATACTGCTTACCAGCATGTCATACTTTGGTTCAGCGGTATTGTGAGATGAAGCGGCCCGGACCGACATTACGCGTACGCTTACGCGAGACTGGTTTCACCGCCACGAGCACTAGTTGCTTAAAGGTGAACGGAGGGTGTCTGTCTCTCTCACTTTAGTTGAACCGAGTGTGACTACGCCCGGTCCTTGCGAAGGTTAAAACAACACCAACTTGACAAACGATCGTTGTGGTTTTGATGCGTAGGTAAGAACGGTTCTTGCTCAGCCTGTAGCAGCCACGCAAAATTTGCAACAACAAAGCAGAGGACGTCTAACTTGTTTTTGCAGGGCATGTTGTGATGTGACATGGTCAAGACATGATGCTAAATTTTATTGTATGAGATGATCATGTTTTGTAACCGAGTTATCGGCAACTGGCAGGAGCCATATGGTTGTCGCTTTATTATATGCAATGCAATCGTCCTGTAATGCTTTACTTTATAACTAAGCGGTAGCGATAGTCGTAGAAGCATAAGATTGGCGAGACGACAACGATGCTACGATGGAGATCAAGGTGTCGCGCCGGTGACGATGGTGATCATGACGGTGCTTCGGAGATGGAGATCACAAGCACAAGATGATGATGGCCATATCATATCACTTATATTGATTGCATGTGATGTTTATCTTTTATGCATCTTATCTTGCTTTGATTGACGGTAGCATTATAACATGATCTCTCACTAAATTTCAAGATAAAAGTGTTCTCCCTAAGTATGCACCGTTGCCAAAGTTCGTCGTGCCCAGACACCACGTGATGATCGGGTGTGATAAGCTCTACGTCCATCTACAACGGGTGCAAGCCAGTTTTTGCACATGCAGAATACTCAGGTTAAACTTGACGAGCCTAGCATATGCAGATATGGCCTTGGAACACTAAGACCGAAAGGTCGAGCGTGAATCATATAGTAGATATGATCAACATAATGATGTTCACCATTGAAAACTACTCCATTTCACGTGATGATCGGTTATGGTTTAGTTGATTTGGATCACGTGATCACTTAGAGGATTAGAGGGATGTCTATCTAAGTGGGAGTTCTTAAGTAATATGATTAATTGAACTAAAAATTTATCATGAACTTAGTACCGGATAGTATCTTGCTTGTTTATGTTGATTGTAGATAGATGGCCCGTGCTGTTGTTCCGTTAAATTTTAATGCGTTCCTTGAGAGAGCAAAGTTGAAAGATGATGGTAGCAATTACACGGACTGGGTCCGTAACTTGAGGATTATCCTCATTGCTGCACAGAAGAATTACGTCCTGGAAGAACCGCTGGGTGCCAGACCTGCTGCAGGAGCAACACCAGATGTCGTGAACGTCTGGCAGAGCAAAGCTGATGACTACTCGATAGTTCAGTGTGCCATGCTTTACGGCTTAGAACCGGGACTTCAACGACGTTTTGAACGTCATGGAGCATATGAGATGTTCCAGGAGTTGAACTTAATATTTCAAGCAAATGCCCGGATTGAGAGATATGAAGTCTCCAATAAGTTCTAAAGCTGCAAGATGGAGGAGAATAGTTCTGTCAGTGAGCATATACTCAAAATGTCTGGGTATAATAATCAGTTGATTCAACTGGGAGTTAATCTTCCGGATGATAGCGTCATTGACAGAATTCTTGAATCACTGCCACCAAGCTACAAGAGCTTCGTGATGAACTATAACATGCAAGGGATGGATAAGACGATTCCTGAGCTCTTCGCAATGCTAAAGGCTGCGGAGGTAGAAATCAAGAAGGAGCATCAAGTGTTGATGGTCAACAAGACCACTAGTTTCAAGAAAAAGGGCAAAGGGAAGAAGAAGGGGAACTTCAAAAAGAACAGCAAGCAAGTTGCTGCTCGGGAGAAGAAACCCAAGTCTGGACCTAAGCCTGAAACTGAGTGCTTCTATTGCAAGCAGATTGGTCACTGGAAGCGGAACTGCCCCAAGTATTTGGCGGATAAGAAGGATGGCAAGGTGAACAAAGGTATATGTGATATACATGTTATTGATGTGTACCTTACTAGAGCTCGCAGTAGCACCTGGGTATTTGATACTGGTTCTCTTGCTAATATTTGCAACTCGAAACAGGGACTACGGATTAAGCGAACACTGGCAAAGGACGAGGTGACGATGCGCGTGGGAAATGGTTCCAAAGTCGATGTGATCGCGGTCGGCACGCTACCTCTACATCTAACTTCGGGATTAGTATTAGACCTAAATAATTGTTATTTGGTGCCAGCGTTGAGCATGAACATTATATCTGGATCTTGTTTAATGCGACACGGTTATTCATTATATCTTTTATGGTCATGCACCCTTGAATAATGGTCCATTTTTGATGAATCTTGATAGTAGTGTTACACATATTCATAATGTTGAAGCCAAAAGATGCAGAGTTGATAATGATAGTGCAACTTATTTGTGGCACTGCCGTTTAGGTCATATCAGTGTAAAGCACATGAAGAAACTCCATACTAATGGACTTTTGGAACCACTTGATTATGAATCACTTGGTACTTGCGAACCGTGCCTCATGGGCAAGATGACTAAAACACCGTTCTCCGGATCAATGGAGAGAGCAACAGATTTGTTGGAAATCATACATACAGATGTATGTGGTCCAATGAATATTGAGGCTCATGGCGGATATTGTTATTTTCTCACCTTCACAGATGATTTAAGCAGATATGGGTATATCTACTTAATGAAACATAAGTCTGAAACATTTGAAAAGTTCAAAGAATTTTAGAGTGAAGTTGAAAATCATCGTAACAAGAAAATAAAGTTTCTACGATCTGATCGTGGAGGAGAATATTTGAGTTACGAGTTTGGTCTACATTTGAAACAATGCGGAATAGTTTCGCAACTCACGCCACCCGGAATACCACAGCGTAATGGTGTGTCCGAACGTCGTAATCGTACTTTACTAAATATGGTGCGATCTATGATGTCTCTTACTAATTTACCGCTATCGTTTTGGGGTTATGCTTTAGAGATGGCCACATTCACGTTAAATAGGGCACCATCGAAATCCATTGAGACGACGCCTTATGAACTATGGTTTGGCAAGAAACCAAAGTTGTCATTTCTTAAAGTTTGGGGCTGCGATGCTTATGTGAAAAAGCTTCAACCTGATAAGCTCGAACCCAAATCGGAGAAATGTGTCTTCATAGGATACCCAAAGGAGACTGTTGGGTACACCTTCTATCACAGATCCAAAGGCAAGACATTCGTTGCCAAAAATGGATCCTTTCTAGAGAAGGAGTTTCTCTCGAAAGAAGTGAGTGGGAGGAATGTAGAACTTGATGAGGTAACTATACCTACTCCCTTATTGGAAAGTAGTTCATCACAGAAATCGGTTCCTGTGACATCTACACCAATTAGTGAGGAAGTTAATGATGATGATCATGAAACTTCAGATCAAGTTGTTACTGAACCTTGTAGGTCAAACAGAATAAGATCCGCACAAGAGTAGTACGGTAATCCCGTTCTGGAAGTCATGCTACTAGATCATGATGAACCTACGAACTATGAAGAAGCGATGGTGAGCCTAGATTACGCAAAATGGCTTGAGGCCATGAAATCTGAGATGGGATCCATGTATGAGAACAAAGTATGGACTTTGGTTGACTTGCCCGATGATCGGCAAGCAATTGAGAATAAATGGATCTTCAAAAAGAAGACTGACGCTGACGGTAATGTTACTATCTACAAAGCTCGACTTGTTGCGAAAGGTTTTCGACAAGTTCAAGGGATTGACTATGATGAGATCTTCTCACCCGTAGCGATGCTTAAGTCTGTCCAAATCATGTTAGCAATTGACGCATTTTATGATTATGAAATTTGGCAAATGGATGTAAAAACTGCATTCCTGAATGGATTTATGGAAGAAGAGTTGTATATGATGCAACCGGAAGGTTTTGTCGATCCAAAGGGAGCTAACAAAGTGTGCAAGCTCCAGCGATCCATTTATGGACTGGTGCAAGCCTCTCAGAGTTGGAATAAACGCTTTGATAGTGTGATCAAAGCATTTGGTTTTGTACAGACTTTTGGAGAAGCCTGTATTTACAAGAAAGTGAGTGGGAGCTCTGTAGCATTTCTGATATTATATGTGGATGACATATTACTGATTGGAAATGACATAGAATTTCTGGATAGCATAAAGGGATACTTCAATAAGAGTTTTTCAATGAAAGACCTCGGTGAAGCTGCTTACATATTGGGCATTAAGATCTATAGAGATAGATCGAGACGCTTGATTGGACTTTCACAAAGCACATACCTTGACAAAGTTTTGAAGAAGTTCAAAATGGATCAAGCAAAGAAAGGGTTCTTGCCTGTGTTACAAGGTGTGAAGTTGAGTAAGACTCAATGCCCGACCACTGCAGAAGATAGAGAGAAAAATGAAAGATGTTCCCTATGCTTCAGCCATAGGCTCTATCATGTATGCAATGCTGTGTACTAGACCTGATGTGTGCCTTGCTATAAGTCTAGCAGGGAGGTACCAAAGTAATCCAGGAGTGGATCACTGGACAGCGGTCAAGAACATCCTGAAGTACCTAAAAAGGACTAAGGATATGTTTCTCGTTTATGGAGGTGACAAAGAACTCATCGTAAATGGTTACGTTGATGCAAGCTTTGACACTAATCCGGACGATTCTAAATGGCAAACCGGATGCGTGTTTATATTGAACGGTGGAGCTGTCAGTTGGTGCAGTTCTAAACAAAGCGTCGTGGCAGGATCTACATGTGAAGGGGAATACATAGTTGCTTCAGAAGCAGCAAATGAAGGAGTCTGGATGAAGGAGTTCATATCCAATCTAGGTGTCATACCTAGTGCATCGGGTCCAATGAAAATCTTTTGTGACAATACTGGAGCAATTGCCTTAGCAAATGAATCCAGATTTCACAAGAGAACCAAGCACATCAAGAGACGCTTCAATTCCATCCGGGATCTAGTCCAGGTGGGAGACATAGAAATTTGCAAGATACATACGGATCTGAATGTTCCGGACCCGTTGACTAAGCCTCTTCCACGAGCAAAACATGATCACCACCAAGGCTCCATGGGTGTTAGAATCATTACTGTGTAATCTAGATTATTGACTCTAGTGCAAGTGGGAGACTGAAGGAAATATGCCCTAGAGGCAATAATAAAGTTATTATTTATTTCCTTATATCATGATAAATGTTTATTATTCATGCTAGAATTGTATTAACCGGAAACATAATACATGTGCGAATACATAGACAAACAAAGTGTCACTAGTATGCCTCTACTTGACTAGCTCGTTAATCGAAGATGGTTATGTTTCCTAACCATAGACATGAGTTGTCATTTGATCGAAGGGATCACATCATTAGGAGAATGATGTGATTGACTTGACCCATTCTGTTAGCATAGCACCCGATCGTTTAGTATGTTGCTGTTGCTTTCTTCATGACTTATACATGTTACTATGACTATGAGATTATGCAACTCCCGTTTACCGGAAGAACACTTTGTGTGCTACCAAACGTCACAACGTAACTGGGTGATTATAAAGGTGCTCTACAGGTGTCTCCGAA
>LR880969.1:13136755-13168094 GCA_904067115.1 Aegilops sharonensis | reverse complement strand
TAGTAATCATGTTCTATAGCTTTTGTTTCAATAAAGTGCCAAGTAGAACCTTTGGGAAGACTTGGGTGAAGTCTTTATGATCTTGCTGTAAAAAACAGAAACTTTAGCGCTCACGAGAATAGCTCCTTTTTTTTACTGGAGAGTGCTTTTTGGTTCATTCTTTTTGAAGATGATTAATAGACAAATTCCTCAGGTCCACCAATTTATTTCATAATTTTTGGGGTTACAGAAGTATACGTTTGATACAGATTACTACAGACTGTTCTGTTTTTGACAGATTCTGTTTTCATTGTGTTGTTTGCTTATTTTGATGAATCTATGGCTAGTATGTAAGGTTATGAACCATAGAGAAGTTGGAATACAGTAGGTTTAACACCAATATGAATTTAGAATGAGTTCATTACAGTACCTAAGTGGTGTTTTTATTATCTTATACTAACGGAGCTTACGAGTTTTGTTTTGAGTTTTGTGTGGTTGAAGTTTTCAAGTTTTGGGTAAAAATATACGATGGACTATGGAATAAGGAGTGGCAAGAGCATAAGCTTGGGGATGCCCAAGGCACCCCAAGGTAATATTCAAGGACAACCAAGCAACTAAGCTTGGGGATGCCCTGGAAGGCATGCCCTCTTTCGTCTTCGTTCATCGCTTTTGATAAAAAGAAGAGAGACCATGATATGAGAGGAATTAAGGAGACATAAAAGCTCAAGCTTGGGGATGCCCAAGGCACCCCAAGATAATATTTCAATAAGTCTCAAGCATCTAAGCTTGGGGATGCCCCGGTAGGCAGCCCACCTTTCTTCTTCAACAACTATCGGTTAGTATCGGTTGAACCTAAGTTTTTGCTTCTTCACATGAGTTGTGCTATCCTTGCAATGTAATTTTATTTTGCTTTGCTTGATGTTT
Organism: Aegilops sharonensis; assembly: GCA_904067115.1. Lineage (NCBI taxonomy): Eukaryota > Viridiplantae > Streptophyta > Magnoliopsida > Poales > Poaceae > Aegilops > Aegilops sharonensis. The sequence continues at coordinate 13,167,191 of LR880969.1, read as the reverse complement.
GAATAAATACCAAGATCTGAAATTCTTAAATGGGAGAGAGTCTTCACATAGTTGCATAATTATTTAGCTACTCTTTGGTCTTCACTTATATCTTTTTGAAGTAGTTTTTCATTTACTATTGTGCTTCACTTATATCCTATGAGTAAATGGTTGAATGAGTTGAATGTCATAAATCTGAAATTATATATGTTTAATTTTCTTATCCCATGGGGAGTAATGACTTTACATCTAAGAAGTATAGGTTGTAAATTTATTGATGGTTAGCAAGCATTGTATTGGTCATTTGAACAATTCATGAAAGAATATTGAAGGAAGAGAGATTTCACATATAAATATATTATCATATACATCTTTTATAATTGTGAGCACTCATTAAGTATGACATGCTAAAGAGTTGATGTTGGACAAGGAAGACAACGTAATGGGTTATGTTTTCTCACATCTCAGTTAAAGTATATTGCCATGGATCATTCAAACATGTTGAGCTTGCCTTTCCCCCTCATGCTAGCCAAAAATTCCCAGCACCAAGGAGAGACACTACTTGTGCTTCCAAATATCCTTAAACCCAGTTTTGCCATGAGAGTCCACCATATCTACCAATGGATTGAGTAAGATCCTTCAAGTAAGTTGTCATTGGTGCAAGCAATAAAAATTGCTCTCTAAATATGCATCACTTATTAGTGCGGAGAAAATAAGCTTTGTACGATCTTATTATGGAAGCAATAAAAGCGACGGACTGCATAATAAAGGTCCATATACAAGGGGCAATATAAAGTGACGTTCTTTCACATTAAGATTTTGTGTATCCAACCCTAAAAGCGCATGACAACCTCTGCTTCCCTCTGTGAATGGCCTATCTTTTACTTTATGTATTTCACTTTATGCAAGAGTCAAGGTGATCTTCACCTTTCCCTTTTTCATTTTATCCTTTGGCAAGTACTTTGTGTTAGGGTGATCCTGATATATATATATATCCAATTGGATGTACGTTACCATGAACTACTATTGTTGACATCACCCAAAGGCTAAGGGTATGTACCAGTAGCTATGTGTTTGATCTATCTCTCTCTCGTGTTCTCTCTCGTGTTCCCTCTATGGCACGATCTTGATGTATCCCGAGCTTTGCTATTATAGTTGGATCTTATGATGTTTCTCCCCCTCTACTCTCTTGTGATGAATTGAGTTTCCCCTTTGAAGTTATCTTATCGGATTGAGTCTTTAATGATTTGAGAACACTTGATGTATGTCTTGCCGTGCTTATCTGTGGTGACAATGGGATATCATGTGCCACTTGATGTATGTTTTGGTGACCAACTTGCGGGTTCCGCCCATGAACCNGTAGTAAATTTTCTATGCTTGTAGATCATGAAAAGAAAATGCTTTAGGTGCTGGTTATATTGTTGAATTCATTCATGATGCTACTGAACATTATTATGAGAGGGGATCATATGCTTCTACATATTCCAATAATATCTTTCCTCTCTATGTGTTGAAAATTTTGAAGTTATGCTTGTTTTGCCTTCCTATGCTAGTTGATTATTGTTCCCATAAGTTGTTTGCTCACAAAATCCCTATGCATAGGAAGTGGGTTAGGCTTAAATGTGCTACTCATATGCTTCATGATGCTCCCGTTATGTTTCAATTCTTATCTTTTATGTGAGCATCATTGCCATCATCATAACTAGCTAGAAAGGCATTAAAGAAAATCGCTTGTTGGGAGACAACCCAATATTTACCCTTACTGTTTTTGTGTGTTCACATGATTATGCTACTTTAGTAATCATGTTCTATAGCTTTTGTTTCAATAAAGTGCCAAGTAGAACCTTTGGGAAGACTTGGGTGAAGTCTTTATGATCTTGCTGTAAAAAACAGAAACTTTAGCGCTCACGAGAATAGCTCCTTTTTTTTACTGGAGAGTGCTTTTTGGTTCATTCTTTTTGAAGATGATTAATAGACAAATTCCTCAGGTCCACCAATTTATTTCATAATTTTTGGGGTTACAGAAGTATACGTTTGATACAGATTACTACAGACTGTTCTGTTTTTGACAGATTCTGTTTTCATTGTGTTGTTTGCTTATTTTGNCCGAGCTTTGCTATTATAGTTGGATCTTATGATGTTTCTCCCCCTCTACTCTCTTGTGATGAATTGAGTTTCCCCTTTGAAGTTATCTTATCGGATTGAGTCTTTAATGATTTGAGAACACTTGATGTATGTCTTGCCGTGCTTATCTGTGGTGACAATGGGATATCATGTGCCACTTGATGTATGTTTTGGTGACCAACTTGCGGGTTCCGCCCATGAACCTATGCATAGGGGTTGGCACACGTTTTCGTCTTGATTCTCCGGTAGAAACTTTGGGGCACTCTTTGAAGTACTTTGTGTTGGTTGAATAGATGAATCTGAGATTGTGTGATGCATATCGTATAATCATGCCCACGGATACTTGAGGTGACAATGGAGTATAGGTGACATTAGGATTTTGGTTGATTTGTGTCTTAAGGTGTTATTCTAGTATGAACTCTATGATAGATTGAGCGGAAAGAATAGCTTCATGTTATTTTACTACGAACTCTTGCATAGACAGAACAGAAATGATAACTTTGAGGTGGTTTCGTACCCTACCATAATCTCTTCATTTGTTCTCCGCTATTAGTGGCTTTGGAGTGACTCTTTGTTGCATGTTGAGGGATTGTTATATGACCTATCTATGTTATTATTGTTGAGAGAACTTGCACTAGTGAAAGTATGAACCTTAGGCCTTGTTTCCTATCATTGCAATACCATTTACGCTCACTTTTATCATTAGTTACCTTGCTCTTTTTATAATTTCAGATTACAAATACCTTTATATTGCACTTGTATCACCATCTGTTCGCCGAACTAGTGCACCAATACAATTTACCATTGCAATGGGTGTGTTGGGGACACAAGAGACTCTTTGTTTTTTTGAGAACTGATGACATTGGGAGAGGGTCCCACTGACTTTGTATTAATAAAGTTAAGGAGTTAGCACAGTCCAAACAGTCCAGTCATCCTACAATCTACTGTACAAGTCACAACTACATGTGAGAAGGGGGGAGGGAGAGAGAATTACAGAAGGTGATACCCCCACAATTACAAAGCAGCTACTAGTGACAAGATGTAGGGGGCAAACTCCTGTTTGGCCCTATGGACCAGCAGAGCAAAACCATGCCTGAATCTGTCCTTCCAAGATCTAAGGGTCGGCTGGACCCCCCTGAAGTGTTTGTCATTCCTTTCCTTCCAGATCCCCCATGCTGCCACGGTGAACACTTCCATGAACATGTGCCCATTCCAAGAGCTTTTACTAGCGTGCAGCAATGCTAGCCTGCAGTCTCCAACTGGCCACTGTATCCCAATACTATCCCAACACCTCTTGCTGAAAGGACAGTTAAAGAAGAGATGAGTAATGTCTTCTTCTGGTGGGTTTTGGCAAAGCAAGCAGGTATAATCATCATTCTGGATTTTGTATTGCCTCCTTCTCAACATATTTCTGGTGTTCATACGATCAACCAACAGAAGCCATGCAAACATTTTCCATTGCATGGTACACTTGGTTTTCCAGATCCAGCAAAAAGCATCGTCCACCTGCATATTTCTGAAGCAATGTTCATAAAACCTAGCAGCCTTAAAATCAACTCCACCCCAAACACATCTCCAAATATCATCCCTGTCAGTCAGAGCCACATCTGACGTGTCCAGCTGCAAATTGGTCACCTCAAGCCGAGCCTCCACTGAAAGGGGGAGGTGGAACACATCACCCAACCTCTCCGATTATTTGGTTGCAGGGTTGTTTGAGATAAACCATCTTCATCCTACGCCTCCCACGGATTGATAAACCTTAGGTCATCCACTTGAGGGAAATTTGCTACTGTCCTACAAACCTGTGCACTTGCAGGCCCAACAACGTCTACAAGAAGAAGGTCGTGTAGTAGACATCAAACCCCAGGGTGCGTTTACATGTCGGTCATCAACACTCGCGGTTTTTTTCAATTCAGGCCCGTTTCGTGGACTATTACTCACCGCTTTGGGGTCCCGAAGCGATTGCCATGGTTGTCAAACCCCAAGGGGTGTTTACGTGTCTGTCAGCAACAATCGTCTCGAAGTGATTTCCACGATTGACGAACCCCGAGGTGCATTTACGTGTCGGTCATCAACACTCACAATTTAGGCTAATTCTGGTCCGTTTTGTGGACTATTACTCACTGTTTTGGGGTCCCAGAGCGATTTCCACGATTGACGATCCCCGGGGTGCGTTTACGTGTCCGTCTCCAACACTCACAGTTTTGGCCAATTCTTACCCATTTCGTAGACTATTACTCACCGTTTTGGGGTCCCGAAGCGCTTTCCATAGTTGTTGAACCCCAAGGTGCGTTTACGTGTCGGTCAGCAACAATCGCAGTTTGGACCGACTCTGGCCCGTTTCTTGGACTATTACTCAGTTTTGGGGTCCCGAAGTGATTTCCAAGATTGACGAACCCAGGGGTGCGTTTAGGTGTCGGTCATGAACACTCACAATTTCGGCCGATTCTTGTCCGTTTCGTGCACTATTACTCACTGTTTTGGGGTCCTAGAACGATGTCCACGGTTGACGATCCCCGGGGTGCATTTACGTGTCCGTCGTCAACACTCACAGTTTTGGTCAATTCTGACCCGTTTCGTGGATTATTACTCACCGTTTTGGGGTCCCGAAGCAATTTCCGTAGTTATTGAACCCCAAGGTGTGCTTACGTGTCGGTCATCGACAATCATAATTTTTGCCGATTCTGGCCCGTTTCATGGACTACTACTCACTGTTTTGGGGTCCCGGAGTGATTTCCGCGATTAACGAACTCCGAGGTGCGTTGATGTGTCGGTCATCAACACTCACGGTTGTTGTCGATCCTGACCCGTTTCGTGGACTATTACTCACCGTTTTGTGGTCCCAAAGCGATTTCCATGGTTGTCGAACGTCAAAGTGTGCTTACGTGTCGGCCATCAAGAATCGTAGTTTGGGCCGATTCTGGCCCAATCTTCGACTATTACTCAGTTTTGGGGTCCCAAAATGATTTCCATGATTGACGTACCCCGGGGTGCGTTTACGTGTCGGTCATCAACACTCCCAATTTTGGCAGATTCTGGACCGTCTCATCCAGTATTACTCACTGTTTTGGGGTCCCGGAGTGATTTTCATGATTGACGAACCCCGGGGTGCGTTTACGTGTCGGTCATCAACACTCGCGGTTTTCCTCGATTCTTGCCCGTTTCGTAGACTATTACTCACCGTTTTGGGGTCCCGAAGCGATTTCCATGGTTGTCAAACCCCAAGGGGTGTTTACGTGTCTGTCAGCAACAATCGCAGTTTGGGCCGATTCTGGCCCGTTTTTTGGACTATTAGTCAATTTTGGAGTCCCGAAGTGATTTCCACGATTGACGATCCCCGGGGTGCGTTTACGTGTCCGTCGTCAAAACTCACAGTTTTGGTTAATTCTTACACATTTCGTGGACTATTACTCACCGTTTTGGGGTCCGAAGCGATTTCCATAGTTGTTGAGCCCCAAGGTGCGCTTAGGTGACGGACATCAACACTCGCATTTTTGGCCGATTCTAGCCCGTTTCTTGGACTATTACTCACTGTTTTGGGGTCCCGGAGTGCGATTGACGAATCTCGGGGTGCGTTTACATGTCGGTCATCGACACTCGCGGTTTTTGTCGATTCTGGCCTGTTTCATGGACTATTACTCACCGTTTTGGGGTCCCGAAGCTATTTCCATGGTTGTCAACACTCACAATGTGGGCCAATTCTTGTCCGTTTCGTGCACTATTACTCACTGTTTTGGGGTCCTAGAGCGATTTCCACGATTGACCATCCCCGGGGTGCATTTACATGTCCGTCGTCAACACTCATAGTTTTGGCAATTCTGACCCGTTTCGTGGACTATTACTCACCATTTGAGGGTCCCAAAGAGACATCCATAGTTGTTGAACCCCAAGGTGCGCTTACGTGTCCGTCATGAACACTCACAGTTTTTGCCGATTCTTGCCCGTTTCGTGGACTATTACTCACTGTTTTGGGGTGTTGGAGTGATTTCCACGATTAACGAACCCCGAGGTGCGTTTATGTGTCGGTCATCAACACTCGTGGTTTTTGTCGATTCTGACCTTTTTCGTGGACTATTACTCACCGTTTTGTGGTCCGAAAGTGATTTCCATGGTTGTCGAACCCCAAAGTGTGCTTACGTGTTGGTCATCAAGACTCGCAGTTTGGGCCGATTTTTGCCCGTTACTTCGAGTATTACTCAATTTTGGGGTTCCCGAAGTGATTTCCACGATTGACGAAGCCCGGGATGCGTTTACGTGTCGGTCATGAACACTCCAAATTTTGGCCGATTCTGGTACGTTTCATGCACTATTACTCACTGTTTTGGGGTCCTAGAGCGATTTCCACGATTGACCATCCCCGGGGTGCATTTACATGTCCGTCGTCAACACTCATAGTTTTGGCAATTCTGACCCGTTTCGTGGACTATTACTCACCATTTGAGGGTCCCAAAGAGACATCCATAGTTGTTGAACCCCAAGGTGCGCTTACGTGTCCGTCATGAACACTCACAGTTTTTGCCGATTCTTGCCCGTTTCGTGGACTATTACTCACTGTTTTGGGGTGTTGGAGTGATTTCCACGATTAACGAACCCCGAGGTGCGTTTATGTGTCGGTCATCAACACTCGTGGTTTTTGTCGATTCTGACCTTTTTCGTGGACTATTACTCACCGTTTTGTGGTCCGAAAGTGATTTCCATGGTTGTCGAACCCCAAAGTGTGCTTACGTGTTGGTCATCAAGACTCGCAGTTTGGGCCGATTTTTGCCCGTTTCTTCGAGTATTACTCAATTTTGGGGTTCCCGAAGTGATTTCCACGATTGACGAAGCCCGGGATGCGTTTACGTGTCGGTCATGAACACTCCAAATTTTGGCCGATTCTGGTACGTTTCATGCACTATTACTCACTGTTTTGGGGTCCCGGAGAGATTTTCATGATTGACGAACCCCGGGGTGCGTTTACGTGTCGGTCATCAACACTCGCGGTTTCTTTTGATTCTGGCCCGTTTCGTGGACTATTACTCACCGTTTGGGGGTCCCGAAGCGATTTTCATGGTTGTCAAACCCCAAGGAGTGTTTACGTGTCTGTTGGCAACAATCATAGTTTGGTTCGATTCTGGCCCGTTTATTGGACTATTACTCTCTTTTGGAGTCCCGAAGTGATTTTCACGATTGACGAACCCCGGGGTGCGTTTACGTGTCGGTCATCAACACTCATAACTTAGGCTGATTCTGGTCCGTTTCATGCACTATTACTGACTGTTTTGGGGTCCTAGAGCGATTTCCACGATTGACGATCCCCGTGGTGCGTTTACGTGTCCGTCGTCAATACTCACGGTTTTGGCCAATTCTTACCCATTTCGTGGACTATTACTCACCGTTTTCGGGTCCCGAAGCAATTTCCGTAGTTGTTGAACCCCAAGGTGCGCTTACATGTCGGTCATCAACACTCGCATTTTTGGTCGATTCTAGCCCGTTTCTTGGACTATTACTCACTATTTTGGGGTCCCGGAGTGATTTTCACGATTGACGAACCCCGGGGTGCGTTTACGTGTCGGTCATCAACACTCACAATTTAGGCTGATTCTGGTCCGTTTCATGCACTATTACTCACTGTTTTGGGGTCCCGGAGTGATTTTCACGATTGACGAACCCCGGGGTGCGTTTACGTGTCGGTCATCAACACTCACAATTTAGGCTGATTCTGGTCCGTTTCATGCACTATTACTGACTGTTTTGGGGTCCTAGAGCGATTTCCACGATTGACGATCCCCGTGGTGCGTTTACGTGTCCGTCGTCAATACTCACGGTTTTGGCCAATTCTTACCCATTTCGTGGACTATTACTCACCGTTTTCGGGTCCCGAAGCAATTTCCGTAGTTGTTGAACCCCAAGGTGCGCTTACATGTCGGTCATCAACACTCGCATTTTTGGTCGATTCTAGCCCGTTTCTTGGACTATTACTCACTATTTTGGGGTCCCGGAGTGATTTTCACGATTGACGAACCACGGGGTGCGTTTACATGTCGGTCATCGACACTCGCGTTTTTATCGATTCTAGCCGTTTTGGGGTCCCGAAGCGATTTCCATGGTTGTCAAACCCCAAGGGGTGTTTACGTGTCTGTCAGCAACAATCACAGTTTGGGTTGATTCTGGCCCATTTCTTGGACTATTACTCAGTTTTGATGTCCCGAAGTGATTTCCAAGATTGACGAACCCTGGGGTGCGTTTATGTGTCGGTCATCAACACCCACAATTTAGGCTGACTCTGGTCCGTTTTGTGCACTATTACTCACTGTTTTGGGGTCCTAGAGCGATTTCCACGATTGACGATCCCCGGGGTGCTTTACATGTCCGTCGTCAACACTCACAGTTTTGACCAATTCTTACCCATTTTGTGGACTATTACTCACCGTTTTGGGGTCCCGAAGTGATTTCCATAGTTGTTGAACCCCAAGGTGCACTTACGTGTCGGTCATCAACACTCGCATTTTTTGCCGGTTCTAGCCCGTTTCTTGGACTATTACTCACTTTTTGGGGTCCCGGAGTGATTTTCACGATTGACGAACCCCGGGGTGCATTTACATATCGGTCATCGACACTCGCCGTTTTTGTAGATTCTGGCCCGTTTCATGGACTATTGCTCACCATTTTGAGGTCGCGAAGCGATTTCCATGGTTGTCAAACCCAAGGTGCGTCTACGTGTCGGTCAGCAAAAATCGCAGTTTGGGTCGATTCTGGCCTGTTTCTTGGACTATTACTCAGTTTTGGGGTCCTGAAGTGTTTTCCAAGATTTACGAACCCAGGGGTGCGTTTACATGTCAGTCATCAACACTCACAATTTTGGCCGATTCTTTTCCATTTCGTGCACTATTACTCACTGTTTTGGGGTCCCAGAGCGATTTCCACGATTGATGATCCCCGGGGTGCATTTATGTGTCCGTCGTGAACACTCACAGTTTTGGTCAATTCTGACCCGTTTCGTGGACTATTACTCACCGTTTTGGGGTCCCGAAGCAATTTCTATAGTTGTTGAGCCCCAACGTGCGCTTAGATGTCGGTCATCAACACTCGCATTTTTGGCCGATTCTACCCCGTTTCTTGGACTATTACTCACTGTTTTGGGGTCCCGCAATGATTTTCCCATTGACGAACCTCGGGGTGCGTTTACATGTCGGCCATCGACACTCGCGGTTTTTGTCGATTCTGGCCCGTTTCATGTACTATTACTCACCGGTTTGGGGTCCCGAAGCGATTTCCATGGTTGTCAAACCCCAAGGTGCGTTTACGTGTTGGTCACTAACAATCGCAGTTTGGGTCGATTATGGCCCGTTTCTTGGACTATTACTCAGTTTTGGTGCCCCGAAGTGATTTCCAAGGTTGACGAACCCATGGGTGCGTTTATGTGCCGGTCATCAACACTCGTAATTTTGGTCGATTCTTGTCCGTGTCGTGCACTATTACTCACTGTTTTGGGGTCCCAGAGCGATTTCCACGATTGACGATCCCCGGGGTGCATTTACGTGTCCGTCGTCAACACTCACAGTTTTGGCCAATTCTGACCCGTTTCGTGGACTATTACTCACCATTTTTAGGGTCCCGAAGAGACTTCCATAGTTGTTGAACCCCAAGGTGTGCTTACGTGTCGGTCATCAACACTCACAGTTTTTGCCGATTCTAGCCTGTTTCGTGGACTATTACTCACTGTTTTGGGGTCTTGGAGTGATTTTCATGATTAACGAACACCGAGGTGCGTTTATGTGTCGGTCATCAACACTCGCGGTTTTTGTCGATTCTGACCCGTTTCGTAGACTATTACTCACCGTTTTATGGTCCCAAAGCGATTTCCATGGTTATCGAACCCCAAAGTGTGCTTACGTGTTGGTCATCAAGACTCGCAGTTTTGGCCGATTCTGGCCCGTTTCTTCGACTATTACCCAATTTTGGGGTCCAGAAGTGATTTCCACGATTGACGAACCCCGGGGTGCGTTTACGTGTCGGTCATCAACACGCACAATTTCGGCCGATTCTGTTCCGTTTCATGCACTATTACTCACTGTTTTGGGGTCCCGAAGTGATTTTCACGATTGAAGAACCTCGGGATGCGTTTCGGTGTCGGTCATCAACACTCGCGGTTTTTTCGATTCTGGCCCATTTCATGGACTATTACTCACCGTTTTGGGTTCCNCTCGCGGTTTTTGTCGATTCTGACCCGTTTCGTAGACTATTACTCACCGTTTTATGGTCCCAAAGCGATTTCCATGGTTATCGAACCCCAAAGTGTGCTTACGTGTTGGTCATCAAGACTCGCAGTTTTGGCCGATTCTGGCCCGTTTCTTCGACTATTACCCAATTTTGGGGTCCCGAAGTGATTTCCACGATTGACGAACCCCGGGTTGCGTTTACGTGTCGGTCATCAACACGCACAATTTCGGCCGATTCTGGTCCGTTTCATGCACTATTACTCACTGTTTTGGGGTCCCGTAGTGATTTTCACGATTGAAGAATCCCGGGATGCGTTTCGGTGTCGGTCATCAACACTCGCGGTTTTTTCGATTCTGTCCCATTTCGTGGACTATTACTCACCGTTTTGGGGTCCGAAGCAATTTTCATGGTTGTCAGACCCCAAGGGGTGTTTATGTGTCTGTCAGCAACAATCGCAGTTTGGGCCGATTCTGGCCCGTTTCTTGGACTATTACTCAGCTTTGGAGTCTCGAAGTGATTTCCACGATTGACGAACCTCGGAGTGTGTTTACGTGTCGGTCATCAACACTCACAATTTAGGATGATTCTGGTCCGTTTCGTGCAATATTACTCACTATTTTGGGGTCCCAGAGCGATTTCCACTATTGACGATCCCCGGGGTACGCTTACGTGTCCGTCGTTAACACTCACAGTTTTGGCCAATTCTTACCCATTTTGTGGACTATTACTCACCGTTTTGGGGTCCCGAAGCCATTTCCATAGTTGCTGAACCCCAAGGTGCGCTTACGTGTCGGTCATCAACACTCGCATTTTTTGCCGATACTAGCCCGTTTCTTGGACTATTACTCACTGTTTTGGGGTCCTAGAGCGATTTCCACGATTGACGAACCCCGGGGTGCGTTTACATATCTGTCATGGACACTCGCGGTTTTTGTCGATTCTGTCTCGTTTCATGGACTATTACTCACCGTTTTGAGGTCCCGAAGCAATTTCCATGGATGTCAAACCCCAAGGTGCGTTTATGTCCCGGTCATCAATACTCGCGTTTTTTTGTCGATTCTGACCCGTTTCGTAGACTATTACTCACCGTTTGGGGTCCCGAGGAGATTTTCATAGTTGTTGAACCCCAAGGTGCGCTTATGTGTCGATCATCAACACTCACTGTTTTTGCCGATTCTGGCCCGTTTCGTGCACTATTACTCACTGTTTTAGGGTCCCGGAGTGATTTCCGAGATTGACGATCCCCGGGGTACGCTTACGTGTCCGTCGTTAACACTCACCGTTTTGGCCAATTCTTACCCATTTCGTAGACTATTACTCACCGTTTGGGGTCCCGAGGAGATTTTCATAGTTGTTGAACCCCAAGGTGCGCTTATGTGTCGATCATCAACACTCACTGTTTTTGCCGATTCTGGCCCGTTTCGTGCACTATTACTCACTGTTTTAGGGTCCCGGAGTGATTTCCGAGATTGACGATCCCCGGGGTACGCTTACGTGTCCGTCGTTAACACTCACCGTTTTGGCCAATTCTTACCCATTTCGTAGACTATTACTCACCGTTTGGGGTCCCGAGGAGATTTTCATAGTTGTTGAACCCCAAGGTGCGCTTATGTGTCGATCATCAACACTCACTGTTTTTGCCGATTCTGGCCCGTTTCGTGCACTATTACTCACTGTTTTAGGGTCCCGGAGTGATTTCCGAGATTGACGATCCCCGGGGTACGCTTACGTGTCCGTCGTTAACACTCACCGTTTTGGCCAATTCTTACCCATTTCGTAGACTATTACTCACCGTTTGGGGTCCCGAGGAGATTTTCATAGTTGTTGAACCCCAAGGTGCGCTTATGTGTCGATCATCAACACTCACTGTTTTTGCCGATTCTGGCCCGTTTCGTGCACTATTACTCACTGTTTTAGGGTCCCGGAGTGATTTCCGAGATTGACGATCCCCGGGGTACGCTTACGTGTCCGTCGTTAACACTCACCGTTTTGGCCAATTCTTACCCATTTCGTAGACTATTACTCACCGTTTGGGGTCCCGAGGAGATTTTCATAGTTGTTGAACCCCAAGGTGCGCTTATGTGTCGATCATCAACACTCACTGTTTTTGCCGATTCTGGCCCGTTTCGTGCACTATTACTCACTGTTTTAGGGTCCCGGAGTGATTTCCGAGATTGACGATCCCCGGGGTACGCTTACGTGTCCGTCGTTAACACTCACCGTTTTGGCCAATTCTTACCCATTTCGTAGACTATTACTCACCGTTTGGGGTCCCGAGGAGATTTTCATAGTTGTTGAACCCCAAGGTGCGCTTATGTGTCGATCATCAACACTCACTGTTTTTGCCGATTCTGGCCCGTTTCGTGCACTATTACTCACTGTTTTAGGGTCCCGGAGTGATTTCCGAGATTGACGATCCCCGGGGTACGCTTACGTGTCCGTCGTTAACACTCACCGTTTTGGCCAATTCTTACCCATTTCGTAGACTATTACTCACCGTTTGGGGTCCCGAGGAGATTTTCATAGTTGTTGAACCCCAAGGTGCGCTTATGTGTCGATCATCAACACTCACTGTTTTTGCCGATTCTGGCCCGTTTCGTGCACTATTACTCACTGTTTTAGGGTCCCGGAGTGATTTCCGAGATTGACGATCCCCGGGGTACGCTTACGTGTCCGTCGTTAACACTCACCGTTTTGGCCAATTCTTACCCATTTCGTAGACTATTACTCACCGTTTGGGGTCCCGAGGAGATTTTCATAGTTGTTGAACCCCAAGGTGCGCTTATGTGTCGATCATCAACACTCACTGTTTTTGCCGATTCTGGCCCGTTTCGTGCACTATTACTCACTGTTTTAGGGTCCCGGAGTGATTTCCGAGATTGACGATCCCCGGGGTACGCTTACGTGTCCGTCGTTAACACTCACCGTTTTGGCCAATTCTTACCCATTTCGTAGACTATTACTCACCGTTTGGGGTCCCGAGGAGATTTTCATAGTTGTTGAACCCCAAGGTGCGCTTATGTGTCGATCATCAACACTCACTGTTTTTGCCGATTCTGGCCCGTTTCGTGCACTATTACTCACTGTTTTAGGGTCCCGGAGTGATTTCCGAGATTGACGATCCCCGGGGTACGCTTACGTGTCCGTCGTTAACACTCACCGTTTTGGCCAATTCTTACCCATTTCGTAGACTATTACTCACCGTTTGGGGTCCCGAGGAGATTTTCATAGTTGTTGAACCCCAAGGTGCGCTTATGTGTCGATCATCAACACTCACTGTTTTTGCCGATTCTGGCCCGTTTCGTGCACTATTACTCACTGTTTTAGGGTCCCGGAGTGATTTCCGAGATTGACGATCCCCGGGGTACGCTTACGTGTCCGTCGTTAACACTCACCGTTTTGGCCAATTCTTACCCATTTCGTAGACTATTACTCACCGTTTGGGGTCCCGAGGAGATTTTCATAGTTGTTGAACCCCAAGGTGCGCTTATGTGTCGATCATCAACACTCACTGTTTTTGCCGATTCTGGCCCGTTTCGTGCACTATTACTCACTGTTTTAGGGTCCCGGAGTGATTTCCGAGATTGACGATCCCCGGGGTACGCTTACGTGTCCGTCGTTAACACTCACAGTTTTGGCCAATTCTTACCCATTTTGTGGACTATTACTCACCGTTTTGGGGTCCCGAAGCCATTTCCATAGTTGCTGAACCCCAAGGTGCGCTTACGTGTCGGTCATCAACACTCGCATTTTTTGCCGATACTAGCCCGTTTCTTGGACTATTACTCACTGTTTTGGGGTCCTAGAGCGATTTCCACGATTGACGAACCCCGGGGTGCGTTTACATATCTGTCATGGACACTCGCGGTTTTTGTCGATTCTGTCTCGTTTCATGGACTATTACTCACCGTTTTGAGGTCCCGAAGCAATTTCCATGGATGTCAAACCCCAAGGTGCGTTTACGTGTCGGTCAGCAACAATCACAGTTTTGGTCGATTCTGGCCCGTTTCTTGGACTATTACTCAGTTTTGGGGTCCTGAAGTGTTTTCCAAGATTGACGAACCCAGGGGTGCGTCTATGTGTCGGTCATCAACACTTACATTTTTGGCCGATTCTTGTCCATTTCGTGCACTATTACTCACTGTTTTGGGGTCCCAGAGCGATTTCCACGATTGACGATCCCTGGGGTGCATTTATGTGTCTGTTGTTAACACTCATAGTTTTGGCCAATTCTGACCCGTTTTGTGGACTATTACTCACCGTTTGGGGTCCCGAGGAGATTTTCATAGTTGTTGAACCCCAAGGTGCGCTTATGTGTCGGTCATCAACACTCAAAGTTTTTGCCGATTCTGACCCATTTCATGGGCTATTACTCACTGTTTTGGGGACTTGGAGTGATTTCCACGATTAACGAACCCCAAGGTGCGTTTATGTCCCGGTCATCAATACTCGCGTTTTTTTGTCGATTCTGACCCGTTTCGTGGACTATTAGTCACCGTTTTGTGGTCCCAAAGCGATTTCATTGGTTATCGAACCCCAAAGTGTGCTTACGTGTTGGTCATCAAGACTCACAGTTTGGGCTGATTCTGGCCCGTCTCTTCGACTATTACTCAATTATGGGTCCCAAAGTGATTTCCATGATTGACGAACCCCGGGGTGCGTTTACGTGTCGGTCATCAACAGTCCCAATTTTGGCCGATTCTGGTCCGTTTCGTGCACTATTACTCACTGTTTTGGGCTCCCGTATTGATTTTCACGATTGACGAACCCCGGGATGCGTTTACGTGTTGATAATCAACACTCGCAGTTTTTGTCGATTCTGGCCCGTCTCATGAACTATTACTCACCGTTTTGGGGTCCCGAAGAGATTTCCATGGTTGTCAAACCGCAAGGTGCGTTTACATGTTGGTCAACAACAATCGCAGTTTGGGTCGATTCTGGCCCTATTCTTGGACTATTACTCAGTTTTGGTGTTCCAAGTGTTTTCCAAGATTGACGAACCCAGGGGTGCGTCTATGTGTCGGTCATCAACACTTACATTTTTGGCCGATTCTTGTCCGTTTCGTGCACTATTACTCACTGTTTTGGGGTCCCATAGCGATCTCCACGATTGACGATCCCTGAGGTGCATTTATGTGTCTGTTGTTAACACTCATAGTTTTGGCCAATTCTGACCCGTTTTGTGGACTATTACTCACCGTCTTAGGGTCCCTAAGAGATTTCCATAGTTGTTGAATCCCAAGGTGCCCTTACTTGTCGATCATCAACACTCACAGTTTTTGCCGATTCTGGCCCGTTTCGTGGACTATTACTCACTGTTTTGGGGTCTTGGAGTGATTTCCACGGTTAACGAACCCGATGTGCGTTTATGTGTCGGTCATCAACACTCGCGGTTTTTGTCAATTCTGACCCGTTTCGTGGACTATTACTCACCGTTTTGTGGTCCCAAAGCGATTTCCATGGTTATCGAACCCCAAAGTGTGCTTACGTGTTGGTCATCAAGACTCGCAGTTTGGGCCGATTCT
This sequence comes from Aegilops sharonensis, assembly GCA_904067115.1. NCBI lineage: Eukaryota > Viridiplantae > Streptophyta > Magnoliopsida > Poales > Poaceae > Aegilops > Aegilops sharonensis. Next base: position 13,151,361 of record LR880969.1, on the reverse strand, counting down.
GGCCCGTCTCTTCCACTATTACTCAATTTTGGGTCCCAAAGTGATTTCCATGATTGACGAACCCCGGGGTGCATTTATGTGTCGGTCATCAACAATCCCAATTTTGGCCGATTCTGGTCCGTTTCGTGCACTATTACTCACTGTTTTGGGCTCCCGGAGTGATTTTCACGATTGACGAACCCCGGGGTGCGTTTACGTGTCGATCATCAACACTTGCGGTTTTGTCGATTCTGGCGCGGCTCATGAACTATTACTTACCGTTTTAGGGTCCTGAAGAGATTTCCATGGTTGTTAAACCCCAAGGTGCGTTTACGTGTTGGTCAACAACAATCGCAGTTTGGGTCGATTCTGGCCCGTTTCATGGACTATTACTCAGTTTTGGTGTTCCGAAGTGATTTCCTAGATTGACGAACCCAGGGGTGCATTTACGTGTCGGTCATCAACACTCATAATTTTGGCCGATTCTTGTCCGTTTCGTGCACTATTACTCACTGTTTTGGGGTCCAGAGCGATTTCCACGATTGATGATCCCCGGGGTGCATTTACGTGTCCGTCGTCAGCACTCATAGTTTTGGCCAATTCTGACCCGTTTCGTGGACTATTACTCACCGTCTTGGGTCCCTAAGAGATTTCCATAGTTGTTGAATCCCAAGGTGCCCTTACTTGTCGATCATCAACACTCACTGTTTTTGCCGATTCTGGCCCGTTTCGTGGACTATTACTCACTGTTTTGGGGTCTTGGAGTGATTTCCACGGTTAACGAACCCCGATGTGCGTTTATGTGTCGGTCATCAACACTCGCGGTTTTGGTCGATTCTGACCCGTTTCTTGGACTATTACACACCGTTTTGTGGCCCCAAAGCGATTTCCATGGTTGTCGAACCCCAAAGTGTGCTTATGTGTTGGTAATCAAGACTTGCAGTTTGGGCCGATTCTGGCCCTTTTCTTCGAGTATTACTCAATATTGGGGTCCCGAAGTGATTTTCCACGATTGACGAACCCCGGGGTGCGTTTACGTGTCGGTCATCAACACTCCCAATTATGGCCGATTCTGGTCCGTTTCGTGCACTATTACTCACTGTTTTGGGGTCCCGGAGTGATTTTCACGATTGACGAACCCCGGGGTGCGTTTACGTGTCGGTCAGCAACAATCACAGTTTGGGCCAATTCTGGCCCGTTTCTTGGACTATTACTCCCCGTTTTGGGGTCCCGGAGTGATTTTCACGATTGACGAACCCCGGGGTGCGTTTACGTGTCGGTCAGCAACAATCACAGTTTGGGCCAATTCTGGCCCGTTTCTTGATTACTCTGTTTTGGAGTCCCGAAGTGATTTCGAAGATTGACGAACCCCGAGGTGCGTTTATGTGTCGGTCATCAACACTCAGAATTTAGGCCGATTCTGGTTCGTTTCGTGCACTATTACTCACTGTTTTGGGGTCCCAGAGCGATTTCCACGATTGACGATCCCCGGGGTGCTTTTACGTGTCCGTCGTCAACACTCTAAGTTTTGGCCAATTCTTACCCATTTCATGGACTATTACTCACCGTTTTGGGGTCCCGAAGCAATTTCCATAGTTGTTGAACCCCAAGGTGCGCTTACATGTCGGTCATCAACACTCGCATTTTTGGCCGACTATAGCCCGTTTCTTGGACTATTACTCACTATTTTGGGGTCCCGGAGTGATTTTTATGATTGATGGACCTCGGGGTGCGTTTACATGTCGGTCATCGACACTCGCGGTTTTTGTCGATTCTGGCCGTTTTGGGGGTCCCGAAGCGATTTCCATGGTTGTTAAACCCCAAGGTGCGTTTACGTGTTGGTTAACAACAATCGCATTTTGGGTCGATTCTGGCCCGTTTCTTGGACTATTACTCAGTTTTGGTGTTCTGAAGTGATTTTCAAGATTGACGAACCCAGGGGTGCGTTTACGTGTCGGTCATGAACACTCACAATTTTGGCCGATTCTTGTCCGTTTTGTGCACTATTACTCACTGTTTTGGGGTCCCAGAGCGATTTCCATGATTGACGATCCCCGGGGTGCATTTACGTGTCCGTCGTCAACACTCACAGTTTTGGCCAATTCTGAACCGTTTAATGGACTATTACTCACCTTTTTGGGGTCCCTAAGAGATCTCCATACTTGTTGAACCCCAAGGTGCGCTTATTTGTCGGTCATCAACACTCATAGTTTTTGCCGATTCTGGCCCGTTTCATGGACTATTACTCACTGTTTTGGGGTCCCTAAGAGATTTCCATAGTTGTTGAATCCCAAGGTGCGCTTACTTGTCGGTCATCAACACTCACAGTTTTTGCCGATTCTGGCCCGTTTCGTGGACTATTACTCACTGTTTTGGGGTCTTGGAGTGATTTCCACGGTAAACGAACCCGATGTGCGTTTATGTGTCGGTCATCAACACTCACGGTTTTTGTCGATTCTGACCCGTTTCGTGGACTATTACTCACCGTTTTGTGGTCCCAAAGCGATTTCCATGGTTATCGAACCCCAAAGTGTCCTTACGTGTTGGTCATCAAGACTCGCAGTTTGGGCCGATTCTGGCCCGTCTCTTCGACTATTACTCAATTTTGGGTCCCAAAGTGATTTCCACGATTGACGAACCCCGGGGTGCGTTTACGTGTCGGTCATCAACAATCCCAATTTTGGCCGATTCTGGTCCGTTTCGTGCACTATTACTCACTGTTTTGGGCTCCCGGAGTGATTTTCACGATTGACGAACCCCGGGGTGCGTTTACGTGTCGATCGTCAACAGTCGCGGTTTTTGTCGATTCTGACCCGTTTCGTGGACTATTACTCACTGTTTTCGGGTCCCAGAGCGATTTCCACGATTGACGATCCCCGGGGTGCGTTTACGTGTCCGTCGTCAACACTCCCAGTTTTGGCCGATTCTGGCCCGTTTCGTGCACTATTACTCACTGTCTTGGGCTCCCGGAGTGATTTCCATAATTGACGAACCCCGGGGTGCGGTTACGTGTCGGTCATCAATACTCGCAGTTTTGGCCGATTCTGGCCCGTTTCGTGCACTATTACTCACTGTTTTGGGGTCCTAAGCGATTTCCATGATTGACGAACCCAGGGGTGCGTTTACGTGTCGGTCATCGACACTATCAATTTTGGCGGATTCTTGTCCGTTTCGTGCACTATTACTCACAGTTTTGGGGTCCGAGAGCGATTTCCACGATTGACGATCCCCGGGGTGCATTTACGTGTCCGTCGTCAACACTCACAGTTTTGGCCAATTCTGACCCGTTTCGTGGACTATTACTCACCGTTTTAGGGTCCCTAAGAGATTTCCATAGTTCATGAATCCCAAGGTGCCCTTACTTGTCGATCATCAACACTCACAGTTTTTGCCGATTCTGGCCCGTTTCGTGGACTATTACTCACTGTTTTGGGGTCCTGGAGTGATTTCCACGGTTAACGAAACCCGATGTGCGTTTATGTGTCGGTCATCAACACTCGTGGTTTTTGTCGATTCTGACCCGTTTCTTGGACTATTACTCACCGTTTTGTGGTCCCAAAGCGATTTCCATGGTTGTCGAACCCCAAAGTGTGCTTAGGTGTTGGTCATCAGGACTCGCAGTTTGGGCCGATTCTGGCCCTTTTCTTCGAGTATTACTCAATTCTGGGGCCCCGAAGTGATTTTCCACGATTGACGAACCCCGGGGTGCGTTTACGTGTCCGTCATCAACACTCCCAATTATGGCCGATTCTGGTTCGTTTCGTGCACCATTACTCACTGTTTTCGGGTCCCGGAGTGATTTTCACGATTGACGAACCCCGGGGTGCGTTTACGTGTCGGTCATCAACACTCGCGTTTTTTTTCGATTCTGGCCCGTTTCATGGAATATTACTCACCGTTTTGGGTCCCGAAGCGATTTCCATGGTTGTCAAACCCCAAGGGGTGTTTACGTGGCTGTCAGCAACAATCACAGTTTGGGCCGATTCTGGCCCGTTTCTTGGACTATTACTCTGTTTTGGAGTCCTGAAGTGATTTCCAAGATTGACGAACCCCGGGGTGTGTTTTTGTGTCGGTCATCAACACTCATAATTTAGGCTGATTCTGGTCCGTTTCATGCACTATTACTCACTGTTTTGGGGTCCCAAGCGATTTCCATGATTGACGATCCCCGGGGTGCGTTTACGTGTCCGTCGTCAACACTCACAGTTTTTGCCAATTCTTACCCATTTCATGGACTATTACTCACCGTTTTGGGGTCCCGAAGCAATTTCCATAGTTGTTGAACCCCAAGGTGCGCTTACATGTCGGTCATCAACACTCGCATTTTTGGCCGACTTTAGCCCTTTTCTTGGACTATTACTCACTATGCTGGGGTCCCGGAGTGATTTTCATGATTGACGAACCTCGGGGTGCGTTTACATGTCGGTCATCGACACTCGCGGTTTTTGTCGATTCTGGCCGTTTTGGGGGTCCCGAAGCGATTTCCATGGTTGTTAAACCCCAAGGTGCGTTTACGTGTTGGTTAACAACAATCGCATTTTGGGTCGATTCTGGCCCGTTTCTTGGACTATTACTCAGTTTTGGTGTTCCGAAGTGATTTTCAAGATTGACGAACCCAGGGGTGCGTTTACGTGTCGGTCATGAACACTCACAATTTTGGCCGATTCTTGTCCGTTTTGTGCACTATTACTCACTGTTTTGGGGTCCCAGAGCGATTTCCATGATTGACGATCCCCGGGGTGCATTTACGTGTCCGTCGTCAACACTCACAGTTTTTGCCAATTCTGAACCGTTTCATGGACTAATACTCACCTTTTTGGGGTCCCTAAGAGATTTCCTTAGTTGTTGAATCCCAAGGTGCGCTTACTTGTCGGTCATCAACACTCACGGTTTTTGCCGATTCTGGCCCGTTTCATGGACTATTACTCACTGTTTTGGGGTCTTGGAGTGATTTCCACGGTAAACGAACCCGATGTGCGTTTATGTGTCGGTCATCCACACTCGCGGTTTTTGTCGATTCTGACCCGTTTCGTGGACTATTACTCACCGTTTTGTGGTCCCAAAGCGATTTCCATGGTTATCGAACCCCAAAGTGTCCTTACGTGTTGGTCATCAAGACTCGCAGTTTGGGCCGATTCTGGCCCGTCTCGTCGACTATTACTCAATTTTGGGTCCCAAAGTGATTTCCACGATTGACGAACCCCGGGGTGCGTTTACGTGTCGGTCATCAACAATCCCAATTTTGGCCGATTCTGGTCCGTTTCGTGCACTATTACTCACTGTTTTGGGCTCCCGGAGTGATTTTCACGATTGACGAACCCCGGGGTGCGTTTACGTGTCGATCGTCAACAGTCGCGGTTTTTGTCGATTCTGGCCCGGCTCATGAACTATTACTGACCGTTTTAGGGTCCTGAAGAGATTTCCATGGTTGTCAAACCCCAAGGTGCGTTTACGCGTTGGTCAACAACAATCGCAGTTTGGGTCGATTCTGGCCCGTTTCTTGGACTATTACTCAGTTTTGGTGTTCCGAAGTGATTTCCAAGATTGACGAACCCAGGGGTGCGTTTACGTGTCGGTCATCGACACTATCAATTTTGGCGGATTCTTGTCCGTTTCGTGCACTATTACTCACAGTTTTGGGGTCCGAGAGCGATTTCCACGATTGACGATCCCCGGGGTGCATTTACGTGTCCGTCGTCAACACTCACAGTTTTGGCCAATTCTGACCCGTTTCGTGGACTATTACTCACCGTTTTAGGGTCCCTAAGAGATTTCCATAGTTCATGAATCCCAAGGTGCCCTTACTTGTCGATCATCAACACTCACAGTTTTTGCCGATTCTGGCCCGTTTCGTGGACTATTACTCACTGTTTTGGGGTCTTGGAGTGATTTCCACGGTTAACGAAACCCGATGTGCGTTTATGTGTCGGTCATCAACACTCGCGGTTTTTGTCGATTCTGACCCGTTTCTTGGACTATTACTCACCGTTTTGTGGTCCCAAAGCGATTTCCACGGTTGTCGAACCCCAAAGTGTGCTTAGGTGTTGGTCATCAGGACTCGCAGTTTGGGCCGATTCTGGCCCTTTTCTTCGAGTATTACTCAATTCTGGGGCCCCGAAGTGATTTTCCACGATTGACGAACCCCGGGGTGCGTTTACGTGTCTGTCATCAACACTCCCAATTATGGCCGATTCTGGTTCGTTTCGTGCACCATTACTCACTGTTTTGGGGTCCCGGAGTGATTTTCACGATTGACGAACCCCGGGGTGCGTTTACGTGTCGGTCATTAACACTCGCGGTTTTTTTCGATTCTGGCCCGTTTCATGGAATATTACTCACCGTTTTGGGTCCCGAAGCGATTTCCATGGTTGTCAAACCCCAAGGGGTGTTTACGTGGCTGTCAGCAACAATCACAGTTTGAGCCGATTCTGGCCCGTTTCTTGGACTATTACTCTGTTTTGGAGTCCTGAAGTGATTTCCAAGATTGACGAACCCCGGGGTGTGTTTATGTGTCGGTCATAAACACTCATAGTTTAGGCTGATTCTGGTCCGTTTCATGCACTATTACTCACTGTTTTGGGGTCCTAAGCGATTTCCATGATTGACGATCCCCGGGGTGCGTTTACGTGTCCGACGTCAACACTCACAGTTTTGGCCAATTCTTACCCATTTCATGGACTATTACTCACCGTTTTGGGGTCCCGAAGCAATTTCCATAGTTGTTGAACCCCAAGGTGCGCTTACATGTCGGTCATCAACACTCGCATTTTTGGCCGACTTTAGCCCTTTTCTTGGACTATTACTCACTATGCTGGGGTCCCGGAGTGATTTTCATGATCGACGAACCTCGGGGTGCGTTTACATGTCGGTCATCGACACTCGCGGTTTTTGTCGATTCTGGCCGTTTTGGGGGTCCCGAAGCGATTTCCATGGTTGTCAAACCCCAAGGTGCGTTTACCTGTTGGTCAACAACAATCGCATTTTGGGTCGATTCTGGCCCGTTTCTTGGACTATTACTCAGTTTTGGTGTTCCGAAGTGATTTCCAAGATTGACGAACCCAGGGGTGCGTTTACGTGTCGGTCATCAACACTCACAATTTTGGCCGATTCTTGCCCGTTTCGTGCACTATTACTCACTGTTTTGGGGTCCCAGAGCGATTTCCATGATTGACGATCCCCGGGGTGCATTTACGTGTCCGTCGTCAACACTCACAGTTTTGGCCAATTCTGAACCGTTTCATGGACTAATACTCACCTTTTTGGGGTCCCAAAGAGATTTCCATAGTTGTTGAATCCCAAGGTGCGCTTACTTGTCGGTCATCAACACTCACAGTTTTTGCCGATTCTGGCCCGTTTCATGGACTATTACTCACTGTTTTGGGGTCTTGGAGTGATTTCCACGGTAAACGAACCCGATGTGCGTTTATGTGTCGGTCATCCACACTCGCGGTTTTTGTCGATTCTGGCCGTTTTGGGGGTCCCGAAGCGATTTCCATGGTTGTCGAACCCCAAGGTGCGCTTACTTGTCGGTCATCAACACTCACAGTTTTTGCCGATTCTGGCCCGTTTCGTGGACTATTACTCACTGTTTTGGGGTCTCGGAGCGATTTCCACGATTGACGAACCCCGGGGTGCGTTTACGTGTCGGTCATCCACACTCGCGGTTTTTGTCGATTCTGGCCGTTTTGGGGGTCCCGAAGCGATTTCCATGGTTGTCGAACCCCAAGGTGCGCTTACTTGTCGGTCATCAACACTCACAGTTTTTGCCGATTCTGGCCCGTTTCGTGGACTATTACTCACTGTTTTGGGGTCTCGGAGCGATTTCCACGATTGACGAACCCCGGGGTGCGTTTACGTGTCGGTCATCCACACTCGCGGTTTTTGTCGATTCTGGCCGTTTTGGGGGTCCCGAAGCGATTTCCATGGTTGTCGAACCCCAAGGTGCGCTTACTTGTCGGTCATCAACACTCACAGTTTTTGCCGATTCTGGCCCGTTTCGTGGACTATTACTCACTGTTTTGGGGTCTCGGAGCGATTTCCACGATTGACGAACCCCGGGGTGCGTTTACGTGTCGGTCATCAACACTCACAATTTTGGCCGATTCTTGCCCGTTTCGTGCACTATTACTCACTGTTTTGGGGTCCCAGAGCGATTTCCATGATTGACGATCCCCGGGGTGCATTTACGTGTCCGTCGTCAACACTCACAGTTTTGGCCAATTCTGAACCGTTTCATGGACTAATACTCACCTTTTTGGGGTCCCAAAGAGATTTCCATAGTTGTTGAATCCCAAGGTGCGCTTACTTGTCGGTCATCAACACTCACAGTTTTTGCCGATTCTGGCCCGTTTCATGGACTATTACTCACTGTTTTGGGGTCTTGGAGTGATTTCCACGGTAAACGAACCCGATGTGCGTTTATGTGTCGGTCATCCACACTCGCGGTTTTTGTCGATTCTGACCCGTTTCGTGGACTATTACTCACTGTTTTGGGGTCTTGGAGTGATTTCCACGGTTAACGAACCCCGATGTGCGTTTATGTGTCGGTCATCAACACTCGCGGATTTTGTCGATTCTGACCCGTTTCTTGGACTATTACTCACCGTTTTGTGGTCCCAAAGCGATTTCCATGGTTGTCGAACCCCAAAGTGTGCTTAGGTGTTGGTCATCAGGACTCGCAGTTTGGGCCGATTCTGGCCCTTTTCTTCGAGTATTACTCAATTCTGGGGCCCTGAAGTGATTTTCCACGATTGACGAACCCCGGGGTGCGTTTACGTGTCCGTCATCAACACTCCCAATTATGGCCGATTCTGGTCCGTTTCGTGCACTATTACTCACTGTTTTGGGGTCCCGGAGTGATTTTCACGATTGACGAACCCCGGGGTGCGTTTACGTGTCGGTCATCAACACTCGTGGTTTTTTTCGATTCTGGCCCGTTTCATGGAATATTACTCACCGTTTTGGGTCCCGAAGCGATTTCCATGGTTGTCAAACCCCAAGGGGTGTTTACATGGCTGTCAGCAACAATCACAGTTTGGGCCGATTCTGGCCCGTTTCTTGGACTATTACTCTGTTTTTGAGTCCTGAAGTGATTTCCAAGATTGACGAACCCCGGGGTGTGTTTATGTGTCGGTCATCAACACTCATAATTTAGGCTGATTCTGGTCCGTTTCATGCACTATTACTCACTGTTTTGGGGTCCCAAGCGATTTCCATGATTGACGATCCCCGGGGTGCGTTTACGTGTCCGTCGTCAACACTCACAGTTTTGGCCAATTCTTACCCATTTCATGGACTATTACTCACCGTTTTGGGGTCCCGAAGCAATTTCCATAGTTGTTGAACCCCAAGGTGCGCTTACATGTCGGTCATCAACACTCGCATTTTTGGCCGACTTTAGCCCGTTTCTTGGACTATTACTCACTATGCTGGGGTCCCGGAGTGATTTTCGTGATTGACGAACCTCGGGGTGCGTTTACATGTCGGTCATCGACACTCGCGGTTTTTGTCGATTCTGGCCGTTTTGGGGGTCCCGAAGCGATTTCCATGGTTGTCAAACCCCAAGGTGCGTTTACGCGTTGGTCAACAACAATCGCAGTTTGGGTCGATTCTGGCCCGTTTCTTGGACTATTACTCTGTTTTGGTGTTCCGAAGTGATTTCCAAGATTGACGAACCCAGGGGTGCGTTTACGTGTCGGTCATCGACACTATCAATTTTGGCGGATTCTTGTCCGTTTCGTGCACTATTACTCACGGTTTTGGGGTCCCAGAGCGATTTCCACGATTGACGATCCCCGGGGTGCGTTTACGTGTCGGTCATTAACACTCGCGGTTTTTGCCGATTCTGGCCCGTTTCGTGGACTATTACTCACTGTTTTGGGGTCTTGGAGTGATTTCCACGGTAAACGAACCCGATGTGCGTTTATGTGTCGGTCATCCACACTCGCGGTTTTTGTCGATTCTGACCCGTTTCGTGGACTATTACTCACCGTTTTAGGGTCCCTAAGAGATTTCCATAGTTCATGAATCCCAAGGTGCCCTTACTTGTCGATCATCAACACTCACAGTTTTTGCCGATTCTGGCCCGTTTCGTGGACTATTACTCACTGTTTTGGGGTCTTGGAGTGATTTCCACGGTAAACGAACCCGATGTGCGTTTATGTGTCGGTCATCCACACTCGCGGTTTTTGTCGATTCTGACCCGTTTCGTGGACTATTACTCACCGTTTTAGGGTCCCTAAGAGATTTCCATAGTTCATGAATCCCAAGGTGCCCTTACTTGTCGATCATCAACACTCACAGTTTTTGCCGATTCTGGCCCGTTTCGTGGACTATTACTCACTGTTTTGGGGTCTTGGAGTGATTTCCACGGTAAACGAACCCGATGTGCGTTTATGTGTCGGTCATCCACACTCGCGGTTTTTGTCGATTCTGACCCGTTTCGTGGACTATTACTCACCGTTTTAGGGTCCCTAAGAGATTTCCATAGTTCATGAATCCCAAGGTGCCCTTACTTGTCGATCATCAACACTCACAGTTTTTGCCGATTCTGGCCCGTTTCGTGGACTATTACTCACTGTTTTGGGGTCTTGGAGTGATTTCCACGGTAAACGAACCCGATGTGCGTTTATGTGTCGGTCATCCACACTCGCGGTTTTTGTCGATTCTGACCCGTTTCGTGGACTATTACTCACCGTTTTAGGGTCCCTAAGAGATTTCCATAGTTCATGAATCCCAAGGTGCCCTTACTTGTCGATCATCAACACTCACAGTTTTTGCCGATTCTGGCCCGTTTCGTGGACTATTACTCACTGTTTTGGGGTCTTGGAGTGATTTCCACGGTAAACGAACCCGATGTGCGTTTATGTGTCGGTCATCCACACTCGCGGTTTTTGTCGATTCTGACCCGTTTCGTGGACTATTACTCACCGTTTTAGGGTCCCTAAGAGATTTCCATAGTTCATGAATCCCAAGGTGCCCTTACTTGTCGATCATCAACACTCACAGTTTTTGCCGATTCTGGCCCGTTTCGTGGACTATTACTCACTGTTTTGGGGTCTTGGAGTGATTTCCACGGTTAACGAAACCCGATGTGCGTTTATGTGTCGGTCATCAACACTCGCGGTTTTTGTCGATTCTGACCCGTTTCTTGGACTATTACTCACCGTTTTGTGGTCCCAAAGCGATTTCCATGGTTGTCGAACCCCAAAGTGTGCTTAGGTGTTGGTCATCAGGACTCGCAGTTTGGGCCGATTCTGGCCCTTTTCTTCGAGTATTACTCAATTCTGGGGCCCCGAAGTGATTTTCCACGATTGACGAACCCCGGGGTGCGTTTACGTGTCTGTCATCAACACTCCCAATTATGGCCGATTCTGGTTCGTTTCGTGCACCATTACTCACTGTTTTGGGGTCCCGGAGTGATTTTCACGATTGACGAACCCCGGGGTGCGTTTACGTGTCGGTCATTAACACTCGCGGTTTTTTTCGATTCTGGCCTGTTTCATGGAATATTACTCACCGTTTTGCGTCCCGAAGCGATTTCCATGGTTGTCAAACCCCAAGGGGTGTTTACGTGGCTGTCAGCAACAATCACAGTTTGAGCCGATTCTGGCCCGTTTCTTGGACTATTACTCTGTTTTGGAGTCCTGAAGTGATTTCCAAGATTGACGAACCCCGGGGTGTGTTTATGTGTCGGTCATAAACACTCATAATTTGGGCTGATTCTGGTCCGTTTCATGCACTATTACTCACTGTTTTGGGGTCCTAAGCGATTTCCATGATTGACGATCCCCGGGGTGCGTTTACGTGTCCGACGTCAACACTCACAGTTTTGGCCAATTCTTACCCATTTCATGGACTATTACTCACCGTTTTGGGGTCCCGAAGCAATTTCCATAGTTGTTGAACCCCAAGGTGCGCTTACATGTCGGTCATCAACACTCACATTTTTGGCCGACTTTAGCCCTTTTCTTGGACTATTACTCACTATGCTGGGGTCCCGGAGTGATTTTCATGATTGACGAACCTCGGGGTGCGTTTACATGTCGGTCATCGACACTCGCGGTTTTTGTCGATTCTGGCCGTTTTGGGGGTCCCGAAGCGATTTCCATGGTTGTCAAACCCCAAGGTGCGTTTACCTGTTGGTCAACAACAATCGCATTTTGGGTCGATTCTGGCCCGTTTCTTGGACTATTACTCAGTTTTGGTGTTCCGAAGTGATTTCCAAGATTGACGAACCCAGGGGTGCGTTTACGTGTCGGTCATCAACACTCACAATTTTGGCCGATTCTTGTCCGTTTCGTGCACTATTACTCACTGTTTTGGGGTCCCAGAGCGATTTCCATGATTGACGATCCCCGGGGTGCATTTACGTGTCCGTCGTCAACACTCACAGTTTTGGCCAATTCTGAACCGTTTCATGGACTAATACTCACCTTTTTGGGGTCCCAAAGAGATTTCCATAGTTGTTGAATCCCAAGGTGCGCTTACTTGTCGGTCATCAACACTCACAGTTTTTGCCGATTCTGGCCCGTTTCATGGACTATTACTCACTGTTTTGGGGTCTTGGAGTGATTTCCACGGTAAACGAACCCGATGTGCGTTTATGTGTCGGTCATCCACACTCGCGGTTTTTGTCGATTCTGACCCGTTTCGTGGACTATTACTCACCGTTTTGGCGTCCCGAAACGATTTCCATAGTTGTTGAACCTCAAGGCGCGCTTATGTGTCGGTCATCAACACTCATAATTTAGGCTGATTCTGGTCCATTTCATGCACTATTACTCACTGTTTTGGGGTCTTGGAGTGATTTCCACGGTAACCGAACCCGATGTGCGTTTATGTGTCGGTCATCCACACTCGCGGTTTTTGTCGATTCTGACCCGTTTCGTGGACTATTACTCACCGTTTTGGGGTCCCAGAGCGATTTCCATGATTGACGATCCCCGGGGTGCATTTACGTGTCCGTCGTCAACACTCACAGTTTTGGCCAATTCTGAACCGTTTCATGGACTAATACTCACCTTTTTGGGGTCCCAAAGAGATTTCCATAGTTGTTGAATCCCAAGGTGCGCTTACTTGTCGGTCATCAACACTCACAGTTTTTGCCGATTCTGGCCCGTTTCATGGACTATTACTCACTGTTTTGGGGTCTTGGAGTGATTTCCACGGTAAACGAACCCGATGTGCGTTTATGTGTCGGTCATCCACACTCGCGGTTTTTGTCGATTCTGACCCGTTTCGTGGACTATTACTCACCGTTTTGTGGTCCCAAAGCGATTTCCATGGTTATCGAACCCCAAAGTGTCCTTACGTGTTGGTCTTCAAGACTCGCAGTTTGGGCCGATTCTGGCCCGTCTCTTCGACTATTACTCAATTTTGGGTCCCAAAGTGACTTCCACGATTGACGAACCCCGGGGTGCGTTTACGTGTCGGTCATCAACAATCCCAATTTTGGCCGATTCTGGTCCGTTGCGTGCACTATTACTCACTGTTTTGGGCTCCCGGAGTGATTTTCACGATTGACGAACCCCGGGGTGCGTTTACGTGTCGATCGTCAATAGTCGCGGTTTTTGTCGATTCTGGCCCGGCTCATGAACTATTACTCACCGTTTTAGGGTCCTGAAGAGATTTCCATGGTTGTCAAACCCCAATGTGCGTTTACGCGTTGGTCAACAACAATCGCAGTTTGGGTCGATTCTGGCCCGTTTCTTGGACTATTACTCAGTTTTGGTGTTCGGAAGTGATTTCCAATATTGACGAACCCAGGGGTGTGTTTACATGTCGGTCATCGACACTATCAATTTTGGCGGATTCTTGTCCGTTTCGTGCATTATTAATCACAGTTTTGGGGTCCGAGAGCGATTTCCACGATTGACGATCCCCGGGGTGCATTTACGTGTCCGTCGTCAACACTCACAGTTTTGGCCAATTCTGACCCGTTTCCTGGACTATTACTCACCGTTTTAGGGTCCCTAAGAGATTTGCATAGTTGTTGAATCCCAAGGTGCCCTTACTTGTCGATCATCAACACTCACAATTTTTGCCGATTCTGGCCCGTTTCGTGGACTATTACTCACTGTTTTGGGGTCTTGGAGTGATTTCCACGGTTAACGAACCCCGATGTGCGTTTATGTGTCGGTCATCAACACTCGCGGATTTTGTCGATTCTGACCCGTTTCTTGGACTATTACTCACCGTTTTGTGGTCCCAAAGCGATTTCCATGGTTGTCGAACCCCAAAGTGTGCTTAGGTGTTGGTCATCAGGACTCGCAGTTTGGGCCGATTCTGGCCCTTTTCTTCGAGTATTACTCAATTCTGGGGCCCTGAAGTGATTTTCCACGATTGACCAACCCCGGGGTGCGTTTACGTGTCCGTCATCAACACTCCCAATTATGGCCGATTCTGGTCCGTTTCATGCACTATTACTCACTGTTTTGGGGTCCCGGAGTGATTTTCACGATTGACGAACCCCGGGGTGCGTTTACGTGTCGGTCATCAACACTCGTGGTTTTTTTCGATTCTGGCCCGTTTCATGGAATATTACTCACCGTTTTGGGTCCCGAAGCGATTTCCATGGTTGTCAAACCCCAAGGGGTGTTTACATGGCTGTCAGCAACAGTCACAGT
>LR880969.1:13086461-13105879 GCA_904067115.1 Aegilops sharonensis | reverse complement strand
CCGTGTCGTGCACTATTACTCACTGTTTTGGGGTCCCAGAGCGATTTCCACGATTGACGATCCCCGGGGTGCATTTACGTGTCCGTCGTCAACACTCACAGTTTTGGCCAATTCTGACCCGTTTCGTGGACTATTACTCACCAATTTTAGGGTCCCGAAGAGACTTCCATAGTTGTTGAACCCCAAGGTGTGCTTACGTGTCGGTCATCAACACTCACAGTTTTTGCCGATTCTAGCCTGTTTCGTGGACTATTACTCACTGTTTTGGGGTCTTGGAGTGATTTTCATGATTAACGAACACCGAGGTGCGTTTATGTGTCGGTCATCAACACTCGCGGTTTTTGTCGATTCTGACCCGTTTCGTAGACTATTACTCACCGTTTTATGGTCCCAAAGCGATTTCCATGGTTATCGAACCCCAAAGTGTGCTTACGTGTTGGTCATCAAGACTCGCAGTTTTGGCCGATTCTGGCCCGTTTCTTCGACTATTACCCAATTTTGGGGTCCAGAAGTGATTTCCACGATTGACGAACCCCGGGGTGCGTTTACGTGTCGGTCATCAACACGCACAATTTCGGCCGATTCTGTTCCGTTTCATGCACTATTACTCACTGTTTTGGGGTCCCGAAGTGATTTTCACGATTGAAGAACCTCGGGATGCGTTTCGGTGTCGGTCATCAACACTCGCGGTTTTTTCGATTCTGGCCCATTTCATGGACTATTACTCACCGTTTTGGGTTCCGAAGCAATTTTCATGGTTGTCAGACCCCAAGGGGTGTTTATGTGTCTGTCAGCAACAATCGCAGTTTGGGCCGATTCTGGCCCGTATCTTGGACTATTACTCAGCTTTGGAGTCTCGAAGTGATTTCCACGATTGACGAACCTCGGAGTGTGTTTACGTGTCGGTCATCAACACTCACAATTTAGGCTGATTCTGGTCCGTTTCGTGCAATATTACTCACTATTTTGGGGTCCCAGAGCGATTTCCACGATTGACGATCCCCGGGGTGCGCTTACGTGTCCGTCGTTAACACTCACAGTTTCTTGGACTATTACTCACCGTTTTGGGGTCCCGAAGCCATTTCCATAGTTGCTGAACCCCAAGGTGCGCTTACGTGTCGGTCATCAACACTCGCATTTTTTGCCGATACTAGCCCGTTTCTTGGACTATTACTCACTGTTTTGGGGTCCCAGAGCGATTTCCACGATTGACGAACCCCGGGGTGCGTTTACATATCGGTCATGGACACTCGCGGTTTTTGTCGATTCTGTCTCGTTTCATGGACTATTACTCACCGTTTTGAGGTCCCGAAGCAATTTCCATGGATGTCAAACCCCAAGGTGCGTTTACGTGTCGGTCAGCAACAATCACAGTTTTGGTCGATTCTGGCCCGTTTCTTGGACTATTACTCAGTTTTGGGGTCCTGAAGTGTTTTCCAAGATTGACGAACCCAGGGGTGCGTCTATGTGTCGGTCATCAACACTTACATTTTTGGCCGATTCTTGTCCATTTCATGCACTATTACTCACTGTTTTGGGGTCCCAGAGCGATTTCCACGATTGACGATCCCTGGGGTGCATTTATGTGTCTGTTGTTAACACTCATAGTTTTGGCCAATTCTGACCCGTTTTGTGGACTATTACTCACCGTTTGGGGTCCCGAGGAGATTTTCATAGTTGTTGAACCCCAAGGTGCGCTTATGTGTCGGTCATCAACACTCAAAGTTTTTCCCGATTCTGACCCATTTCATGGGCTATTACTCACTGTTTTGGGGACTTGGAGTGATTTCCACGATTAACGAACCCCAAGGTGCGTTTATGTCTCGGTCATCAATACTCGCGTTTTTTTGTCGATTCTGACCCGTTTCGTGGACTATTAGTCACCGTTTTGTGGTCCCAAAGCGATTTCATTGGTTATCGAACCCCAAAGTGTGCTTACGTGTTGGTCATCAAGACTCACAGTTTGGGCTGATTCTGCCCGTCTCTTCGACTATTACTCAATTATGGGTCCCAAAGTGATTTCCATGATTGACGAACCCCGGGGTGCGTTTACGTGTCGGTCATCAACAGTCCCAATTTTGGCCGATTCTGGTCCGTTTCGTGCACTATTACTCACTGTTTTGGGCTCCCGTATTGATTTTCACGATTGACGAACCCCGGGATGCGTTTACGTGTTGATAATCAACACTCGCAGTTTTTGTCGATTCTGGCCCGTCTCATGAACTATTACTCACCGTTTTGGGGTCCTGAAGAGATTTCCATGGTTGTCAAACCGCAAGGTGCGTTTACGTGTTGGTCAACAACAATCGCAGTTTGGGTCGATTCTGGCCCGTTTCTTGGACTATTACTCAGTTTTGGTGTTCCAAGTGTTTTCCAAGATTGACGAACCCAGGGGTGCGTCTATGTGTCGGTCATCAACACTTACATTTTTGGCCGATTCTTGTCCGTTTCGTGCACTATTACTCACTGTTTTGGGGTCCCAGAGCGATCTGCACGATTGACGATCCCTGAGGTGCATTTATGTGTCTGTTGTTAACACTCAATAGTTTTGGCCAATTCTGACCCGTTTTGTGGACTATTACTCACCGTCTTAGGGTCCCTAAGAGATTTCTATAGTTGTTGAATCCCAAGGTGCCCTTACTTGTCGATCATCAACACTCACAGTTTTTGCCGATTCTGGCCCGTTTCGTGGACTATTACTCACTGTTTTGGGGTCTTGGAGTGATTTCCACGGTTAACGAACCCGATGTGCGTTTATGTGTCGGTCATCAACACTCGCGGTTTTTGTCGATTCTGACCCGTTTCGTGGACTATTACTCACCGTTTTGTGGTCCCAAAGCGATTTCCATGGTTATCGAACCCCAAAGTGTGCTTACGTGTTGGTCATCAAGACTCGCAGTTTGGGCCGATTCTGGCCCGTCTCTTCCACTATTACTCAATTTTGGGTCCCAAAGTGATTTCCATGATTGACGAACCCCGGGGTGCATTTATGTGTCGGTCATCAACAATCCCAATTTTGGCCGATTCTGGTCCATTTCGTGTACTATTACTCACTGTTTTGGGCTCCCGGAGTGATTTTCACGATTGACGAACCCCGGGGTGCGTTTACGTGTCGATCATCAACACTTGCGGTTTTGTCGATTCTGGCGCGGCTCATGAACTATTACTTACCATTTTTGGGTCCTGAAGAGATTTCCATGGTTGTTAAACCCCAAGGTGCGTTTACGTGTTGGTCAACAACAATCGCAGTTTGGGTCGATTCTGGCCCGTTTCATGGACTATTACTCAGTTTTGGTGTTCCGAAGTGATTTCCAAGATTGACGAACCCAGGGGTGCATTTACCTGTCGGTCATCAACACTCATAATTTTGGCCGATTCTTGTCCGTTTCGTGCACTATTACTCACTGTTTTGGGGTCCAGAGCGATTTCCACGATTGATGATCCCCGGGGTGCATTTACGTGTCCGTCGTCAACACTCACAGTTTTGGCCAATTCTGACCCGTTTCGTGGACTATTACTCACCGTCTTGGGTCCCTAAGAGATTTCCATAGTTGTTGAATCCCAAGGTGCCCTTACTTGTCGATCATCAACACTCACTGTTTTTGCCGATTCTGGCCCGTTTCGTGGACTATTACTCACTGTTTGGGGGTCTTGGAGTGATTTCCACGGTTAACGAACCCCGATGTGCGTTTATGTGTCGGTCATCAACACTCGCGGTTTTTGTCGATTCTGACCCGTTTCTTGGACTATTACACACCGTTTTGTGGCCCCAAAGCGATTTCCATGGTTGTCGAACCCCAAAGTGTGCTTATGTGTTGGTAATCAAGACTTGCAGTTTGGGCCGATTCTGGCCCTTTTCTTCGAGTATTACTCAATATTGGGGTCCCGAAGTGATTTTCCACGATTGACGAACCCCGGGGTGCGTTTACGTGTCGGTCATCAACACTCCCAATTATGGCCGATTCTGGTCCGTTTCGTGCACTATTACTCACTGTTTTGGGGTCCCGGAGTGATTTTCACGATTGACGAACCCCGGGGTGCGTTTACGTGTCGGTCATCAACACTCCCAATTTTGGCCGATTCTGGCCCTTTTCTTCGAGTATTACTCAATATTGGGGTCCCGAAGTGATTTTCCACGATTGACGAACCCCGGGGTGCGTTTACGTGTCGGTCATCAACACTCCCAATTATGGCCGATTCTGGTCCGTTTCGTGCACTATTACTCACTGTTTTGGGGTCCCGGAGTGATTTTCACGATTGACGAACCCCGGGGTGCGTTTACGTGTCGGTCAGCAACAATCACAGTTTGGGCCAATTCTGGCCCGTTTCTTGGACTATTACTCTGTTTTGGAGTCCCGAAGTGATTTCGAAGATTGACGAACCCCGAGGTGCGTTTATGTGTCGGTCATCAACACTCAGAATTTAGGCCGATTCTGGTTCGTTTCGTGCACTATTACTCACTGTTTTGGGGTCCCAGAGCGATTTCCACGATTGACGATCCCCGGGGTGCTTTTACGTGTCCGTCGGCAACACTCATAGTTTTGGCCAATTCTTACCCATTTCATGGACTATTACTCACCGTTTTGGGGTCCCGAAGCAATTTCCATAGTTGTTGAACCCCAAGGTGCGCTTACATGTCGGTCATCAACACTCGCATTTTTGGCCGACTATAGCCCGTTTCTTGGACTATTACTCACTATTTTGGGGTCCCGGAGTGATTTTTATGATTGATGGACCTCGGGGTGCGTTTACATGTCGGTCATCGACACTCGCGGTTTTTGTCGATTCTGGCCGTTTTGGGGGTCCCGAAGCGATTTCCATGGTTGTCAAACCCCAAGGTGCGTTTACGTGTTGGTCAACAACAATCGCATTTTGGGTCGATTCTGGCCCGTTTCTTGGACTATTACTCAGTTTTGGTGTTCTGAAGTGATTTTCAAGATTGACGAACCCAGGGGTGCGTTTACGTGTCGGTCATGAACACTCACAATTTTGGCCGATTCTTGTCCGTTTTGTGCACTATTACTCACTGTTTTGGGGTCCCAGAGCGATTTCCATGATTGACGATCCCCGGGGTGCATTTACGTGTCCGTCGTCAACACTCACAGTTTTGGCCAATTCTGAACCGTTTAATGGACTATTACTCACCTTTTTGGGGTCCCTAAGAGATCTCCATAGTTGTTGAACCCCAAGGTGGGCTTACTTGTCGGTCATCAACACTCATAGTTTTTGCCGATTCTGGACCGTTTCATGGACTATTACTCACTGTTTTGGGGTCCCTAAGAGATTTCCATAGTTGTTGAATCCCAAGGTGCGCTTACTTGTCGGTCATCAACACTCACAGTTTTTGCCGATTCTGGCCCATTTCGTGGACTATTACTCACTGTTTTGGGGTCTTGGAGTGATTTCCACGGTAAATGAACCCGATGTGCGTTTATGTGTCGGTCATCAACACTCACGGTTTTTGTCGATTCTGACCCGTTTCGTGGACTATTACTCACTGTTTTGTGGTCCCAAAGCGATTTCCATGGTTATCGAACCCCAAAGTCTCCTTACGTGTTGGTCATCAAGACTCGCAGTTTGGGCCGATTCTGGCCCGTCTCTTCGACTATTACTCAATTTTGGGTCCCAAAATGATTTCCACGATTGACGAACCCCGGGGTGCGTTTACGTGTCGGTCATCAACAATCCCAATTTTGGCCGATTCTGGTCCGTTTCGTGCACTATTACTCACTGTTTTGGGCTCCCGGAGTGATTTTCACGATTGACGAACCCCGGGGTGCGTTTACGTGTCGATCGTCAACAGTCGCGGTTTTTGTCGATTCTGGCCCGGCTCATGAACTATTACTCACCGTTTTAGGGTCCTGAAGAGATTTCCATGGTTGTCAAACCCCAAGGTGCGTTTACGCGTTGGTCAACAACAATCGCAGTTTGGGTCGATTCTGGCCCGTTTCTTGGACTATTACTCTGTTTTGGTGTTCCGANTTGTGGTCCCAAAGCGATTTCCATGGTTGTCGAACCCCAAAGTGTGCTTAGGTGTTGGTCATCAGGACTCGCAGTTTGGGCCGATTCTGGCCCTTTTCTTCGAGTATTACTCAATTCTGGGGCCCCGAAGTGATTTTCCACGATTGACGAACCCCGGGGTGCGTTTACGTGTCCGTCATCAACACTCCCAATTATGGCCGATTCTGGTTCGTTTCGTGCACTATTACTCACTGTTTTGGGGTCCCGGAGTGATTTTCACGATTGACGAACCCCGGGGTGCGTTTACGTGTCGGTCATCAACACTCGCGTTTTTTTCGATTCTGGCCCGTTTCATGGAATATTACTCACCGTTTGGGTCCCGAAGCGATTTCCATGGTTGTCAAACCCCAAGGGGTGTTTACGTGGCTGTCAGCAACAATAACAGTTTGGGCCGATTCTGGCCCGTTTCTTGGACTATTACTCTGTTTTGGAGTCCTGAAGTGATTTCCAAGATTGACGAACCCCGGGGTGTGTTTATGTGTCGGTCATCAACACTCATAATTTAGGGTGATTCTGGTCCGTTTCATGCACTATTACTCACTGTTTTGGGGTCCCAAGCGATTTCCATGATTGACGATCCCCGGGGTGCGTTTACGTGTCCGTCGTCAACACTCACAGTTTTTGCCAATTCTTACCCATTTCATGGACTATTACTCACCGTTTTGGGGTCCCGAAGCAATTTCCATAGTTGTTGAACCCCAAGGTGCGCTTACATGTCGGTCATCAACACTCGCATTTTTGGCCGACTTTAGCCCTTTTCTTGGACTATTACTCACTATGCTGGGGTCCCGGAGTGATTTTCATGATTGACGAACCTCGGGGTGCGTTTACATGTCGGTCATCGACATTTGCGGTTTTGTCGATTCTGGCCGTTTTGGGGGTCCCGAAGCGATTTCCATGGTTGTCAAACCCCAAGGTGCGTTTACGTGTTGGTCAACAACAATCGCATTTTGGGTCGATTCTGGCCCGTTTCTTGGACTATTACTCAGTTTTGGTGTTCCGAAGTGATTTCCAAGATTGACGAACCCAGGGGTGCGTATACGTGTCGGTCATCAACACTCACAATTTTGGCCGATTCTTGTCCGTTTCGTGCACTATTACTCACTGTTTTGGGGTCCCAGAGCGATTTCCATGATTGACGATCCCCGGGGTGCATTTACGTGTCCGTCGTCAACACTCACAGTTTTGGCCAATTCTAAACCGTTTCATGGACTAATACTCACCTTTTTGGGGTCCCTAAGAGATTTCCTTAGTTGTTGAATCCCAAGGTGCGCTTACTTGTCGGTCATCAACACTCACAGTTTTTGCCGATTCTGGCCCGTTTCATGGACTATTACTCACTGTTTTGGGGTCCCGGAGTGATTTTCACGATTGACGAACCCCGGGGTGCGTTTACGTGTCGGTCATCAACACTCACAGTTTTTGCCGATTCTGGCCCGTTTCGTGGACTATTACTCACTGTTTTGGGGTCTTGGAGTGATTTCCACGGTTAACGAAACCCGATGTGCGTTTATGTGTCGGTCATCAACACTCGCGGTTTTTGTCGATTCTGACCCGTTTCTTGGACTAGTACTCACCGTTTTGTGGTCCCAAAGCGATTTCCATGGTTGTCGAACCCCAAAGTGTGCTTAGGTGTTGGTCATCAGGACTCGCAGTTTGGGCCGATTCTGGCCCTTTTCTTCGAGTATTACTCAATTCTGGGGCCCCGAAGTGATTTTCCACGATTGACGAACCCCGGGGTGCGTTTACGTGTTCGTCATCAACACTCCCAATTATGGCCGATTCTGGTTCGTTTCGTGCACTATTACTCACTGTTTTGGGGTCCCGGAGTGATTTTCACGATTGACGAACCCCGGGGTGCGTTTACGTGTCGGTCATCAACACTCGCGTTTTTTTCGATTCTGGCCCGTTTCATGGACTATTACTCACCGTTTGGGTCCCGAAGCGATTTCCATGGTTGTCAAACCCCAAGGGGTGTTTACGTGGCTGTCAGCAACAATAACAGTTTGGGCCGATTCTGGCCCGTTTCTTGGACTATTACTCTGTTTTGGAGTCCTGAAGTGATTTCCAAGATTGACGAACCCCGGGGTGTGTTTATGTGTCGGTCATCAACACTCATAATTTAGGGTGATTCTGGTCCGTTTCATGCACTATTACTCACTGTTTTGGGGTCCCAAGCGATTTCCATGATTGACGATCCCCGGGGTGCGTTTACGTGTCCGTCGTCAACACTCACATTTTTTTTCCAATTCTTACCCATTTCATGGACTATTACTCACCGTTTTGGGGTCCCGAAGCGATTTCCACGGTTGTCGAACCCCGGGGTGCGCTTACATGTCGGTCATCAACACTCGCATTTTTGGCCGACTTTAGCCCTTTTCTTGGACTATTACTCACTATGCTGGGGTCCCGGAGTGATTTTCATGATTGACGAACCGCGGGGTGCGTTTACATGTCGGTCATCGACACTCGCGGTTTTTGTCGATTCTGGCCGCTTTGGGGGTCCCGAAGCGATTTCCATGGTTGTCAAACCCCAAGGGGTGTTTACGTGGCTGTCAGCAACAATAACAGTTTGGGCCGATTCTGGCCCGTTTCTTGGACTATTACTCTGTTTTGGAGTCCTGAAGTGATTTCCAAGATTGACGAACCCCGGGGTGCGTTTACGTGTCGATCGTCAACAGTCGCGGTTTTTGTCGATTCTGGCCCGGCTCATGAACTATTACTCACCGTTTTAGGGTCCTGAAGAGATTTCCATGGTTGTCAAACCCCAAGGTGCGCTTACGTGTTGGTCATCAACACTCACAGTTTTGGCCGATTCTGGCCCGTTTCTTGGACTATTACTCTGTTTTGGAGTCCTGAAGTGATTTCCAAGATTGACGAACCCCGGGGTGCGTTTACGTGTCGATCGTCAACAGTCGCGGTTTTTGTCGATTCTGGCCCGGCTCATGAACTATTACTCACCGTTTTAGGGTCCTGAAGAGATTTCCATGGTTGTCAAACCCCAAGGTGCGCTTACGTGTTGGTCATCAACACTCACAGTTTTGGCCGATTCTGGCCCGTTTCTTGGACTATTACTCTGTTTTGGAGTCCTGAAGTGATTTCCAAGATTGACGAACCCCGGGGTGCGTTTACGTGTCGATCGTCAACAGTCGCGGTTTTTGTCGATTCTGGCCCGGCTCATGAACTATTACTCACCGTTTTAGGGTCCTGAAGAGATTTCCATGGTTGTCAAACCCCAAGGTGCGCTTACGTGTTGGTCATCAACACTCACAGTTTTGGCCGATTCTGGCCCGTTTCTTGGACTATTACTCTGTTTTGGAGTCCTGAAGTGATTTCCAAGATTGACGAACCCCGGGGTGCGTTTACGTGTCGATCGTCAACAGTCGCGGTTTTTGTCGATTCTGGCCCGGCTCATGAACTATTACTCACCGTTTTAGGGTCCTGAAGAGATTTCCATGGTTGTCAAACCCCAAGGTGCGCTTACGTGTTGGTCATCAACACTCACAGTTTTGGCCGATTCTGGCCCGTTTCTTGGACTATTACTCTGTTTTGGAGTCCTGAAGTGATTTCCAAGATTGACGAACCCCGGGGTGCGTTTACGTGTCGATCGTCAACAGTCGCGGTTTTTGTCGATTCTGGCCCGGCTCATGAACTATTACTCACCGTTTTAGGGTCCTGAAGAGATTTCCATGGTTGTCAAACCCCAAGGTGCGCTTACGTGTTGGTCATCAACACTCACAGTTTTGGCCGATTCTGGCCCGTTTCTTGGACTATTACTCTGTTTTGGAGTCCTGAAGTGATTTCCAAGATTGACGAACCCCGGGGTGCGTTTACGTGTCGATCGTCAACAGTCGCGGTTTTTGTCGATTCTGGCCCGGCTCATGAACTATTACTCACCGTTTTAGGGTCCTGAAGAGATTTCCATGGTTGTCAAACCCCAAGGTGCGCTTACGTGTTGGTCATCAACACTCACAGTTTTGGCCGATTCTGGCCCGTTTCTTGGACTATTACTCTGTTTTGGAGTCCTGAAGTGATTTCCAAGATTGACGAACCCCGGGGTGCGTTTACGTGTCGATCGTCAACAGTCGCGGTTTTTGTCGATTCTGGCCCGGCTCATGAACTATTACTCACCGTTTTAGGGTCCTGAAGAGATTTCCATGGTTGTCAAACCCCAAGGTGCGCTTACGTGTTGGTCATCAACACTCACAGTTTTGGCCGATTCTGGCCCGTTTCTTGGACTATTACTCTGTTTTGGAGTCCTGAAGTGATTTCCAAGATTGACGAACCCCGGGGTGCGTTTACGTGTCGATCGTCAACAGTCGCGGTTTTTGTCGATTCTGGCCCGGCTCATGAACTATTACTCACCGTTTTAGGGTCCTGAAGAGATTTCCATGGTTGTCAAACCCCAAGGTGCGCTTACGTGTTGGTCATCAACACTCACAGTTTTGGCCGATTCTGGCCCGTTTCTTGGACTATTACTCTGTTTTGGAGTCCTGAAGTGATTTCCAAGATTGACGAACCCCGGGGTGCGTTTACGTGTCGATCGTCAACAGTCGCGGTTTTTGTCGATTCTGGCCCGGCTCATGAACTATTACTCACCGTTTTAGGGTCCTGAAGAGATTTCCATGGTTGTCAAACCCCAAGGTGCGCTTACGTGTTGGTCATCAACACTCACAGTTTTGGCCGATTCTGGCCCGTTTCTTGGACTATTACTCTGTTTTGGAGTCCTGAAGTGATTTCCAAGATTGACGAACCCCGGGGTGCGTTTACGTGTCGATCGTCAACAGTCGCGGTTTTTGTCGATTCTGGCCCGGCTCATGAACTATTACTCACCGTTTTAGGGTCCTGAAGAGATTTCCATGGTTGTCAAACCCCAAGGTGCGCTTACGTGTTGGTCATCAACACTCACAGTTTTGGCCGATTCTGGCCCGTTTCTTGGACTATTACTCTGTTTTGGAGTCCTGAAGTGATTTCCAAGATTGACGAACCCCGGGGTGCGTTTACGTGTCGATCGTCAACAGTCGCGGTTTTTGTCGATTCTGGCCCGGCTCATGAACTATTACTCACCGTTTTAGGGTCCTGAAGAGATTTCCATGGTTGTCAAACCCCAAGGTGCGCTTACGTGTTGGTCATCAACACTCACAGTTTTGGCCGATTCTGGCCCGTTTCTTGGACTATTACTCTGTTTTGGAGTCCTGAAGTGATTTCCAAGATTGACGAACCCCGGGGTGCGTTTACGTGTCGATCGTCAACAGTCGCGGTTTTTGTCGATTCTGGCCCGGCTCATGAACTATTACTCACCGTTTTAGGGTCCTGAAGAGATTTCCATGGTTGTCAAACCCCAAGGTGCGCTTACGTGTTGGTCATCAACACTCACAGTTTTGGCCGATTCTGGCCCGTTTCTTGGACTATTACTCTGTTTTGGAGTCCTGAAGTGATTTCCAAGATTGACGAACCCCGGGGTGCGTTTACGTGTCGATCGTCAACAGTCGCGGTTTTTGTCGATTCTGGCCCGGCTCATGAACTATTACTCACCGTTTTAGGGTCCTGAAGAGATTTCCATGGTTGTCAAACCCCAAGGTGCGCTTACGTGTTGGTCATCAACACTCACAGTTTTGGCCGATTCTGGCCCGTTTCTTGGACTATTACTCTGTTTTGGAGTCCTGAAGTGATTTCCAAGATTGACGAACCCCGGGGTGCGTTTACGTGTCGATCGTCAACAGTCGCGGTTTTTGTCGATTCTGGCCCGGCTCATGAACTATTACTCACCGTTTTAGGGTCCTGAAGAGATTTCCATGGTTGTCAAACCCCAAGGTGCGCTTACGTGTTGGTCATCAACACTCACAGTTTTGGCCGATTCTGGCCCGTTTCTTGGACTATTACTCTGTTTTGGAGTCCTGAAGTGATTTCCAAGATTGACGAACCCCGGGGTGCGTTTACGTGTCGATCGTCAACAGTCGCGGTTTTTGTCGATTCTGGCCCGTTTCGTGGACTATTACTCACTGTTTTGGGGTCTTGGAGTGATTTCCACGGTAAACGAACCCGATGTGTGTTTATGTGTCGGTCATCCACACTCGCGGTTTTTGTCGATTCTGACCCGTTTCGTGGACTATTACTCACCGTTTTGTGGTCCCAAAGCGATTTCCATGGTTATCGAACCCCAAAGTGTCCTTACGTGTTGGTCATCAAGACTCGCAGTTTGGGCCGATTCTGGCCCGTCTCTTCGACTATTACTCAATTTTGGGTCCCAAAGTGATTTCCACGATTGACGAACCCCGGGGTGCGTTTACGTGTCGGTCATCAACAATCCCAATTTTGGCCGATTCTGGTCCGTTTCGTGCACTATTACTCACTGTTTTGGGCTCCCGGAGCGATTTTCACGATTGACGAACCCCGGGGTGCGTTTACGTGTCGATCGTCAACAGTCGCGGTTTTTGTCGATTCTGGCCCGACTCATGAACTATTACTCACCGTTTTAGGGTCCTGAAGAGATTTCCATGGTTGTCAAACCCCAAGGTGCGTTTACGCGTTGGTCAACAACAATCGCAGTTTGGGTCGATTCTGGCCCGTTTCTTGGACTATTACTCTGTTTTGGTGTTCCGAAGTGATTTCCAAGATTGACGAACCCAGGGGTGCGTTTACGTGTCGGTCATCGACACTATCAATTTTGGCGGATTCTTGTCCGTTCCGTGCACTATTACTCACAGTTTTGGGGTCCGAGAGCGATTTCCACGATTGACGATCCCCGGGGTGCATTTACGTGTCCGTCGTCAACACTCACAGTTTTGGCCAATTCTGACCCGTTTCGTGGACTATTACACACCGTTTTAGGGTCCCTAAGAGATTTCCATAGTTCATGAATCCCAAGGTGCCCTTACTTGTCGATCATCAACACTCACAGTTTTTGCCGATTCTGGCCCGTTTCGTGGACTATTACTCACTGTTTTGGGGTCTTGGAGTGATTTCCACGGTTAACGAAACCCGATGTGCGTTTATGTGTCGGTCATCAACACTCGCGGTTTTTGTCGATTCTGACCCGTTTCTTGGACTATTACTCACCGTTTTGTGGTCCCAAAGCGATTTCCATGGTTGTCGAACCCCAAAGTGTGCTTAGGTGTTGGTCATCAGGACTCGCAGTTNTCGGTCATCAACACTCGCGGTTTTTGTCGATTCTGACCCGTTTCTTGGACTATTACTCACCGTTTTGTGGTCCCAAAGCGATTTCCATGGTTGTCGAACCCCAAAGTGTGCTTAGGTGTTGGTCATCAGGACTCGCAGTTTGGGCCGATTCTGGCCCTTTTCTTCGAGTATTACTCAATTCTGGGGCCCCGAAGTGATTTTCCACGATTGACGAACCCCGGGATGCGTTTACATGTCCGTCATCAACACTCCCAATTATGGCCGATTCTGGTTCGTTTCGTGCACTATTACTCACTGTTTTGGGGTCCCGGTGTGATTTTCACGATTGACGAACCCCGGGGTGCGTTTACGTGTCGGTCATCAACACTCGCGTTTTTTTTCGATTCTGGCCCGTTTCATGGAATATTACTCACCGTTTGGGTCCCGAAGCGATTTCCATGGTTGTCAAACCCCAAGGGGTGTTTACGTGGCTGTCAGCAACAATAACAGTTTGGGCCGATTCTGGCCCGTTTCTTGGACTATTACTCTGTTTTGGAGTCCTGAAGTGATTTCCAAGATTGACGAACCCCGGGGTGTGTTTATGTGTCGGTCATCAACACTCATAATTTAGGGTGATTCTGGTCCGTTTCATGCACTATTACTCACTGTTTTGGGGTCCCAAGCGATTTCCATGATTGACGATCCCCGGGGTGCGTTTACGTGTCGGTCATCGACACTCTCAATTTTGGCGGATTCTTGTCCGTTTCGTGCACGGTTACTCGCCGTGTTGGGGTCCGGTGGAGATTTCGACGGTTGCCGTACCCCCGAGTGCATTTACGTGTCCGTCGTCAACACTCACAGTTTTGGCCAATTCTAACCCGTTTCGTGGACTATTACTCACCGTTTTAGGGTCCCTAAGAGATTTCCATAGTTCATGAATCCCAAGGTGCCCTTACTTGTCGATCATCAACACTCACAGTTTTTGCCGATTCTGGCCCGTTTCGTGGACTATTACTCACTGTTTTGGGGTCTTGGAGTGATTTCCACGATTTACGAACCCCGAGGTGCGTTTACGTGTCGGTCATCAACACTCACAGTTTTTGCCGATTCTGGCCCGTTTCGTGGACTATTACTCACTGTTTTGGGGTCTTGGAGTGATTTCCACGATTTACGAACCCCGAGGTGCGTTTACGTGTCGGTCATCAACACTCACAGTTTTTGCCGATTCTGGCCCGTTTCGTGGACTATTACTCACTGTTTTGGGGTCTTGGAGTGATTTCCACGATTTACGAACCCCGAGGTGCGTTTACGTGTCGGTCATCAACACTCACAGTTTTTGCCGATTCTGGCCCGTTTCGTGGACTATTACTCACTGTTTTGGGGTCTTGGAGTGATTTCCACGATTTACGAACCCCGAGGTGCGTTTACGTGTCGGTCATCAACACTCACAGTTTTTGCCGATTCTGGCCCGTTTCGTGGACTATTACTCACTGTTTTGGGGTCTTGGAGTGATTTCCACGATTTACGAACCCCGAGGTGCGTTTACGTGTCGGTCATCAACACTCACAGTTTTTGCCGATTCTGGCCCGTTTCGTGGACTATTACTCACTGTTTTGGGGTCTTGGAGTGATTTCCACGATTTACGAACCCCGAGGTGCGTTTACGTGTCGGTCATCAACACTCACAGTTTTTGCCGATTCTGGCCCGTTTCGTGGACTATTACTCACTGTTTTGGGGTCTTGGAGTGATTTCCACGATTTACGAACCCCGAGGTGCGTTTACGTGTCGGTCATCAACACTCACAGTTTTTGCCGATTCTGGCCCGTTTCGTGGACTATTACTCACTGTTTTGGGGTCTTGGAGTGATTTCCACGATTTACGAACCCCGAGGTGCGTTTACGTGTCGGTCATCAACACTCACAGTTTTTGCCGATTCTGGCCCGTTTCGTGGACTATTACTCACTGTTTTGGGGTCTTGGAGTGATTTCCACGATTTACGAACCCCGAGGTGCGTTTACGTGTCGGTCATCAACACTCACAGTTTTTGCCGATTCTGGCCCGTTTCGTGGACTATTACTCACTGTTTTGGGGTCTTGGAGTGATTTCCACGATTTACGAACCCCGAGGTGCGTTTACGTGTCGGTCATCAACACTCACAGTTTTTGCCGATTCTGGCCCGTTTCGTGGACTATTACTCACTGTTTTGGGGTCTTGGAGTGATTTCCACGATTTACGAACCCCGAGGTGCGTTTACGTGTCGGTCATCAACACTCACAGTTTTTGCCGATTCTGGCCCGTTTCGTGGACTATTACTCACTGTTTTGGGGTCTTGGAGTGATTTCCACGATTTACGAACCCCGAGGTGCGTTTACGTGTCGGTCATCAACACTCGCGGTTTTTGTCGATTCTGACCCGTTTCGTGGACTATTACTCACCGTTTTAGGGTCCCTAAGAGATTTCCATAGTTCATGAATCCCAAGGTGCCCTTACTTGTCGATCATCAACACTCACAGTTTTTGCCGATTCTGGCCCGTTTCGTGGACTATTACTCACTGTTTTGGGGTCTTGGAGTGATTTCCACGGTTAACGAAACCCGATGTGCGTTTATGTGTCGGTCATCAACACTCGCGGTTTTTGTCGATTCTGACCCGTTTCTTGGACTATTACTCACCGTTTTGTGGTCCCAAAGCGATTTCCATGGTTGTCGAACCCCAAAGTGTGCTTAGGTGTTGGTCATCAGGACTCGCAGTTTGGGCCGATTCTGGCCCTTTTCTTCGAGTATTACTCAATTCTGGGCCCCCGAAGTGATTTTCCACGATTGACGAACCCCGGGGTGCGTTTACGTGTCTGTCATCAACACTCTCAATTATGGCCGATTCTGGTTCGTTTCGTGCACCATTACTCACTGTTTTGGGGTCCCGGAGTGATTTTCACGATTGACGAACCCCGGGGTGCGTTTCGTGTCGGTCATTAACACTCGCGGTTTTTTTCGATTCTGGCCCGTTTCATGGAATATTACTCACCGTTTTGGGTCCCGAAGCGATTTCCATGGTTGTCAAACCCCAAGGGGTGTTTGCGTGGCTGTCAGCAACAATCACAGTTTGAGCCGATTCTGGCCCGTTTCTTGGACTATTACTCTGTTTTGGAGTCCTGAAGTGATTTCCAAGATTGACGAACCCCGGGGTGTGTTTATGTGTCGGTCATAAACACTCATAATTTAGGCTGATTCTGGTCCGTTTCATGCACTATTACTCACTGTTTTGGGGTCCCAAGCAATTTCCATGATTGACGATCCCCGGGGTGCGTTTACGTGTCCGTCGTCAACACTCACAGTTTTGGCCAATTCTTACCCATTTCATGGACTATTACTCACCGTTTTGGGGTCCCGAAGCAATTTCCATAGTTGTTGAACCCCAAGGTGCGCTTCCATGTCGGTCATCAACACTCGCATTTTTGGCCGACTTTAGCCCTTTTCTTGGACTATTACTCACTATGCTGGGGTCCCGGAGTGATTTTCATGATTGACGATCCTCGGGGTGCGTTTACATGTCGGTCATCGACACTCGCGGTTTTTGTCGATTCTGGCCGTTTTGGGGGTCCCGAAGCGATTTCCATGGTTGTCAAACCCCAAGGTGCGTTTACCTGTTGGTCAACAACAATCGCATTTTGGGTCGATTCTGGCCCGTTTCTTGGACTATTACTCAGTTTTGGTGTTCCGAAGTGATTTCCAAGATTGACTAACCCAGGGGTGCGTTTACGTGTCGGTCATCAACACTCACAATTTTGGCCGATTCTTGTCCGTTTCGTGCACTATTACTCACTGTTTTGGGGTCCCAGAGCGATTTCCATGATTGACGATCCCCGGGGTGCATTTACGTGTCCGTCGTCAACACTCACAGTTTTGGCCAATTCTTACCCATTTCATGGACTATTACTCACCGTTTTGGGGTCCCGAAGCAATTTCCATAGTTGTTGAACCCCAAGGTGCGCTTACATGTCGGTCATCAACACTCGCATTTTTGGCCGACTTTAGCCCGTTTCTTGGACTATTACTCACTATGCTGGGGTCCCGGAGTGATTTTCATGATTGACGAACCTCGGGGTGCGTTTACATGTCGGTCATCGACACTCGCGGTTTTTGTCGATTCTGGCCGTTTTGGGGGTCCCGAAGCGATTTCCATGGTTGTCAAACCCCAAGGTGCGTTTACCTGTTGGTCAACAACAATCGCATTTTGGGTCGATTCTGGCCCGTTTCTTGGACTATTACTCAGTTTTGGTGTTCCGAAGTGATTTCCAAGATTGACTAACCCAGGGGTGCGTTTACGTGTCGGTCATCAACACTCACAATTTTGGCCGATTCTTGTCCGTTTCGTGCACTATTACTCACTGTTTTGGGGTCCCAGAGCGATTTCCATGATTGACGATCCCCGGGGTGCATTTACGTGTCCGTCGTCAACACTCACAATTTTGGCCAATTCTGAACCGTTTCATGGACTAATACTCACCTTTTTGGGGTCCCTAAGAGATTTCCATAGTTGTTGAATCCCAAGGTGCGCTTACTTGTCGGTCATCAACACTCACAGTTTTTGCCGATTCTGGCCCGTTTCATAGACTATTACTCACTGTTTTGGGGTCTTGGAGTGATTTCCACGGTAAACGAACCCGATGTGCGTTTATGTGTCGGTCATCCACACTCGCGGTTTTTGTCGATTCTGACCCGTTTCGTGGACTATTACTCACCGTTTTGTGGTCCCAAAGCGATTTCCATGGTTATCGAACCCTAAGTGTCCTTACGTGTTGGTCTTCAAGACTCGCAGTTTGGGCCGATTCTGGCCCGTCTCTTCGACTATTACTCAATTTTGGGTCCCAAAGTGATTTCCACGATTGACGAACCCTGGGGTGCGTTTACGTGTCGGTCATCAACAATCCCAATTTTGGCCGATTCTGGTCCATTTCGTGCACTATTACTCACTGTTTTGGGCTCCCGGAGTGATTTTCACGATTGACGAACCCCGGGGTGCGTTTACGTGTCGATCGTCAA
Organism: Aegilops sharonensis; assembly: GCA_904067115.1. NCBI lineage: Eukaryota > Viridiplantae > Streptophyta > Magnoliopsida > Poales > Poaceae > Aegilops > Aegilops sharonensis. The sequence continues at coordinate 13,087,698 of LR880969.1, read as the reverse complement.
TAGTCACGGTTTTTGTCGATTCTGGCCCGGCTCATGAACTATTACTCACCGTTTTAGGGTCCTGAAGAGATTTCCATGGTTGTCAAACCCCAAGGTGCGTTTACGCGTTGGTCAACAACAATCGCAGTTTGGGTCGATTCTGGACCGTTTCTTGGACTATTACTCAGTTTTGGTGTTCGGAAGTGATTTCCAATATTGACGAACCCAGGGGTGTGTTTACATGTCGGTCATCGACACTATCAATTTTGGCGGATTCTTGTCCGTTTCGTGCACTATTACTCACAGTTTTGGGGTCCGAGAGCGATTTCCACGATTGACGATCCCCGGGGTGTATTTACGTGTCCGTCGTCAACACTCACAGTTTTGGCCAATTCTGACCCGTTTCGTGGACTATTACTCACCGTTTTAGGGTCCCTAAGAGATTTGCATAGTTGTTGAATCCCAAGGTGCCCTTACTTGTCGATCATCAACACTCACAGTTTTTGCCGATTCTGGCCCGTTTCGTGGACTATTACTCACTGTTTTGGGGTCTTGGAGTGATTTCCACGGTTAACGAACCCCGATGTGCGTTTATGTGTCAGTCATCAACACTCGCGGTTTTTGTCGATTCTGACCCGTTTCTTGGACTATTACTCACCGTTTTGTGGTCCCAAAGCGATTATCATGGTTGTCGAACCCCAAAGTGTGCTTAGGTGTTGGTCATCAGGACTCGCAGTTTGGGCCGATTCTGGCCCTTTTCTTCGAGTATTACTCAATTCTGGGGCCCTGAAGTGATTTTCCACGATTGACGAACCCCGGGGTGCGTTTACGTGTCCGTCATCAACACTCCCAATTATGGCCGATTCTGGTCCGTTTCGTGCACTATTACTCACTGTTTTGGGGTCCCGGAGTGATTTTCACGATTGACGAACCCCGGGGTGCGTTTACGTGTCGGTCATCAACACTCGCGGTTTTTTTCGATTCTGGCCCGTTTCATGGAATATTACTCACCGTTTTGGGTCCCGAAGCGATTTCCATGGTTGTCAAACCCCAAGGGGTGTTTACGTGGCTGTCAGCAACAATCACAGTTTGGGCCGATTCTGGCCCGTTTCTTGGACTATTACTCTGTTTTGGAGTCCTGAAGTGATTTCCAAGATTGACGAACCCCGGGGTGTGTTTATGTGTCGGTCATCAACACTCATAATTTAGGCTGATTCTGGTCCGTTTCATGCACTATTACTCACTGTTTTGGGGTCCC
>LR880969.1:13062333-13076330 GCA_904067115.1 Aegilops sharonensis | reverse complement strand
GAAGCAATTTCCATAGTTGTTGAACCCCAAGGTGCGCTTACATGTCGGTCATCAACACTCGCATTTTTGGCCGACTTTAGCCCGTTTCTTGGACTATTACTCACTATGCTGGGGTCCTGGAGTGATTTTCATGATTGACGAACCTCGAGGTGCGTTTACATGTCGGTCATCGACACTCGCGGTTTTTGTCGATTCTGGCCGTTTTGGGGGTCCCGAAGCGATTTCCATGGTTGTCAAACCCCAAGGTGCGTTTACGTGTTGGTCAACAACAATCGCATTTTGGGTCGATTCTGGCCCGTTTCTTGGACTATTACTCAGCTTTGGTGTTCCGAAGTGATTTCCAAGATTGACGAACCCAGGGGTGCGTTTACGTGTCGGTCATCAACACTCACAATTTTGGCCGATTCTTGTCCGTTTCGTGCACTATTACTCACTGTTTTGGGGTCCCAGAGCGATTTCCATGATTGACGATCCCCGGGATGCATTTACGTGTCCGTCGTCAACTCTCACAGTTTTGGCCAATTCTGAACCGTTTCATGGACTAATACTCACCTTTTTGGGGTCCCTAAGAGATTTCCATAGTTGTTGAATCCCAAGGTGCGCTTACTTGTCGGTCATCAACACTCATAGTATTTGCCGATTCTGGCCCGTTTCATGGACTATTACTCACTGTTTTGGGGTCTTGGAGTGATTTCCACGGTAAACGAACCCGATGTGCGTTTATGTGTCGGTCATCCACACTCGCGGTTTTTGTCGATTCTGACCCGTTTCGTGGACTATTACTCACCGTTTTGTGGTCCCAAAGCGATTTCCATGGTTATCGAACCCCTAAGTGTCCTTACGTGTTGGTCTTCAAGACTCGCAGTTTGGGCCGATTCTGGCCCACCTCTTCGACGATTACTCAATTTTGGGTCCCCAAGTGATTTCCACGATTGACGAACCCCGGGGTGCGTTTACGTGTCGGTCATCAACAATCCCAATTTTGGCCGATTCTGATCCGTTTCGTGCACTATTACTCACTGTTTTGGGCTCCCAGAGTGATTTTCACGATTGACGAACCCCGGGGTGCGTTTACGTGTCGATCGTCAACAGTCGCGGTTTTTGTCGATTCTGGCCCGGCTCATGAACGATTACTCACCGTTTTAGGGTCCTGATTAGATTTCCATGGTTGTCAAACCCCAAGGTGCGTTTACGCGTTGGTCAACAACAATCGCAGTTTGGGTCGATTCTGGCCCGTTTCTTGGACTATTACTCAGTTTTGGTGTTCCGAAGTGATTTCCAATATTGACGAACCCAGGGGTGTGTTTACATGTCGGTCATCGACACTATCAATTTTAGCGGATTCTTGTCCGTTTCATGCACTATTACTCACAGTTTTGGGGTCCGAGAGCGATTTCCACGATTGACGATCCCCGAGGTGCATTTACGTGTCCATCGTCAACACTCACAGTTTTGGCCAATTCTGACCCGTTTCGTGGACTATTACTCACCGTTTTAGGGTCCCTAAGAGATTTCCATAGTTGTTGAATCGCAAGGTGCCCTTACTTGTCGATCATCAACACTCACAGTTTTTGCCGATTCTGGCCCGTTTCGTGGACTATTACTCACTGCTTTGGGGTCTTGGAGTGATTTCCACGGTTAACGAACCCCGATGTGCGTTTATGTGTCGGTCATCAACACTCGCGGTTTTTGTCGATTCTGACCCGTTTCTTGGACTATTACTCACCGTTTTGTGGTCCCAAAGCGATTTCCATGGTTGTCGAACCCCAAAGTGTGCTTAGGTGTTGGTCATCAGGACTCGCAGTTTGGGCCGATTCTGGCCCTTTTCTTCGAGTATTACTCAATTCTGGGGCCCCGAAGTGATTTTCCAGGATTGACGAACCCCGGGGCGCGTTTACGTGTCCGTCATCAACACTCCCAATTATGNTCGCGGTTTTTGTCGATTCTGACCCGTTTCTTGGACTATTACTCACCGTTTTGTGGTCCCAAAGCGATTTCCATGGTTGTCGAACCCCAAAGTGTGCTTAGGTGTTGGTCATCAGGACTCGCAGTTTGGGCCGATTCTGGCCCTTTTCTTCGAGTATTACTCAATTCTGGGGCCCCGAAGTGATTTTCCAGGATTGACGAACCCCGGGGCGCGTTTACGTGTCCGTCATCAACACTCCCAATTATGGTCGATTCTGGTCCGTTTTGTGCACTATTACTCACTGTTTTGGGGTCCCGGAGTGATTTTCACGATTGACGAACCCCGAGGTGCGTTTACGTGTCGGTCATCAACACTCGCGGTTTTTTTCGATTCTGGCCCGTTTCATGGAATATTACTCACCGTTTTGGGTCCCGAAGCGATTTCCATGGTTGTCAAACCCCAAGGGGTGTTTACGTGGCTGTCAGCAACAATCACAGTTTGGGCCGATTCTGGCCCGTTTCTTGGACTNTGTCGAACCCCAAAGTGTGCTTAGGTGTTGGTCATCAGGACTCGCAGTTTGGGCCGATTCTGGCCCTTTTCTTCGAGTATTACTCAATTCTGGGGCCCTGAAGTGATTTTCCACGATTGACGAACCCCGGGGTGCGTTTACGTGTCCGTCATCAACACTCCCAATTATGGCCAATTCTGGTCCGTTTCGTGCACTATTACTCACTGTTTTGGGGTCCCGGAGTGATTTTCACGATTGACGAACCCCGGTGTGCGTTGACATGTCGGTCATCAACACTCGCGGTTTTTTTTTTTATTCTGGCCCGCTTCATGGAATATTACTCACCGTTTTGGGTCTCGAAGCGATTTCCATGGTTGTCAAACCCCAAGGGGTGTTTACGTGTCTGTCAGCAACAATCACAGTTTGGGCCGATTCTGGCCCGTTTCTTGGACTATTACTCTGTTTTGGAGTCCTGAAGTGATTTCCAAGATTGACGAACCCCGGGGTGTGTTTATGTGTCGGTCATCAACACTCATAATTTAGGTTGATTCTGGTCCGTTTCAAGCACTATTACTCACTGTTTTGGGGTCCCGAGCGATTTCCATGATTGACGATCCCCGGGGTGCGTTTACGTGTCCGTCGTCAACACTCACAGTTTTGGCCAATTCTTACCCATTTCATGGACTATTACTCACCGTTTTGGGGTCCCGAAGCAATTTCCATAGTTGTTGAACCCCAAGGTGCGCTTACATGTCGGTCATCAACACTCGCATTTTTGGCCGACTTTAGCCCGTTTCTTGGACTATTACTCACTATGCTGGGGTCCCGGAGTGATTTTCATGATTGACGAACCTCGTGGTGCGTTTACATGTCGGTCATCGACACTCGCGGTTTTTGTCGATTCTCACCCGTTTCTTGGACTATTACTCTGTTTTGGAGTCCTGAAGTGATTTCCAAGTTTGCGGACCCCCGGGGGGTGTTTATGGGTCGGCATTCAACACCCATAATTTAGGCTGTTTCTGGTCCGTTTCATGCACTATTACTCACGGTTTTGGGGTCCCAAAGCGATTTCCATGGTTGTCGAACCCCAAAGTGTGCTTAGGTGTTGGTCATCAGGACTCGCAGTTTGGGCCGATTCTGGCCCGTTTCTTGGACTATTACTCTGTTTTGGAGTCCTGAAGTGATTTCCAAGTTTGCGGACCCCCGGGGGGTGTTTATGGGTCGGCATTCAACACCCATAATTTAGGCTGTTTCTGGTCCGTTTCATGCACTATTACTCACGGTTTTGGGGTCCCAAAGCGATTTCCATGGTTGTCGAACCCCAAAGTGTGCTTAGGTGTTGGTCATCAGGACTCGCAGTTTGGGCCGATTCTGGCCCGTTTCTTGGACTATTACTCTGTTTTGGAGTCCTGAAGTGATTTCCAAGATTGACGAACCCCGGGGTGTGTTTATGTGTCGGTCATCAACACTCGCAGTTTTGTCCGGTTCTGGCCCGTTTCATGGAATATTACTCACCGTTTTGGGGTCCCGGAGTGATTTTCACGATTGACGAACCCCGAGGTGCGTTTACGTGTCGGTCATCAACACTCGCGGTTTTTTTCGATTCTGGCCCGTTTCATGGAATATTACTCACCGTTTTGGGTCCCGAAGCGATTTCCATGGTTGTCAAACCCCAAGGGGTGTTTACGTGGCTGTCAGCAACAATCACAGTTTGGGCCGATTCTGGCCCGTTTCTTGGACTATTACTCTGTTTTGGAGTCCTGAAGTGATTTCCAAGATTGACGAACCCCGGGGTGTGTTTATGTGTCGGCAATCAACACTCATAATTTAGGCTGATTCTGGTCCGTTTCATGCACTATTACTCATGGATTTGGGGTCCCAAGCGATTTCCATGATTGACGATCCCCGGGGTGCGTTTACGTGTCCGTCGTCAACACTCACAGTTTTGGCCAATTCTTACCCATTTCATGGACTATTACTCACCGTTTTAGGGTCCCGAAGCAATTTCCGTAGTTGTTGAACCCCAAGGTGCGCTTACATGTCGGTCATCAACACTCGCATTTTTGGCCGACTTTAGCCCGTTTCTTGGACTATTACTCACTATGCTGGGGTCCCGGAGTGATTTTCATGATTGACGAACCTCGGGGTGCGTTTACATGTCGGTCATCGACACTCGCGGTTTTTGTCGATTCTGGCCGTTTTGGGGGTCCCGAAGCGATTTCCATGGTTGTCAGACCCCAAGGTGCGTTTACGTCTTGGTCAACAACAATCGCATTTTGGGTCGATTCTGGCCCGTTTCTTGGACTATTACTCAGTTTTGGTGTTCCGAAGTGATTTCCAAGATTGACGAACCCAGGGGTGCGTTTACGTGTCGGTCATCAACACTCACAATTTTGGCCGATTCTTGTCCGTTTCGTGCACTATTACTCACGGTTTTGGGGACCCGGAGCGATTTCCATGATTGACGATCCCCGGGGTGCATTTACGTGTCCGTCGTCAACACTCACAGTTTTGGCCAATTCTGAACCGTTTCATGGACTAATACTCACCTTTTTGGGGTCCCTAAGAGATTTCCATAGTTGTTGAATCCCAAGGTGCGCTTACTTGTCGGTCATCAACACTCACAGTTTTTGCCGATTCTGGCCCGTTTCATGGACTATTACTCACTGTTTTGGGGTCTTGGAGTGATTTCCACGGTAAACGAACCCGATGTGCGTTTATGTGTCGGTCATCCACACTCGCGGTTTTTGTCGATTCTGACCCGTTTTGTGGTCCCAAAGCGATTTCCATGGTTATCGAACCCCAAAGCGTCCTTACGTGTTGGTCATCAAGACTCGTAGTTTGGGCCGATTCTGGCCCGTCTCTTCGACTATTACTCAATTTTGGGTCCCAAAGTGATTTCCACGATTTACGAACCCCGGGGTGCGTTTACGTGTCGGTCATCAACAATCCCAATTTTGGCCGATTCTGGTCCGTTTCGTGCACTATTACTCACTGTTTTGGGCTCCCGGAGTGATTTTCACGATTGACGAACCCCGGGGTGCGTTCACGTGTCGATCGTCAACAGTCGCGGTTTTTGTCGATTCTGGCCCGGCTCATGAACTATTACTCACCGTTTTAGGGTCCTGAAGAGATTTCCATGGTTGTCAAACCCCAAGGTGCGTTTACGCGTTGGTCAACAACAATCGCAGTTTGGGTCGATTCTGGCCCGTTTCTTGGACTATTACTCAGTTTTGGTGTTCCGAAGTGATTTCCAAGATTGACGAACCCAGGGGTGCGTTTACGTGTCGGTCATCGACACTATCAAAACCCCAAGGTGCGTTTACGCGTTGGTCAACAACAATCGCAGTTTGGGTCGATTCTGGCCCGTTTCTTGGACTATTACTCAGTTTTGGTGTTCCGAAGGTATTTCCAAGATTGACGAACCCCGGGGTGCGTTCACGTGTCGATCGTCAACAGTCGCGGTTTTTGTCGATTCTCACCCGTTTCTTGGACTATTACTCAGTTTTGGTGTTCCGAAGGTATTTCCAAGATTGACGAACCCCGGGGTGCGTTCACGTGTCGATCGTCAACAGTCGCGGTTTTTGTCGATTCTCACCCGTTTCTTGGACTATTACTCAGTTTTGGTGTTCCGAAGGTATTTCCAAGATTGACGAACCCCGGGGTGCGTTCACGTGTCGATCGTCAACAGTCGCGGTTTTTGTCGATTCTCACCCGTTTCTTGGACTATTACTCAGTTTTGGTGTTCCGAAGGTATTTCCAAGATTGACGAACCCCGGGGTGCGTTCACGTGTCGATCGTCAACAGTCGCGGTTTTTGTCGATTCTCACCCGTTTCTTGGACTATTACTCAGTTTTGGTGTTCCGAAGGTATTTCCAAGATTGACGAACCCCGGGGTGCGTTCACGTGTCGATCGTCAACAGTCGCGGTTTTTGTCGATTCTCACCCGTTTCTTGGACTATTACTCAGTTTTGGTGTTCCGAAGGTATTTCCAAGATTGACGAACCCCGGGGTGCGTTCACGTGTCGATCGTCAACAGTCGCGGTTTTTGTCGATTCTCACCCGTTTCTTGGACTATTACTCAGTTTTGGTGTTCCGAAGGTATTTCCAAGATTGACGAACCCCGGGGTGCGTTCACGTGTCGATCGTCAACAGTCGCGGTTTTTGTCGATTCTCACCCGTTTCTTGGACTATTACTCAGTTTTGGTGTTCCGAAGGTATTTCCAAGATTGACGAACCCCGGGGTGCGTTCACGTGTCGATCGTCAACAGTCGCGGTTTTTGTCGATTCTCACCCGTTTCTTGGACTATTACTCAGTTTTGGTGTTCCGAAGGTATTTCCAAGATTGACGAACCCCGGGGTGCGTTCACGTGTCGATCGTCAACAGTCGCGGTTTTTGTCGATTCTCACCCGTTTCTTGGACTATTACTCAGTTTTGGTGTTCCGAAGGTATTTCCAAGATTGACGAACCCCGGGGTGCGTTCACGTGTCGATCGTCAACAGTCGCGGTTTTTGTCGATTCTCACCCGTTTCTTGGACTATTACTCAGTTTTGGTGTTCCGAAGGTATTTCCAAGATTGACGAACCCCGGGGTGCGTTCACGTGTCGATCGTCAACAGTCGCGGTTTTTGTCGATTCTCACCCGTTTCTTGGACTATTACTCAGTTTTGGTGTTCCGAAGGTATTTCCAAGATTGACGAACCCCGGGGTGCGTTCACGTGTCGATCGTCAACAGTCGCGGTTTTTGTCGATTCTCACCCGTTTCTTGGACTATTACTCAGTTTTGGTGTTCCGAAGGTATTTCCAAGATTGACGAACCCCGGGGTGCGTTCACGTGTCGATCGTCAACAGTCGCGGTTTTTGTCGATTCTCACCCGTTTCTTGGACTATTACTCAGTTTTGGTGTTCCGAAGGTATTTCCAAGATTGACGAACCCCGGGGTGCGTTCACGTGTCGATCGTCAACAGTCGCGGTTTTTGTCGATTCTCACCCGTTTCTTGGACTATTACTCAGTTTTGGTGTTCCGAAGGTATTTCCAAGATTGACGAACCCCGGGGTGCGTTCACGTGTCGATCGTCAACAGTCGCGGTTTTTGTCGATTCTCACCCGTTTCTTGGACTATTACTCAGTTTTGGTGTTCCGAAGGTATTTCCAAGATTGACGAACCCCGGGGTGCGTTCACGTGTCGATCGTCAACAGTCGCGGTTTTTGTCGATTCTCACCCGTTTCTTGGACTATTACTCAGTTTTGGTGTTCCGAAGGTATTTCCAAGATTGACGAACCCCGGGGTGCGTTCACGTGTCGATCGTCAACAGTCGCGGTTTTTGTCGATTCTCACCCGTTTCTTGGACTATTACTCAGTTTTGGTGTTCCGAAGGTATTTCCAAGATTGACGAACCCCGGGGTGCGTTCACGTGTCGATCGTCAACAGTCGCGGTTTTTGTCGATTCTCACCCGTTTCTTGGACTATTACTCAGTTTTGGTGTTCCGAAGGTATTTCCAAGATTGACGAACCCCGGGGTGCGTTCACGTGTCGATCGTCAACAGTCGCGGTTTTTGTCGATTCTCACCCGTTTCTTGGACTATTACTCAGTTTTGGTGTTCCGAAGGTATTTCCAAGATTGACGAACCCAGGGGTGCGTTTACGTGTCGGTCATCAACACTCACAATTTTGGCCGATTCTTGTCCGTTTCATGCACTATTACTCACTGTTTTGTGGTCCCAGAGCGATTTCCATGATTAACGATCCCCGGGGTGCATTTACGTGTCCGTCATCAACACTCACAGTTTTGGCCAATTCTGACCCGTTTCGTGGACTATTACTCACCGTTTTGGGTTCCCTAAGAGATTCCCATAGTTGTTGAACCTCAAGGTGCGCTTACTTGTCGGTCATCAACACTCACAGTTTTTGCCGATTCTGGCCCGTTTCGTGGACTATTACTCCCTGTTTTGGGGTCTTGGAGTCATTTCCACGGTTAACGAACCCGATGTGCGTTTATGTGTCGGTCATCAACACTCGCGGTTTTTGTCGATTCTGACCCGTTTCATGGACTATTACTCACCGTTCTGTGGTCCCAAAGCGATTTCCATGGTTATCAAACCCCAAAGTGTGCTTACGTGTTGGTCATCAAGACTCGCAGTTTGGGCCGATTCTGGCCCGTCTCTTCGACTATTACTCAATTTTGGGTCCCAAAGTGATTTTCGTGATTGACGAACCCCGGGGTGCGTTTACGTGTCGGTCATCAACAATCCCAATTTTGGCCGATTCTGGTCCATTTCGTGCACTATTACTCACTGTTTTGGGCTCCCGGAGTGATTTTCACGATTGACGAACCCCGGGGTGCGTTTACGTGTCGATCATCAACACTCACAGTTTTGGCCAATTCTGACCCGTTTCATGGACTATTAGTCACCGTTTTGGGGTCCCTGAGAGATTTCCATAGTTGTTGAATCCCAAGGTGCGCTTACTTGTCGGTCATCAACACTCACAGTTTTTGCCGATTCTGGCCCGTTTCATGGACTATTACTCACTGTTTTGGGGTCTTGGAGTGATTTCCACGGTTAACGAAACCCGATGTGCGTTTATGTGTCGGTCATCAACAGTCGCGGTTTTGTCGATTCTGACCCGTTTCTTGGACTATTACTCACCGTTTTGTGGTCCCAAAGCGATTTCCATGGTTGTCGAACCCCAAAGTGTGCTTACGTGTTGGTCATCCGGACTCGCAGTTTTTTTTGGGCGATTCTGGCCCTTTTCTTCGAGTATTACTCAATTCTGGGGCACCGAAGTGATTTTCCTGGATTGACGAACCCTGGGGTGCGTTTACGTGTCCGTCATCAACACTCCCAATTATGGCCGATTCTGGTCCGTTTCGTGCAGTATTACTCACTGTTTTGGGGTCCCGGAGTGATTTTCACGATTGACGAACCCCGGGGTGCGTTTACGTGTCGGTCATCAACACTCGCGATTTTTTTCGATTCTGGCCCGTTTCATGGAATATTACTCACCGTTTTGGGTCCCGAAGCGATTTCCATTGTTGTCAAACCCCAAGGGGTGTTTACGTGGCTGTCAGCAACAATCACAGTTTGGGCCGATTCTGGCCCGTTTCTTGGACTATTACTCTGTTTTGGAGTCCTGAAGTGATTTCCAAGATTGACGAACCCCGGGGTGTGTTTATGTGTCGGTCATCAACACTCATAATTTAGGCTGATTCTGGTCCGTTTCATGCACTATTACTCACTGTTTTGGGGTCCCAAGCGATTTCCACGATTGACGATCCCCGGGGTGCGTTTACGTGTCCGTCGTCAATACTCACAGTTTTGGCCAATTCTGACCCGTTTCGTGGACTATTACTCACCGTTTTAGGGTCCCTAAGAGATTTCCATAGTTGTTGAATCCCAAGGTGCCCTCACTTGTCGATCATCAACACTCACAGTTTTTGCCGATTCTGGCCCGTTTCGTGGACTATTACTCACTGTTTTGGGGTCTTGGAGTGATTTCCACAGTTAACGAAACCCGATGTGCGTTTATGTGTCGGTCATCAACACTCGCGGTTTTTGTCAATTCTGACCCGTTTCTTGGACTATTACTCACTGTTTTGTGGTCCAAAAGCGATTTCCATGGTTGTCGAACCCCAAAGTGTGCTTACGTGTTGGTCATCAGGACTCGCATTTTGGGCCGATTCTGGCCCTTTTCTTCGAGTATTACTCAATTCTGGGGCCCCGAAGTGATTTTCCACGATTGACGAACCCCAGGGTGCGTTTACGTGTCCGTCATCAACACTCCCAATTATGGCCGATTCTGGTCCGTTTCGTGCACTATTACTCACTGTTCTGGGGTCCCGGAGTGATTTTCACGATTGACGAACCCCGGAGTGCGTTTACGTGTCGGTCATCAACACTCGCGGTTTTTTTCGATTCTGGCCCGTTTCATGGAATATTACTCACCGTTTTGGGTCCCGAAGCGATTTCCATGGTTGTCAAACCCCAAGGGGTGTTTACGTGTCTGTCAGCAACAATCACAGTTTGGGCCGATTCTGGCCCGTTTCTTGGACTATTACTCTGTTTTGGAGTCCTGAAGTGATTTCCAAGATTGACGAACCCCGGGGTGTGTTTATGTGTCGGTCATCAACACTCATAATTTAGGCTGATTCTGGTCCGTTTCATGCACTATTACTCACTGTTTTGGGGTCCCAAGCGATTTCCATGATTGACGATCCCCGGGGTGCGTTTACGTGTCCGTCGTCAACACTCACAGTTTTGGCCAATTCTTACCCATTTCATGGACTATTACTCACCGTTTTGGGGTCCCGAAGCAATTTCCATAGTTGTTGAACCCCAAGGTGCGCTTACATGTCGGTCATCAACACTCGCATTTTTGGCCGACTTTAGCCCGTTTCTTGGACTATTACTCACTATGCTGGGGTCCCGGAGTGATTTTCATGATTGACGAACCTCGGGGTGCGTTTACATGTCGGTCATCGACACTCGCGGTTTTTGTCGATTCTGGCCGTTTTGGGGGTCCCGAAGCGATTTCCATGGTTGTCAAACCCAAAGGTGCGTTTACGTGTTGGTCAACAACAATCGCATTTTGGGTCGATTCTGGCCCGTTTCCTGGACTATTACTCAGTGTTGGTGTTCCGAAGTGATTTCCAAGATTGACGAACCCAGGGGTGCGTTTACGTGCCGGTCATCAACACTCACAATTTTGGCCGATTCTTGTCCGTTTCGTGCACTATTACTCACTGTTTTGGGATCCCAGAGCGATTTCCATGATTGACGATCCCCGGGGTGCATTTACGTGTCCGTCGTCAACACTCACAGTTTTGGCCAATTCTGAACCGTTTCATGGACTAATACTCACCTTTTTGGGGTCCCTAAGAGATTTCCATAGTTGTTGAACCCCAAGGTGCGCTTACTTGTCGGTCATCAACACTCATAGTTTTTGCCGATTCTGGCCCGTTTCATGGACTATTACTCACTGTTTTGGGGTCTTGGAGTGATTTCCACGGTAAACGAACCTGATGTGCGTTTATGTGTCGGTCATCGACACTCGCGGTTTTTGTCGATTCTGACCCGTTTCGTGGACTATTACTCACCGTTTTGTGGTCCCAAAGCGATTTCCATGGTTATCGAACCCCAAAGTGTCCTTACGTGTTGGTCATCAAGACTCGCAGTTTGGGCCGGTTCTGGCCCGTCTCTTCGACTATTACTCAATTTTGGGTCCCAAAGTGATTTCCACGATTGACGAACCCCGGGGTGCGTTTACGTGTCGGTCATCAACAATCCCAATTTTGGCCGATTCTGGTCCGTTTCATGCACTATTACTCACTGTTTTGGGCTCCCGGAGTGATTTTCACGATTGACGAACCCCGGGGTGCGTTTACGTGTCGATCGTCAACAGTCGCGGTTTTTGTCGATTCTGGCCCGGCTCATGAACTATTACTCACCGTTTTAGGGTCCTGAAGAGATTTCCATGGTTGTCAAACCCCAACGTGCGTTTACGCGTTGGTCAACAACAATCGCAGTTTGGGTCGATTCTGGCCCGTTTCTTGGACTATTACTCAGTTTTGGTGTTCCGAAGTGATTTCCAAGATTGACAAACCCAGGGGTGCGTTTACGTGTCGGTCATCGACACTATCAATTTTGGCGGATTCTTGTCCGTTTCTTGCACTATTACTCACAGTTTTGGGGTCCGAGAGCGATTTCCACGATTGACGATCCCCGGGGTGCATTTACGTGTCCGTCGTCAACACTCATAGTTTTGGCCAATTCTGACCCGTTTCGTGGACTATTACTCACCGTTTTAGTGTCCCTAAGAGATTTCCATAGTTGTTGAATCCCAAGGTGCCCTTACTTGTCGATCATCAACACTCACAGTTTTTGCCGATTCTGGCCCGTTTCGTGGACTATTACTCACTGTTTTGGGGTCTTGGAGTGATTTCCACGGTTAACGAAACCCGATGTGCGTTTATGTGTCGGTCATCAACACTCGCGGTTTTTGTCGATTCTGACCCGTTTCTTGGACTATTACTCACCGTTTTGTGGTCCCAAAGCGATTTCCATGGTTGTCGAACCCCAAAGTGTGCTTACGTGTTGGTCATCCGGACTCGCAGTTTGGGCCGATTCTGGCCCTTTTCTTCGAGTATTACTCAATTCTGGGGCACCGAAGTGATTTTCCACGATTGACGAACCCCGGGGTGCGTTTACGTGTCCGTCATCAACACTCCCAATTATGGCCGATTCTGGTCCGTTTCGTGCACTATTACTCACTGTTTTGGGGTCCCGGAGTGATTTTCACGATTGACGAACCCCGGGGTGCGTTTACGTGTCGGTCATCAACACTCGCGGTTTTTTCCGATTCTGGCCCGTTTCATGGAATATTACTCACCGTTTAGGGTCCCGAAGCGATTTCCATGGTTGTCAAATCCCAAGGGGTGTTTACGTGGCTGTCAGCAACAATCACAGTTTGGGCCGATTCTGGCCCGTTTCTTGGACTATTACTCTGTTTTGGAGTCCTGAAGTGATTTCCAAGATTGACGAACCCCGGGGTGTGTTTATGTGTCGGTCATCACCACTCATAATTTAGGCTGATTCTGGTCCGTTTCATGCACTATTACTCACTGTTTTGGGGTCCCAAGCGATTTCCATGATTGACGATCCCCGGGGTGCGTTTACGTGTCCGTCGTCAACACTCACAGTTTTGGCCAATTCTTACCCATTTCATGGACTATTACTCACCGTTTTGGGGTCCCGAAGCAATTTACATAGTTGTTGAACCCCAAGATGCGCTTACAAGTCGGTCATCAACACTCGCATTTTTGGCCGACTTTAGCCCGTTTCTTGGACTATTACTCACTATGCTGGGGTCCCGGAGTGATTTTCATGATTGACGAACATCGGGGTGCGTTTACATGTCGGTCATCGACACTCGCGGTTTTTGTCGATTCTGGCCATTTTGGGGGTCCCGAAGCGATTTCCATGGTTGTCAAACCCCAAGGTGCGTTTACGTGTTGGTCAACAACAATCGCATTTTGGGTCGATTCTGGCCCGTTTCTTGGACTATTACTCAGTTTTGGTGTTCCGAAGTGATTTCCAAGATTGACGAACCCAGGGGTGCGTTTACGTGTCGGTCATCAACACTCACAATTTTGGCCGATTCTTGTCCGTTTCGTGCACTATTACTCACGGTTTTGGGGTCCCAGAGCGATTTCCATGATTGACGATCCCCGGGGTGCATTTACGTGTCCGTCGTCAACACTCACAGTTTTGGCCAATTCTGAACCGTTTCATGGACTAATACTCACCTTTTTGGGGTCCCTAAGAGATTTCCATAGTTGTTGAATCCCAAGGTGCGCTTACTTGTCGGTCATCAACACTCACAGTTTTTGCCGATTCTGGCCCGTTTCATGGACTATTACTCACTGTTTTGGGGTCTTGGAGTGATTTCCACGGTAAACGAACCCGATGTGCGTTTATGTGTCGGTCATCCACACTCGCGGTTTTTGTCGATTCTGACCCGTTTCGTGGACTATTACTCACCGTTTTGTGGTCCCAAAGCGATTTCCATGGTTATCGAACCCCAAA
>LR880969.1:13034166-13055724 GCA_904067115.1 Aegilops sharonensis | reverse complement strand
TGGGGTCCCGGAGTGATTTTCACGATTGACGAACCCCGGAGTGCGTTTACGTGTCGGTCATCAACACTCGCGGTTTTTTTCGATTCTGGCCCGTTTCATGGAATATTACTCACCGTTTTGGGTCCCGAAGCGATTTCCATGGTTGTCAAACCCCAAGGGGTGTTTACGTGTCTGTCAGCAACAATCACAGTTTGGGCCGATTCTGGCCCGTTTCTTGGACTATTACTCTGTTTTGGAGTCCTGAAGTGTTTGCCAAGATTGACGAACCCCGGGGTGTGTTTATGTGTCGGTCATCAACACTCATAATTTAGGCTGATTCTGGTCCGTTTCATGCACTATTACTCACTGTTTTGGGGTCCCAAGCGATTTCCATGATTGACGATCCCCGGGGTGCGTTTACGTGTCCGTCGTCAACACTCACTGTTTTGGCCAATTCTTACCCATTTCATGGACTATTACTCACCGTTTTAGGGTCCCGAAGCAATTTCCATAGTTGTTGAACCCCAAGGTGCGCTTACATGTCGGTCATCAACACTCACATTTTTGGCCGACTTTAGCCCGTTTCTTGGACTATTACTCACTATGCTGGGGTCCCGGAGTGATTTTCATGATTGACGAACCTCGGGGTGCATTTACATGTCGGTCATCGACACTCGCGGTTTTTGTCGATTCTGGCCGTTTTGGGGGTCCCGAAGCGATTTCCATGGTTGTCAAACCCCAAGGTGCGTTTACGTGTTGGTCAACAACAATCGCATTTTAGGTCGTTTCTAGCCCGTTTCTTGGACTATTACTCAGTTTTGGTGTTCCGAAGTGATTTCCAAGATTGACGAACCCAGGGGTGCGTTTACGTGTCGGTCATCAACACTCACAATTTTGGCTGATTCTAACCCATTTCGTGCACTATTACTCACGGTTTTGGGGTCCCGGAGTGATTTCCGTAGTTGTTGAACCCCAAGATGCGCTTACAAGTCGGTCATCAACACTCGCAGTTTTGGCCGATTCTGGCCCGTCTCTTCGACTATTACTCAATTTTGGGTCCCAAAGTGATTTCCGTGATTGACGAACCTCGGGGTGCATTTACATGTCGGTCATCGACACTCGCGGTTTTTGTCGATTCTGACCCGTTTCGTGGACTATTCCTCCCTGTTTTGGGGTCTTGGAGTCATTTCCACGGTTAACGAACCCGATGTGCGTTTATGTGTCGGTCCTCAACACTCACAATTTTGGCTGATTCTAACCCATTTCGTGCACTATTACTCACGGTTTTGGGGTCCCGGAGTGATTTCCGTAGTTGTTGAACCCCAAGATGCGCTTACAAGTCGGTCATCAACACTCGCAGTTTTGGCCGATTCTGGCCCGTCTCTTCGACTATTACTCAATTTTGGGTCCCAAAGTGATTTCCGTGATTGACGAACCTCGGGGTGCATTTACATGTCGGTCATCGACACTCGCGGTTTTTGTCGATTCTGGCCATTTTGGGGGTCCCGAAGCGATTTCCATGGTTGTCAAACCCCAAGGTGCGTTTACGTGTTGGTCAACAACAATCGCATTTTGGGTCGATTCTGGCCCGTTTCTTGGACTATTACTCAGTTTTGGTGTTCCGAAGTGATTTCCAAGATTGACGAACCCAGGGGTGCGTTTACGTGTCGGTCATCAACACTCACAATTTTGGCCGATTCTTGTCCGTTTCGTGCACTATTACTCACGGTTTTGGGGTCCCAGAGCGATTTCCATGATTGACGATCCCCGGGGTGCATTTACGTGTCCGTCGTCAACACTCACAGTTTTGGCCAATTCTGAACCGTTTCATGGACTAATACTCACCTTTTTGGGGTCCCTAAGAGATTTCCATAGTTGTTGAATCCCAAGGTGCGCTTACTTGTCGGTCGTCAACACTCACAGTTTTTGCCGATTCTGGCCCGTTTCGTGGACTATTACTCACTGTTTTGGGGTCTTGGAGTGATTTCCACGGTTAACGAACCCGATATGCGTTTGTGTGTCGGTCATCAACACTCGCGGTTTTTGTCGATTCTGACCCGTTTCGTGGACTATTACTCACCGTTTTGTGGCCCCAAAGCGATTTCCATGGTTATCGAACCCCAAAGTGTCCTTACGTGTTGGTCATCAAGACTCGCAGTTTGGGCCGATTCTGGCCCGTCTCTTCGACTATTACTCAATTTTGGGTCCCAAAGTGATTTCCACGATTGACGAACCCCGGGGTGCGTTTACGTGTCGGTCATCAACAATCCCAATTTTGGCCGATTCTGGTCCGTTTCGTGCACTATTACTCACTGTTTTGGGCTCCCGGAGTGATTTTCACGATTGACGAACCCCGGGGTGCGTTTACGTGTCGATCGTCAACNGGCCGATTCTGGTCCGTTTCGTGCACTATTACTCACTGTTTTGGGCTCCCGGAGTGATTTTCACGATTGACGAACCCCGGGGTGCGTTTACGTGTCGATCGTCAACAGTCGCGGTTTTTGTCGATTCTGGCCCGGCTCATGAACTATTACTCACCGTTTTAGGGTCCTGAAGAGATTTCCATGGTTTTCAAACCCCAAGGTGCGTTTACGCGTTGGTCAACAACAATCACAGTTTGGGTCGATTCTGGCCCGTTTCTTGGACTATTACTCAGTTTT
Organism: Aegilops sharonensis; assembly: GCA_904067115.1. NCBI lineage: Eukaryota > Viridiplantae > Streptophyta > Magnoliopsida > Poales > Poaceae > Aegilops > Aegilops sharonensis. The sequence continues at coordinate 13,053,085 of LR880969.1, read as the reverse complement.
GGTGTTCCGAAGTGATTTCGAAGATTGACGAACCCAGGGGTGCGTTTACGTGTCGGTCATCGACACTATCAATTTTGGCGGATTCTTGTCCGTTTCGTGCACTATTACTCACAGTTTTGGGGTCCGAGAGCGATTTCCACGATTGACGATCCCCGGGGTGCATTTACGTGTCCGTCGTCAACACTCATAGTTTTGGCCAATTCTGACCCGTTTCGTGGACTATTACTCGCCGTTTTAGGGTCCCTAAGAGATTTCCATAGTTGTTGAATCCCAAGGTGCCCTTACTTGTCGATCATCAACACTCACAGTTTTTGCCGATTCTGGCCCGTTTCGTGGACTATTACTCACTGTTTTGGGGTCTTGGAGTGATTTCCACGGTTAACGAAACCCGATGTGCGTTTATGTGTCGGTCATCAACACTCGCGGTTTTTGTCGATTCTGACCCGTTTCTTGGACTATTACTCAGTTTTGGTGTTCCGAAGTGATTTCGAAGATTGACGAACCCAGGGGTGCGTTTACGTGTCGGTCATCAACACTCACAATTTTTGCCGATTCTGGCCCGTTTCGTGGACTATTACTCACTGTTTTGGGGTCTTGGAGTGATTTCCACGGTTAACGAAACCCGATGTGCGTTTATGTGTCGGTCATCAACACTCGCGGTTTTTGTCGATTCTGACCCGTTTCTTGGACTATTACTCACCGTTTTGTGGTCCCAAAGCGATTTCCATGGTTGTCGAACCCCAAAGTGTGCTTACGTGTTGGTCATCAGGACTCGCAGTTTGGGCCGATTCTGGCCCTTTTCTTCGAGTATTACTCAATTCTGGGGCCCCGAAGTGATTTTCCACGATTGACGAACCCCGGGGTGCGTTTACGTGTCCGTCATCAACACTCCCAATTATGGCCGATTCTGGTCCGTTTCGTGCACTATTACTCACTGTTTTGGGGTCTCGGAGTGATTTTCACGATTGACGAACCCCGGGATGCGTTTTTTTCGATTCTGGCCCGTTTCATGGAATATTACTCACCGTTTTGGGTCCCGAAGCGATTTCCATGGTCAACACTCACAGTTTTGGCCAATTCTGACCCGTTTCATGGACTATTACTCACCGTTTTAGGGTCCCTAAGAGATTTCCATAGTTGTTGACTCCCAAGGTGCCCTTACTTGTCGATCATCAACACTCACAATGTTTGCCGATTCTGGCCCGTTTCGTGGACTATTACTCACTGTTTTGGAGTCTTGGAGTGATTTCCACGGTTAACGAAACCCGATGTGCGTTTATGTGTCGGTCATCAACACTCACAATTTTGGCCGATTCTTGTCCGTTTCATGCACTATTACTCACTGTTTTGTGGTCCCAGAGCGATTTCCATGATTAACGATCCCCGGGGTGCATTTACGTGTCCGTCATCAACACTCACAGTTTTGGCCAATTCTGACCCGTTTCGTGGACTATTAGTCACCGTTTTGGGGTCCCTAAGAGATTTCCATAGTTGTTGAATCCCAAGGTGCGCTTACTTGTCGGTCATCAACACTCACAGTTTTTGCCGATTCTGGCCCGTTTCATGGACTATTACTCACTGTTTTGGGGTCTTGGAGTGATTTCCACGGTTAACGAAACCCGATGTGCGTTTATGTGTCGGTCATCAACACTCGCGGTTTTTGTCGATTCAGACCCGTTTCTTGGACTATTACTCACCGTTTTGTGGTCCCAAAGCGATTTCCATGGTTGTCGAACCCCAAAGTGTGCTTACGTGTTGGTCATCCGGACTCGCAGTTTGGGCCGATTCTGGCCCTTTTCTTCGAGTATTACTCAATTCTGGGGCACCGAAGTGATTTTCCTGGATTGACGAACCCCGGGGTGCGTTTACGTGTCCGTCATCAACACTCCCAATTATGGCCGATTCTGGTCCGTTTCGTGCAGTATTACTCACTGTTTTGGGGTCCCGGAGTGATTTTCACGATTGACGAACCCCGGGGTGCGTTTACGTGTCGGTCATCAACACTCGCGGTTTTTTTCGATTCTGGCCCGTTTCATGGAATATTACTCACCGTTTTGGGTCCCGAAGCGATTTCCATGGTTGTCAAACCCCAAGGGGTGTTTACGTGGCTGTCAGCAACAATCACAGTTTGGGCCGATTCTGGCCCGTTTCTTGGACTATTACTCTGTTTTGGAGTCCTGAAGTGATTTCCAAGATTGACGAACCCCGGGGTGTGTTTATGTGTCGGTCATCAACACTCGCAGTTTTTGTCGATTCTGACCCGTTTCGTGGACTATGACTCACTGTTTTGGGGTCTTGGAGTCATTTCCACGGTTAACGAACCCGATGTGCGTTTATGTGTCGGTCATCAACACTCGCAGTTTTTGTCGATTCTGACCCGTTTCGTGGACTATGACTCACTGTTTTGGGGTCTTGGAGTCATTTCCACGGTTAACGAACCCGATGTGCGTTTATGTGTCGGTCATCAACACTCGCAGTTTTTGTCGATTCTGACCCGTTTCGTGGACTATGACTCACTGTTTTGGGGTCTTGGAGTCATTTCCACGGTTAACGAACCCGATGTGCGTTTATGTGTCGGTCATCAACACTCGCAGTTTTTGTCGATTCTGACCCGTTTCGTGGACTATGACTCACTGTTTTGGGGTCTTGGAGTCATTTCCACGGTTAACGAACCCGATGTGCGTTTATGTGTCGGTCATCAACACTCGCAGTTTTTGTCGATTCTGACCCGTTTCGTGGACTATGACTCACTGTTTTGGGGTCTTGGAGTCATTTCCACGGTTAACGAACCCGATGTGCGTTTATGTGTCGGTCATCAACACTCGCAGTTTTTGTCGATTCTGACCCGTTTCGTGGACTATGACTCACTGTTTTGGGGTCTTGGAGTCATTTCCACGGTTAACGAACCCGATGTGCGTTTATGTGTCGGTCATCAACACTCGCAGTTTTTGTCGATTCTGACCCGTTTCGTGGACTATGACTCACTGTTTTGGGGTCTTGGAGTCATTTCCACGGTTAACGAACCCGATGTGCGTTTATGTGTCGGTCATCAACACTCGCAGTTTTTGTCGATTCTGACCCGTTTCGTGGACTATGACTCACTGTTTTGGGGTCTTGGAGTCATTTCCACGGTTAACGAACCCGATGTGCGTTTATGTGTCGGTCATCAACACTCGCAGTTTTTGTCGATTCTGACCCGTTTCGTGGACTATGACTCACTGTTTTGGGGTCTTGGAGTCATTTCCACGGTTAACGAACCCGATGTGCGTTTATGTGTCGGTCATCAACACTCGCAGTTTTTGTCGATTCTGACCCGTTTCGTGGACTATGACTCACTGTTTTGGGGTCTTGGAGTCATTTCCACGGTTAACGAACCCGATGTGCGTTTATGTGTCGGTCATCAACACTCGCAGTTTTTGTCGATTCTGACCCGTTTCGTGGACTATGACTCACTGTTTTGGGGTCTTGGAGTCATTTCCACGGTTAACGAACCCGATGTGCGTTTATGTGTCGGTCATCAACACTCGCAGTTTTTGTCGATTCTGACCCGTTTCGTGGACTATGACTCACTGTTTTGGGGTCTTGGAGTCATTTCCACGGTTAACGAACCCGATGTGCGTTTATGTGTCGGTCATCAACACTCGCAGTTTTTGTCGATTCTGACCCGTTTCGTGGACTATGACTCACTGTTTTGGGGTCTTGGAGTCATTTCCACGGTTAACGAACCCGATGTGCGTTTATGTGTCGGTCATCAACACTCGCAGTTTTTGTCGATTCTGACCCGTTTCGTGGACTATGACTCACTGTTTTGGGGTCTTGGAGTCATTTCCACGGTTAACGAACCCGATGTGCGTTTATGTGTCGGTCATCAACACTCGCAGTTTTTGTCGATTCTGACCCGTTTCGTGGACTATGACTCACTGTTTTGGGGTCTTGGAGTCATTTCCACGGTTAACGAACCCGATGTGCGTTTATGTGTCGGTCATCAACACTCGCAGTTTTTGTCGATTCTGACCCGTTTCGTGGACTATGACTCACTGTTTTGGGGTCTTGGAGTCATTTCCACGGTTAACGAACCCGATGTGCGTTTATGTGTCGGTCATCAACACTCGCAGTTTTTGTCGATTCTGACCCGTTTCGTGGACTATTACTCACTGTTTTGGGGTCTTGGAGTGATTTCCACGGTTAACGAACCCCGATGTGCGTTTATGTGTCGGTCATCAACACTCGCGGTTTTTGTCGATTCTGACCCGTTTCTTGGACTATTACTCACCGTTTTGTGGTCGCAAAGCGATTTCCATGGTTGTCGAACCCCAAAGTGTGCTTACGTGTTGGTCATCAGGACTCGCAGTTTGGGCCGAGTCTGGCCCTTTTCTTCGAGTATTATTCAATTTTGGGGTCCCGAAGTGATTTTCCACGATTTACGAACCCCAGGGTGCGTTTACGTGTCGGTCATCAACACTCCCAATTATGGCCGATTCTGGTCCGTTTCGTGCACTATTACTCACTATTTTGGGGTCCCGGAGTGATTTTCACGATTGACGAACCCCAGGGTGCGTTTACGTGTCGGTCATCAACACTCGCGGTTTTTTTCGATTCTGGCCCGTTTCATGGAATATTACTCACCGTTTTGAGTCCCGAAGCGATTTCCATGGTTGTCAAACCCCAAGGGGTGTTTACGTGTCTGTCAGCAACAATACAGTTTGGGCCAATTCTGGCCCGTTTCTTGGACTATTACTCTGTTTTGGAGTCCCGAAGTGATTTCCAAGGTTGACGAACCCCGCGGTGCGTTTATGTGTCGGTCAACAACACTCACAATTTAGGCTGATTCTAATCCGTTTCGTGCACTATTACTCACTGTTTTGGGGTCCTAGAGCGATTTCCACGATTGACGATCCCCGGGGTGCGTTTACGTGTCCGCCGTCAACAGTCACTGTTTTGGCCAATTCATAACCATTTCATGGACTATTACTCACCGCTTTGGGGTCCCGAAGCAATTTCCATAGTTGTTAAACCCCAAGGTGTGCTTACATGTCGGTCATCAACACTCGCATTTTTGGCCGACTCTAGCCCGTTTCTTGGACTATTACTCACTATTTTGGGGTCCCGGAGTGATTTTTATGATTGACGAACCTGGGGGTGCGTTTACATGTCGGTCATCGACACTCGCGGTTTTTGTCGATTCTGGCCGTTTTGGGGGTCCCGAAGCGATTTCCATGGTTGTCAAACCCCAAGGTGCGTTTACGTGTTGGTCAACAACAATCGCATTTTGGGTCGATTCTGGCCCGTTTCTTGGACTATTACTCAGTTTTGGTGTTCCGAAGTGATTTCCAAGATTGACGAACCTAGGAGTGCGTTTACGTGTCGGTCATCAACACTCACAATTTTGGCCGATTCTTGTCCGTTTCGTGCACTATTACTCACTGTCTTGGGGTCCCAGAGCGATTTCTATGATTGACGATCCCTGGGGTGCATTCACGTGTCCGTCGTCAACACTCACAGTTTTGGCCAATTCTGACCCGTTTCGTGGACTATTACTCACCGTTTTGGGGTCCCTAAGAGATTCCCATAGTTGTTGAACCCCAAGGTGCGCTTACTTGTCGGTCATCAACACTCACAGTTTTTGCCGATTCTGGCCCATTTCGTGGACTATTACTCACTGTTTTGGGGTCTTGTAGTCATTTCCACGGTTAACGAACCCGATGTGCGTTTATGTGTCGGTCATCAACACTCGCGGTTTTTGTCGATTCTGACCCGTTTCATGGACTATTACTCACCGTTTTGTGGTCCCAAAGCGATTTCCATGGTTATCAAACCCCAAAGTGTGCTTACGTGTTGGTCATCAAGAATCGCAGTTTGGGCCGATTCTGGCCCGTCTCTTCGACTATTACTCAATTTTGGGTCCCAAAGTGATTTCCATGATTGACGAACCCCGGGGTGCGTTTACGTGTCGGTCATCAACACTCGCGGTTTTTTTCGATTCTGGCCCGTTTGATGGAATATTACTCACCGTTTTGGGTCCCGAAGCGATTTCCATGGTTGTCAAACCCCAAGGGGTGTTTACGTGTCTGAGCAAGAATCACAGTTTGGGCCAATTCTGGCCCGTTTCTTGGACTATTACTCTATTTTGGAGTCCCGAAGTGATTTCCAAGATTGACGAACCCCGTGGTGCGTTTATGTGTCGGTCACCAACACTCACAATTTAGGATGATTCTAGTCCGTTTCGTGCACTATTACTCACTGTTTTGGGGTCCTAGAGCGATTTCCACGATTGACGATCCCCGGGGTGCGTTTACGTGTCCGCCGTCAACACTCACAGTTTTGGCCAATTCTTACCCATTTCATGGACTATTACTCACCGCTTTGGGGTCCCGAAGCAATTTCCATAGTTGTTGAACCCCAAGGTGCGCTTACATGTCGGTCATCAACACTCGCATTTTTGGCCGACTCTAGCCCGTTTCTTGGACTATTACTCACTATTTTGGGGTCCCGGAGTGATTTTTATGATTGACGAACCTTGGGGTGCGTTTACATGTCGGTCATCGACACTCGCGGTTTTTGTCGATTCTGGCCGTTTTGGGGGTCCCGAAGCGATTTCCATGGTTGTCAAACTCCAAGGTGCGTTTACGTGTTGGTCAACAACAATCGCATTTTGGTTCGATTCTGGCCCGTTTCTTTGACTATTACTCAGTTTTGGTGTTCCGAAGTGATTTCCAAGATTGACGAACCCAGGAGTGCGTTTACGTGTCGGTCATCAACACTCACAATTTTGGCCGATTCTTGACCGTTTCGTGCACCATTACTCACTGTTTTGGGGTCCCAGAGCGATCTCTATGATTGACGATCCCTGGGGTGCATTTACGTGTCCGTCGTCAACACTCACAGTTTTGGCCAATTCTGACCCGTTTCGTGGACTATTACTCACCGTTTTGGGGTCCCCAAGAGATTCCCATAGTTGTTGAACCCCAAGGTGCGCTTACTTGTCGGTCATCAACACTCACAGTTTTTGCCGATTCTGGCCCGTTTCGTGGACTATTACTCACTGTTTTGGGGTCTTGGAGTCATTTCCACGGTTAACGAACCCGATGTGCGTTTATGTGTCGGTCATCAACACTCGCGGTTTTTGTCGATTCTGACCCGTTTCGTGGACTATTACTCACCGTTTTTTGGTCCCAAAGCGATTTCCATGGTTATCGAACCCCAAAGTGTCCTTACGTGTTGGTCATCAAGACTCGCAGTTTGGGCCGATTCTGGCCCGTCTCTTCGACTATTACTCAATTTTGGGTCCCAAAGTGATTTCCATGATTGACGAACCTCGGGGTGCGTTTACGTGTCGGTCATCAACAATCCCAATTTTGGCCGATTCTGGTCCGTTTCGTGCACTATTACTCACTGTTTTGGGCTCCAGAGTGATTTTCACGATTGACGAACCCCGGGGTGCGTTTAAGTGTCGATCATCAACAGTCGCGGTTTTTGTCGATTCTGGCCCGGCTCATGAACTATTACTCACCGTTTTAGGGTCCTGAAGAGATTTCCATGGTTGTCAAACCCCAAGGTGCGTTTACGTGTTGGTCAACAACAATCGCAGTTTCGGTCGATTATGGCCCGTTTCTTGGACTATTACTCAGTTTTGGTGTTCCGAAGTGATTTCCAAGATTGACGAACCCAGGGGTGCGTTTACGTGTCGGTCATCAACACTCACAATTTTGGCCGATTCTTGTCCGTTTCATGCACTATTACTCACTGTTTTGTGGTCCCAGAGCGATTTCCATGATTAACGATCCCCGGGGTGCATTTACGTGTCCGTCATCAACACTCACAGTTTTGGCCAATTCTGACCCGTTTCGTGGACTATTACTCACCGTTTTGGGGTCCCTAAGAGATTCCCATAGTTGTTGAACCTCAAGGTGCGCTTACTTGTCGGTCATCAACACTCACAGTTTTTGCCGATTCTGGCCCGTTTCGTGGACTATTACTCCCTGTTTTGGGGTCTTGGAGTCATTTCCACGGTTAACGAACCCGATGTGCGTTTATGTGTCGGTCATCAACACTCGCGGTTTTTGTCGATTCTGACCCGTTTCATGGACTATTACTCACCGTTCTGTGGTCCCAAAGCGATTTCCATGGTTATCAAACCCCAAAGTGTGCTTACGTGTTGGTCATCAAGACTCGCAGTTTCGGCCGATTCTGGCCCGTCTCTTCGACTATTACTCAATTTTGGGTCCCAAAGTGATTTCCGTGATTGACGAACCCCGGGGTGCGTTTACGTGTCGGTCATCAACAATCCCAATTTTGGCCGATTCTGGTCCATTTCGTGCACTATTACTCACTGTTTTGGGCTCCCGGAGTGATTTTCATGATTGACGAACCCCGGGGTGCGTTTACGTGTCGATCATCAACACTCGCGGTTTTGTCGATTCTGGCCCTGCTCATGAACTATTACTCACCGTTTGAGGGTCCTGAAGAGATTTCCATGGTTGTCAAACCCCAAGGTGCGTTTACGTGTTGGTCAAAAACAATCGCAGTTTGGGTCTATTCTGACCCGTTTCTTGGACTATTGCTCAGTTTTGGTGTTCCGAAGTGTTTTCCAAGATTGACGAACCCAGGGGTGCGTTTACGTGTCGGTCATCAACACTCACAATTTTGGCCGATTCTTGTCCGTTTTGTGCACTATTACTCAGTGTTTTGGGGTCCCAGAGCGATTTCCACGATTGACGATCCCCGATGTGCATTTACGTGTCCGTCGTCAACACTCACAGTTTTGGCCGATTCTGACCCGTTTCGTGGACTATTACTCACCGAGTTGGGGTCCCTAAGAGATTTCCATAGTTGTTGAATCCCAAGGTGCCCATACTTGTCGATCATCAACACTCACAGTTTTTGCCGATTCTGGCCCGTTTCGTGGACTATTACTCACTGTTTTGGGGTCTTGGAGTGATTTCCACGGTTAACGAACCCCGATGTGAGTTTATGTGTCGGTCATCAACACCCGCGGTTTTGTCGATTCTGACCCGTTTCTTGGACTATTACTCACCGTTTTGTGGTCGCAAAGCGATTTCCATGGTTGTCGAACCCCAAAGTGTGCTTACGTGTTGGTCATCAGGACTCGCAGTTTGGGCCGAGTCTGGCCCTTTTCTTCGAGTATTATTCAATTTTGGGGTCCCGAAGTGATTTTCCACGATTTACGAACCCCAGGGTGCGTTTACGTGTCGGTCATCAACACTCCCAATTATGGCCGATTCTGGTCCGTTTCGTGCACTATTACTCACTGTTTTGGGGTCCCGGAGTGATTTTCACGATTGACGAACCCCAGGGTGCGTTTACGTGTCGGTCATCAACACTCGCGGTTTTTTTTGATTCTTGCCCGTTTCATGGAATATTACTCACCGTTTTGGGTCCCGAAGCGATTTCCATGGTTGTCAAACCCCAAGGGGTGTTTACGTGTCTGTCAGCAACAATCACAGTTTGGGCCAATTCTGGCCCGTTTCTTGGACTATTACTCTGTTTTGGAGTCCCGAAGTGATTTCCAAGGTTGACGAACCCCGTGCTGCGTTTATGTGTCGGTCAACAACACTCACAATTTAGGCTGATTCTAATCCGTTTCGTGCACTATTACTCACTGTTTTGGGGTCCTAGAGCGATTTCCACGATTGACGATCCCCGGGGTGCGTTTACGTGTCCGCCGTCAACACTCACAGTTTTGGCCAATTCTTAACCATTTCATGGACTATTACTCACCGCTTTGGGGTCCCGAAGCAATTTCCATAGTTGTTAAACCCCAAGGTGTGCTTACATGTCGGTCATCAACACTCGCATTTTTGGCCGACTCTAAAACGTTTCTTGGACTATTACTCACTATTTTGGGGTCCCGGAGTGATTTTTATGATTGACGAACCTTGGGGTGCGTTTACATGTCGGTCATCGACACTCGCGGTTTTTGTCGATTCTAGCCGTTTTGGGGGTCCCAAAACGATTTCCATGGTTGTCAAACCCCAAGGTGCGTTTACGTGTTGGTCAACAACAATCGCATTTTGGGTCGATTCTGGCCCGTTTCATGGAATATTACTCACCGTTTTGGGTTCCGAAGCGATTTCCATGGTTGTCAAACCCCAAGGGGTGTTTACGTGGCTGTCAGCAACAATCACAGTTTGGGCCGATTCTGGCCCGTTTCTTGGACTATTACTCTGTTTTGGAGTCCTGAAGTGATTTCAAAGATTGACGAACCCCGGGGTGTGTTTATGTGTCGGTCATCAACACTCATAATTTAGGCTGATTCTGGTCCGTTTCATGCACTATTACTCACTGTTTTGGGGTCCCAAGCGATTTCCACGATTGACGATCCCCGGGGTGCGTTTACGTGTCCGTCGTCAATACTCACAGTTTTGGCCAATTCTGACCCGTTTCGTGGACTATTACTCACCGTTTTAGGGTCCCTAAAAGATTTCCATAGTTGTTGAATCCCAAGGTGCCCATACTTGTCGATCATCAACACTCACAGTTTTTGCCGATTCTGGCCCGTTTCGTGGACTATTACTCACTGTTTTGGGGTCTTGGAGTGATTTCCACGGTTAACGAAACCCGATGTGCGTTTATGTGTCGGTCATCAACACTCGCGGTTTTTGTCAATTCTGACCCGTTTCTTGGACTAGTACTCACTGTTTTGTGGTCGAAAAGCGATTTCCATGGTTGTCGAACCCCAAAGTGTGCTTACGTGTTGGTCATCAGGACTCGCATTTTGGGCCGATTCTGGCCCTTTTCTTCGAGTATTACTCAATTCTGGGGCCCCGAAGTGATTTTCCACAATTGACGAACCCCAGGGTGCGTTTACGTGTCCGTCATCAACACTCCCAATTATGGCCGATTCTGGTCCGTTTCGTGCACTATTACTCACTGTTCTGGGGTCCCGGAGTGATTTTCACGATTGACGAACCCCGGAGTGCGTTTACGTGTCGGTCATCAACACTCGCGGTTTTTTTCGATTCTGGCCCGTTTCATGGAATATTACTCACCGTTTTGGGTCCCGAAGCGATTTCCATGGTTGTCAAACCCCAAGGGGTGTTTACGTGTCTGTCAGCAACAATCACAGTTTGGGCCGATTTTGGCCCGTTTCTTGGACTATTACTCTGTTTTGGAGTTTGAAGTGTTTTCCAAGATTGACGAACCCCGNTGTTTTGGGGTCTTGGAGTCATTTCCACGGTTAACGAACCCGATGTGCGTTTATGTGTCGGTCATCAACACTCGCGGTTTTTGTCGATTCTGACCCGTTTCATGGACTATTACTCACCGTTCTGTGGTCCCAAAGCGATTTCCATGGTTATCAAACCCCAAAGTGTGCTTACGTGTTGGTCATCAAGACTCGCAGTTTCGGCCGATTCTGGCCCGTCTCTTCAACTATTACTCAATTTTGGGTCCCAAAGTGATTTCCGTGATTGACGAACCCCGGGGTGCGTTTACGTGTCGGTCATCAACAATCCCAATTTTGGCCGATTCTGGTCCATTTCGTGCACTATTACTCACTGTTTTGGGCTCCCGGAGTGATTTTCACGATTGACGAACCCCGGGGTGCGTTTACGTGTCGATCATCAACACTCGCGGTTTTGTCGATTCTGGCCCTGCTCATGAACTATTACTCACCGTTTTAGGGTCCTGAAGAGATTTCCATGGTTGTCAAACCCCAAGGTGCGTTTACGTGTTGGTCAAAAACAATCGTAGTTTGGGTCTATTCTGACTCGTTTCTTGGACTATTACTCAGTTTTGGTGTTCCGAAGTGTTTTCCAAGATTGACGAACCCAGGGGTGCGTTTACGTGTCGGTCATCAACACTCACAATTTTGGCCGATTCTTGTCCGTTTTGTGCACTATTACTCAGTGTTTTGGGGTCCCAGAGCGATTTCCACGATTGACGATCCCCGATGTGCATTTACGTGTCCGTCGTCAACACTCACAGTTTTGGCCGATTCTGACCCGTTTCGTGGACTATTACTCACCGACTTGGGGTCCCTAAGAGATTTCCATAGTTGTTGAATCCCAAGGTGCCCATACTTGTCGATCATCAACACTCACAGTTTTTGCCGATTCTGGCCCGTTTCGTGGACTATTACTCACTGTTTTGGGGTCTTGGAGTGATTTCCACGGTTAACGAACCCCGATGTGCGTTTATGTGTCGGTCATCAACACTCGCGGTTTTTGTCGATTCTGACCCGTTTCTTGGACTATTACTCACCGTTTTGTGGTCGCAAAGCGATTTCCATGGTTGTCGAACCCCAAAGTGTGCTTACGTGTTGGTCATCAGGACTCGCAGTTTGGGCCGAGTCTGGCCCTTTTCTTCGAGTATTATTCAATTTTGGGGTCCCGAAGTGATTTTCCACGATTGACGAACCCCGGGGTGTGTTTATGTGTCGGTCATCAACACTCCCAATTATGGCCGATTCTGGTCCGTTTCGTGCACTATTACTCACTATTTTGGGGTCCCGGAGTGATTTCCACGATTGACGAACCCCGGGGTGTGTTTATGTGTCGGTCATCAACACTCCCAATTATGGCCGATTCTGGTCCGTTTCGTGCACTATTACTCACTATTTTGGGGTCCCGGAGTGATTTCCACGATTGACGAACCCCGGGGTGTGTTTATGTGTCGGTCATCAACACTCCCAATTATGGCCGATTCTGGTCCGTTTCGTGCACTATTACTCACTATTTTGGGGTCCCGGAGTGATTTCCACGATTGACGAACCCCGGGGTGTGTTTATGTGTCGGTCATCAACACTCCCAATTATGGCCGATTCTGGTCCGTTTCGTGCACTATTACTCACTATTTTGGGGTCCCGGAGTGATTTCCACGATTGACGAACCCCGGGGTGTGTTTATGTGTCGGTCATCAACACTCCCAATTATGGCCGATTCTGGTCCGTTTCGTGCACTATTACTCACTATTTTGGGGTCCCGGAGTGATTTCCACGATTGACGAACCCCGGGGTGTGTTTATGTGTCGGTCATCAACACTCCCAATTATGGCCGATTCTGGTCCGTTTCGTGCACTATTACTCACTATTTTGGGGTCCCGGAGTGATTTCCACGATTGACGAACCCCGGGGTGTGTTTATGTGTCGGTCATCAACACTCCCAATTATGGCCGATTCTGGTCCGTTTCGTGCACTATTACTCACTATTTTGGGGTCCCGGAGTGATTTCCACGATTGACGAACCCCGGGGTGTGTTTATGTGTCGGTCATCAACACTCCCAATTATGGCCGATTCTGGTCCGTTTCGTGCACTATTACTCACTATTTTGGGGTCCCGGAGTGATTTCCACGATTGACGAACCCCGGGGTGTGTTTATGTGTCGGTCATCAACACTCCCAATTATGGCCGATTCTGGTCCGTTTCGTGCACTATTACTCACTATTTTGGGGTCCCGGAGTGATTTCCACGATTGACGAACCCCGGGGTGTGTTTATGTGTCGGTCATCAACACTCCCAATTATGGCCGATTCTGGTCCGTTTCGTGCACTATTACTCACTATTTTGGGGTCCCGGAGTGATTTCCACGATTGACGAACCCCGGGGTGTGTTTATGTGTCGGTCATCAACACTCCCAATTATGGCCGATTCTGGTCCGTTTCGTGCACTATTACTCACTATTTTGGGGTCCCGGAGTGATTTCCACGATTGACGAACCCCGGGGTGTGTTTATGTGTCGGTCATCAACACTCCCAATTATGGCCGATTCTGGTCCGTTTCGTGCACTATTACTCACTATTTTGGGGTCCCGGAGTGATTTCCACGATTGACGAACCCCGGGGTGTGTTTATGTGTCGGTCATCAACACTCCCAATTATGGCCGATTCTGGTCCGTTTCGTGCACTATTACTCACTATTTTGGGGTCCCGGAGTGATTTCCACGATTGACGAACCCCGGGGTGTGTTTATGTGTCGGTCATCAACACTCCCAATTATGGCCGATTCTGGTCCGTTTCGTGCACTATTACTCACTATTTTGGGGTCCCGGAGTGATTTCCACGATTGACGAACCCCGGGGTGTGTTTATGTGTCGGTCATCAACACTCCCAATTATGGCCGATTCTGGTCCGTTTCGTGCACTATTACTCACTATTTTGGGGTCCCGGAGTGATTTCCACGATTGACGAACCCCGGGGTGTGTTTATGTGTCGGTCATCAACACTCCCAATTATGGCCGATTCTGGTCCGTTTCGTGCACTATTACTCACTATTTTGGGGTCCCGGAGTGATTTCCACGATTGACGAACCCCGGGGTGTGTTTATGTGTCGGTCATCAACACTCCCAATTATGGCCGATTCTGGTCCGTTTCGTGCACTATTACTCACTATTTTGGGGTCCCGGAGTGATTTCCACGATTGACGAACCCCGGGGTGTGTTTATGTGTCGGTCATCAACACTCCCAATTATGGCCGATTCTGGTCCGTTTCGTGCACTATTACTCACTATTTTGGGGTCCCGGAGTGATTTCCACGATTGACGAACCCCGGGGTGTGTTTATGTGTCGGTCATCAACACTCCCAATTATGGCCGATTCTGGTCCGTTTCGTGCACTATTACTCACTATTTTGGGGTCCCGGAGTGATTTCCACGATTGACGAACCCCGGGGTGTGTTTATGTGTCGGTCATCAACACTCCCAATTATGGCCGATTCTGGTCCGTTTCGTGCACTATTACTCACTATTTTGGGGTCCCGGAGTGATTTCCACGATTGACGAACCCCGGGGTGTGTTTATGTGTCGGTCATCAACACTCCCAATTATGGCCGATTCTGGTCCGTTTCGTGCACTATTACTCACTATTTTGGGGTCCCGGAGTGATTTCCACGATTGACGAACCCCGGGGTGTGTTTATGTGTCGGTCATCAACACTCCCAATTATGGCCGATTCTGGTCCGTTTCGTGCACTATTACTCACTATTTTGGGGTCCCGGAGTGATTTCCACGATTGACGAACCCCGGGGTGTGTTTATGTGTCGGTCATCAACACTCCCAATTATGGCCGATTCTGGTCCGTTTCGTGCACTATTACTCACTATTTTGGGGTCCCGGAGTGATTTCCACGATTGACGAACCCCGGGGTGTGTTTATGTGTCGGTCATCAACACTCCCAATTATGGCCGATTCTGGTCCGTTTCGTGCACTATTACTCACTATTTTGGGGTCCCGGAGTGATTTCCACGATTGACGAACCCCGGGGTGTGTTTATGTGTCGGTCATCAACACTCCCAATTATGGCCGATTCTGGTCCGTTTCGTGCACTATTACTCACTATTTTGGGGTCCCGGAGTGATTTCCACGATTGACGAACCCCGGGGTGTGTTTATGTGTCGGTCATCAACACTCCCAATTATGGCCGATTCTGGTCCGTTTCGTGCACTATTACTCACTATTTTGGGGTCCCGGAGTGATTTCCACGATTGACGAACCCCGGGGTGTGTTTATGTGTCGGTCATCAACACTCCCAATTATGGCCGATTCTGGTCCGTTTCGTGCACTATTACTCACTATTTTGGGGTCCCGGAGTGATTTTCATGATTGACGAACCTCGGGGTGCGTTTACGTGTCGGTCATCAACAATCCCAATTTTGGCCGATTCTGGTCCGTTTCGTGCACTATTACTCACTGTTTTGGGCTCCAGAGTGATTTTCACGATTGACGAACCCCGGGGTGCGTTTAAGTGTCGATCATCAACAGTCGCGGTTTTTGTCGATTCTGGCCCGGCTCATGAACTATTACTCACCGTTTTAGGGTCCTGAAGAGATTTCCATGGTTGTCAAACCCCAAGGTGCGTTTACGTGTTGGTCAACAACAATCGCAGTTTCGGTCGATTATGGCCCGTTTCTTGGACTATTACTCAGTTTTGGTGTTCCGAAGTGATTTCCAAGATTGACGAACCCAGGGGTGCGTTTACGTGTCGGTCATCAACACTCAGAATTTTGGCCGATTCTTGTCCGTTTCGTGCACTATTACTCACTGTTTTGGGGTCCCAGAGCGATTTCCACGATTGACGATCCCCGGGGTGCATTTACGTGTCTGTCGTCAACACTCACAGTTTTGGCCGATTCTGACCCGTTTCGTGGACTATTACTCACCGACTTGGGGTCCCTAAGAGATTTCCATAGTTGTTGAATCCCAAGGTGCCCATACTTGTCGATCATCAACACTCACAGTTTTTGCCGATTCTGGCCCGTTTCGTGGACTATTACTCACTGTTTTGGGGTCTTGGAGTGATTTCCACGGTTAACGAACCCGATGTGCGTTTATGTGTCGGTCATCAACACTCGCGGTTTTTGTCGATTCTGACCCGTTTCTTGGACTATTACTCACCGTTTTGTGGTCGCAAAGCGATTTCCATGGTTGTCGAACCCCAAAGTGTGCTTACGTGTTGGTCATCAGGACTCGCAGTTTGGGCCGAGTCTGGCCCTTTTCTTCGAGTATTATTCAATTTTGGGGTCCCGAAGTGATTTTCCACGATTTACGAACCCCAGGGTGCGTTTACGTGTCGGTCATCAACACTCCCAATTATGGACGATTCTGGTCCGTTTCGTGCACTATTACTCACTGTTTTGGGGTCCCGGAGTGATTTTCGCGATTGACGAACCCCGGGGTGCGTTTACGTGTCGGTCATCAACACTCGCGGTTTTTTTCGATTCTGGCCCGTTTGATGGAATATTACTCACCGTTTTGGGCCCCGAAGCGATTTCCATGGTTGTCAAACCCCAAGGGGTGTTTACGTGTCTGTCAGCAACAATCTCAGTTTGGGCCAATTCTGGCCCGTTTCTTGGACTATTACTCTGTTTTGGAGTCCCGAAGTGATTTCCAAGATTGACGAACCCCGTGGTGCGTTTATGTGTCGGTCATCAACACTCACAATTTAGGCTGATTCTAGTCCGTTTCGTGCACTATTACTCACTGTTTTGGGGTCCTAGAGCGATTTCCACGATTGACGATCCCCGGGGTGCGTTTACGTGTCCGCCGTCAACACTCACAGTTTTGGCCAATTCTTACCCATTTCATGGACTATTACTCACCGCTTTGGGGTCCCGAAGCAATTTCCATAGTTGTTAAACCCCAAGGTGCGCTTACATGTCGGTCATCAACACTCGCATTTTTGGCCGACTCTAGCCCGTTTCTTGGACTATTACTCACTATTTTGGGGTCCCGGAGTGATTTTTATGATTGACGAACCTTGGGGTGCGTTTACATGTCGGTCATCGACACTCGCGGTTTTTGTCGATTCTGGCCGTTTTGGGGGTCCCGAAGCGATTTCCATGGTTGTCAAACCCCAAGGTGCGTTTACGTGTTTGTCAACAACAATCGCATTTTGGGTCGATTCTGGCCCGTTTCTTTGACTATTACTCAGTTTTGGTGTTCCGAAGTGATTTCCAAGATTGACGAACCCAGGAGTGCGTTTACGTGTCGGTCATCAACACTCACAATTTTGGCCGATTCTTGACCGTTTCGTGCACTATTACTCACTGTTTTGGGGTCCCAGAGCGATCTCTATGATTGACGATCCCTGGGGTGCATTTACGTGTCCGTCGTCAACACTCACAGTTTTGGCCAATTCTGACCCGTTTCGTGGACTATTACTCACCGTTTTGGGGTCCCTAAGAGATTCCCAGTTGTTGAACCCCAAGGTGCGCTTACTTGTCGGTCATCAACACTCACAGTTTTTGCCGATTCTGGCCCGTTTCGTGGACTATTACTCACTGTTTTGGGGTCTTGGAGTCATTTCCACGGTTAACGAACCCGATGTGCGTTTATGTGTCGGTCATCAACACTCGGGGTTTTTGTCCATTCTGACCCGTTTCATGGACTATTACTCACCGTTTTGTGGTCCCAAAGCGATTTCCATGGTTATCAAACCCCAAAGTGTGCTTACGTGTTGGTCATCAAGACTCGCAGTTTGGGCCGATTCTGGCCCGTCTCTTTGACTATTACTCAATTTTGGGTCCCAAAGTGATTTCCATGATTGACGAACCCCGGGGTGCGTTTACGTGTCGGTCATCAACAATCCCAATTTTGGCCGATTCTGGTCCGTTTCGTGCACTATTACTCACTGTTTTGGGCTCCCAGAGTGATTTTCACGATTGACGAACCCCGGGGTGCGTTTACGTGTCGATCATCAACAGTCGCGGTTTTTGTCGATTCTGGCCCGGCTCATGAACTATTACTCACCGTTTTAGGGTCCTGAAGAGATTTCCATGGTTGTCAAACCCCAAGGTGCGTTTACGCGTTGGTCAACAACAATCGCAGTTTGGGTCGATTATGGCCCGTTTCTTGGACTACTACTCAGTTTTGGTGTTCCGAAGTGATTTCCAAGATTGACGAACCCAGGGGTGCGTTTACGTGTCGGTCATCGACACTATCAATTTTGGCCGATTCTTGTCCGTTTCGTGCACTATTACTCACAGTTTTGGGGTCCCGGAGTGATTCCAAATGAGTGAGTCCAAAGACATGGTTCGCATGTCTCAAACTTTTCATAAATGAGTGAGTCCAAAGATCCATCAACATGGAGATTCTTCATGCGTTTTATACCAATATGACTTACATGGCAGTGCCACAAGTAAGTGGTACTATCATTACTATCTTATACATTTGGCATGAAAATGTGTATCACTACGATCGAGATTCAATAAACCATTTATTTAGGTGCAAGACCATTGAAGGTATCATTCAAATAAACAGAGTAACCATTATTCTCCTTAAATGAATAACCGTATTGCGATAGACATAATCCAATCATGTCTATGCTCAACGCAAACACCAAATGATAATTATTCTGGTTTAATACTAATCTTGATGGTAGAGGGAGCGTGCGATGTTTGATCACATCAAACTTGGAAACACTTCCAACACATATCGTCAGCTCACCTTTAGCTGGTCTCCGTTTATT
>LR880969.1:12997026-13015805 GCA_904067115.1 Aegilops sharonensis | reverse complement strand
GCCCGTTTCTTGGACTATTACTCAGTTTTGGTGTTCCGAAGTGATTTCCAAGATTGACGAACCCAGGGGTGCGTTTACGTGTCGGTCATCAACACTCACAATTTTGGCCGATTCTTGTCCGTTTCGTGCACTATTACTCACTGTTTTGGGGTCCGAGAGCGATTTCCACGATTGACGATCCCCGGGGTGAATTTACGTGTCCGTCGTCAACACTCACAGTTTTGGCCAATTCTGACCCGTTTCGTGGACTATTACTCACCGTCTTGGGGTCCCTAAGAGATTTCCATAGTTGTTGAATCCAAGGTGCCCTTACTTGTCGATCATCAACACTCACAGTTTTTGCCGATTCTTGCCCGTTTCGTGGATTATTACTCACTGTTTAGGGGTCTTGGAGTGATTTCCACGGTTAACGAACCCCGATGTGCGTTTATGTGTCGGTCATCAACACTCGCGGTTTTTGTCGATTCTGACCCGTTTCTTGGACTATTACTCACCGTTTTGTGGTCCCAAAGCGATTTCCATGGTTGTCGAACCCCAAAGTGTGCTTACGTGTTGGTCATCAGGACTCGCAGTTTGGGCCGATTCTGGCCCTTTTCTTATTTTATTTAAAAATTTTGGGGTACCGTATTTTTTTTCCAAGATTGACGAACCCCGGGATGCGTTTACGTGTCGGTCATCAGCACTCACAATTTTGGCCGATTCTTGTCCGTTTCGTGCACTATTACTCACTGTTTTGGGCTCCCGGAGTGATTTTCATGATTGACGAACCTCGGGGTGCGTTTACATGTCGGTCATCGACACTCGCGGTTTTTGTCGATTCTGACCCGTTTCGTGGACTATTAGTCACCGTTTTGGGGTCCTGAAGCGATTTCCATGGTTGTCGAACCCCAAAGTGTGCTTACGTGTTGGTCATCAGGACTCGCAGTTTGGGCCGATTCTGGCCCTTTTCTTATTTTATTTAAAAATTTTGGGGTACCGTATTTTTTTTCCAAGATTGACGAACCCCGGGATGCGTTTACGTGTCGGTCATCAGCACTCACAATTTTGGCCGATTCTTGTCCGTTTCGTGCACTATTACTCACTGTTTTGGGCTCCCGGAGTGATTTTCATGATTGACGAACCTCGGGGTGCGTTTACATGTCGGTCATCGACACTCGCGGTTTTTGTCGATTCTGACCCGTTTCGTGGACTATTAGTCACCGTTTTGGGGTCCTGAAGCGATTTCCATGGTTGTCGAACCCCAAAGTGTGCTTACGTGTTGGTCATCAGGACTCGCAGTTTGGGCCGATTCTGGCCCTTTTCTTATTTTATTTAAAAATTTTGGGGTACCGTATTTTTTTTCCAAGATTGACGAACCCCGGGATGCGTTTACGTGTCGGTCATCAGCACTCACAATTTTGGCCGATTCTTGTCCGTTTCGTGCACTATTACTCACTGTTTTGGGCTCCCGGAGTGATTTTCATGATTGACGAACCTCGGGGTGCGTTTACATGTCGGTCATCGACACTCGCGGTTTTTGTCGATTCTGACCCGTTTCGTGGACTATTAGTCACCGTTTTGGGGTCCTGAAGCGATTTCCATGGTTGTCAAACCCCAAGGGGTGTTTACGTGTCTGTCAGCAACAATCACAGTTTGGGCCAATTCTGGCCCGTTTCTTGGACTATTACTCACCGTCTTGGGGTCCCTAAGAGATTTCCATAGTTGTTGAATCCAAGGTGCCCTTACTTGTCGATCATCAACACTCACAGTTTTTGCCGATTCTTGCCCGTTTCGTGGATTATTACTCACTGTTTAGGGGTCTTGGAGTGATTTCCACGGTTAACGAACCCCGATGTGCGTTTATGTGTCGGTCATCAACACTCGCGGTTTTTGTCGATTCTGACCCGTTTCTTGGACTATTACTCACCGTTTTGTGGTCCCAAAGCGATTTCCATGGTTGTCGAACCCCAAAGTGTGCTTACGTGTTGGTCATCAGGACTCGCAGTTTGGGCCGAGTCTGGCCCTTTTCTTCGAGTATTACTCAATTTTGGGGCCCCGAAGTGATTTTCCACGATTTACAAACCCCAGGGTGCGTTTACGTGTCGGTCATCAACACTCCCAATTATGGCCGATTCTGGTCCGTTTCGTGCACTATTACTCACTGTTTTGGGGTCCCGGAGTGATTTTCACGATTGACGAACCCCGGGATGCGTTTACGTGTCGGTCATCAACACTCGCGGTTTTTTTCGATTCTGGCCCGTTTCATGGAATATTACTCACCGTTTTGGGTCCCGAAGCGATTTCCATGGTTGTCAAACCCCAAGGGGTGTTTACGTGTCTGTCAGCAACAATCACAGTTTGGGCCAATTCTGGCCCGTTTCTTGGACTATTACTCTGTTTTGGAGTCCCGAAGTGATTTCCAAGATTGACGAACCCCGTGGTGCGTTTATGTGTCGGTCATCAACACTCACAGTTTTGGCCGATTCTGGCCCGTTTCGTGCACTATTACTCACTGTTTTGGGCTCCCGGAGTGATTTTCACGATTGACGAACCCCGGGGTGCGTTTACGTGTCGATCATCAACGCTCGCGGTTTTTGTCGATTCTGGCCCGGCTCATGAACTATTACTCACCGTTTTGGGGTCCTGAAGAGATTTCCATGGTTGTCAAACCCCAAGGTGCGTTTACGTGTTGGTCAACAACAATCGCAGTTTGGGTCGATTCTGGCCCGTTTCTTGGACTATTACTCTGTTTTGGAGTCCCGAAGTGATTTCCAAGATTGACGAACCCCGGGGTGCGTTTACGTGTCGATCATCAACGCTCGCGGTTTTTGTCGATTCTGGCCCGGCTCATGAACTATTACTCACCGTTTTGGGGTCCTGAAGAGATTTCCATGGTTGTCAAACCCCAAGGTGCGTTTACGTGTTGGTCAACAACAATCGCAGTTTGGGTCGATTCTGGCCCGTTTCTTGGACTATTACTCTGTTTTGGAGTCCCGAAGTGATTTCCAAGATTGACGAACCCCGGGGTGCGTTTACGTGTCGATCATCAACGCTCGCGGTTTTTGTCGATTCTGGCCCGGCTCATGAACTATTACTCACCGTTTTGGGGTCCTGAAGAGATTTCCATGGTTGTCAAACCCCAAGGTGCGTTTACGTGTTGGTCAACAACAATCGCAGTTTGGGTCGATTCTGGCCCGTTTCTTGGACTATTACTCTGTTTTGGAGTCCCGAAGTGATTTCCAAGATTGACGAACCCCGGGGTGCGTTTACGTGTCGGTCATCAACACTCACAATTTTGGCAGATTCTGGTCCGTTTCGTGGACTATTACTCACTGTTTTGGGGTCTTGGAGTGATTTCCACGGTTAACGAACCCGATGTGCGTTTATGTGTCGGTCATCAACACTCGCGGTTTTTGTCGATTCTGACCCGTTTCGTGGACTATTACTCACCGTTTTTTGGTCCCAAAGAGATTTCCATGGTTATCGAACCCCAAAGTGTCCTTACGTGTTGGTCATCAAGACTCGCAGTTTGGGCCGATTCTGGCCCGTCTCTTCGACTATTACTCAATTTTGGGTCCCAAAGTGATTTCCATGATTGACGAACCCCGGGGTGCGTTTACGTGTCGGTCATCAACAATCCCAATTTTGGCCGATTCTAGTCCGTTTCGTGCACTATTACTCACTGTTTTGGGCTCCCGGAGTGATTTTCACGATTGACGAACCCCGGGGTGCGTTTACGTGTCGATCATCAACGCTCGCGGTTTTTGTCGATTCTGGCCCGGCTCATGAACTATTACTCACCGTTTTGGGGTGCCGAAGAGATTTCCAGGGTTGTCAAACCCCAAGGTGCGTTTACGTGTTGGTCAACAACAATCGTAGTTTGGGTCTATTCTGGCCCATTTCTTGGACTATTACTCAGTTTTGGTGTTACGAAGTGATTTCCAAGATTGACGAACCCAGGGGTGCGTTTACGTGTCGGTCATCAACACTCACAATTTTGGCCGATTCTTGTCCGTTTCGTGCACTATTACTCACTGTTTTGTGGTCCCAGAGCGATTTCCGTGATTCACGATCCCCGGGGTGCATTTACGTGTCCGTCGTCAACACTCACAGTTTTGGCCAATTCTGACCCGTTTCGTGGACTATTAGTCACCGTTTTGGGGCCCCTAAGAGATTTCCATAGTTGTTGAACCCCAAGGTGCGCTTACTTGTCGGTCATCAACACTCACAGTTTTTGCCGATTCTGGTCCGTTTCGTGGACTATTACTCACTGTTTTGGGGTCTTGGAGTGATTTCCACGGTTAACGAACCCGATGTGCGTTTATGTGTCGGTCATCAACACTCGCGGTTTTTGTCGATTCTGACCCGTTTCGTGGACTATTACTCACCGTTTTTTGGTCCCAAAGAGATTTCCATGGTTATCGAACCCCAAAGTGTCCTTACGTGTTGGTCATCAAGACTCGCAGTTTGGGCCGATTCTGGCCCGTCTCTTCGACTATTACTCAATTTTGGGGTCCCGAAGTGATTTTCCACGATTGACGAACCCCGGGATGCGTTTACGTGTCGGTCATCAGCACTCACAATTTTGGCCGATTCTGGTCCGTCTCTTTGACTATTACTCACTGTTTCGGGGTCTTGGAGTGATTTCCACGGTTAACGAACCCGATGTGCGTTTATGTGTCGGTCATCAACACTCCCGGTTTTTGTCGATTCTGACCCGTTTCGTGGATTATTACTCACTATATTGGAGGACCGTCGAGTAGGGCATGAGTGTAGAACCCGATGGTCGCCTTATCATTAAATAACCAAGCCTCGCAGTTTGGGCCGAGTCTGGCCCTTTTCTTCGAGTATTACTCAATTTTGGGGTCCCGAAGTGATTTTCCACGATTGACGAACCCCGGGATGCGTTTACGTGTCGGTCATCAGCACTCACAATTTTGGCCGATTCTGGTCCGTCTCTTTGACTATTACTCACTGTTTCGGGGTCTTGGAGTGATTTCCACGGTTAACGAACCCGATGTGCGTTTATGTGTCGGTCATCAACACTCCCGGTTTTTGTCGATTCTGACCCGTTTCGTGGATTATTACTCACTATATTGGAGGACCGTCGAGTAGGGCATGAGTGTAGAACCCGATGGTCGCCTTATCATTAAATAACCAAGCCTCGCAGTTTGGGCCGAGTCTGGCCCTTTTCTTCGAGTATTACTCAATTTTGGGGTCCCGAAGTGATTTTCCACGATTGACGAACCCCGGGATGCGTTTACGTGTCGGTCATCAGCACTCACAATTTTGGCCGATTCTGGTCCGTCTCTTTGACTATTACTCACTGTTTCGGGGTCTTGGAGTGATTTCCACGGTTAACGAACCCGATGTGCGTTTATGTGTCGGTCATCAACACTCCCGGTTTTTGTCGATTCTGACCCGTTTCGTGGATTATTACTCACTATATTGGAGGACCGTCGAGTAGGGCATGAGTGTAGAACCCGATGGTCGCCTTATCATTAAATAACCAAGCCTCGCAGTTTGGGCCGAGTCTGGCCCTTTTCTTCGAGTATTACTCAATTTTGGGGTCCCGAAGTGATTTTCCACGATTGACGAACCCCGGGATGCGTTTACGTGTCGGTCATCAGCACTCACAATTTTGGCCGATTCTGGTCCGTCTCTTTGACTATTACTCACTGTTTCGGGGTCTTGGAGTGATTTCCACGGTTAACGAACCCGATGTGCGTTTATGTGTCGGTCATCAACACTCCCGGTTTTTGTCGATTCTGACCCGTTTCGTGGATTATTACTCACTATATTGGAGGACCGTCGAGTAGGGCATGAGTGTAGAACCCGATGGTCGCCTTATCATTAAATAACCAAGCCTCGCAGTTTGGGCCGAGTCTGGCCCTTTTCTTCGAGTATTACTCAATTTTGGGGTCCCGAAGTGATTTTCCACGATTGACGAACCCCGGGATGCGTTTACGTGTCGGTCATCAGCACTCACAATTTTGGCCGATTCTGGTCCGTCTCTTTGACTATTACTCACTGTTTCGGGGTCTTGGAGTGATTTCCACGGTTAACGAACCCGATGTGCGTTTATGTGTCGGTCATCAACACTCCCGGTTTTTGTCGATTCTGACCCGTTTCGTGGATTATTACTCACTATATTGGAGGACCGTCGAGTAGGGCATGAGTGTAGAACCCGATGGTCGCCTTATCATTAAATAACCAAGCCTCGCAGTTTGGGCCGAGTCTGGCCCTTTTCTTCGAGTATTACTCAATTTTGGGGTCCCGAAGTGATTTTCCACGATTGACGAACCCCGGGATGCGTTTACGTGTCGGTCATCAGCACTCACAATTTTGGCCGATTCTGGTCCGTCTCTTTGACTATTACTCACTGTTTCGGGGTCTTGGAGTGATTTCCACGGTTAACGAACCCGATGTGCGTTTATGTGTCGGTCATCAACACTCCCGGTTTTTGTCGATTCTGACCCGTTTCGTGGATTATTACTCACTATATTGGAGGACCGTCGAGTAGGGCATGAGTGTAGAACCCGATGGTCGCCTTATCATTAAATAACCAAGCCTCGCAGTTTGGGCCGAGTCTGGCCCTTTTCTTCGAGTATTACTCAATTTTGGGGTCCCGAAGTGATTTTCCACGATTGACGAACCCCGGGATGCGTTTACGTGTCGGTCATCAGCACTCACAATTTTGGCCGATTCTGGTCCGTTTCGTGGACTATTCTGGCCCGTTTCGTGGACTATTACTCACCGTTTTGGGGTCCTGAAGAGATTTCCATGGTTGTCAAACCCCAAGGTGCGTTTACGTGTTGGTCAACAACAATCGCAGTTTGGGTCGATTCTGCCCGTTTCTTGGACTATTACTCAGTTTTGGTGTTCCGAAGTGATTTCCAAGATTGACGAACCCAGGGGTGCGTTTACGTGTCGGTCATCAACACTCACAATTTTGGCCGATTCTTGTCCGTTTCGTGCACTATTACTCACTGTTTTGGGGTCCGAGAGCGATTTCCACGATTGACGATCCCCGGGGTGAATTTACGTGTCCGTCGTCAACACTCACAGTTTTGGCCAATACTGACCCGTTTCGTGGACTATTACTCACCGTCTTGGGGTCCCTAAGAGATTTCCATAGTTGTTGAATCCAAGGTGCCCTTACTTGTCGATCATCAACACTCACAGTTTTTGCCGATTCTTGCCCGTTTCGTGGATTATTACTCACTGTTTAGGGGTCTTGGAGTGATTTCCACGGTTAACGAACCCCGATGTGCGTTTATGTGTCGGTCATCAACACTCGCGGTTTTTGTCGATTCTGACCCGTTTCTTGGACTATTACTCACCGTTTTGTGGTCCCAAAGCGATTTCCATGGTTGTCGAACCCCAAAGTGTGCTTACGTGTTGGTCATCAGGACTCGCAGTTTGGGCCGATTCTGGCCCGTCTCTTCGACGATTACTCAATTTTGGGCCCCAAAGTGATTTCCATCATTGACGCACCCCGGGATGCGTTTACGTGTCGGTCAACAACAATCCCAATTTTGGCCGATTCTGGTCCGTTTCGTGCACTATTACTCACTGTTTTGGCGTCGCGGAGTGATTTTCACGATTGACGAACCCCGGGGTGCGTTTACGTGTCGATCATCAACACTCGCTGTTTTTGCCGATTCTGGCCCGTTTCATGGACTATTACTCACTGTTTTGGCGTCGCGGAGTGATTTTCACGATTGACGAACCCCGGGGTGCGTTTACGTGTCGATCATCAACACTCGCTGTTTTTGCCGATTCTGGCCCGTTTCATGGACTATTACTCACTGTTTTGGCGTCGCGGAGTGATTTTCACGATTGACGAACCCCGGGGTGCGTTTACGTGTCGATCATCAACACTCGCTGTTTTTGCCGATTCTGGCCCGTTTCATGGACTATTACTCACTGTTTTGGCGTCGCGGAGTGATTTTCACGATTGACGAACCCCGGGGTGCGTTTACGTGTCGATCATCAACACTCGCTGTTTTTGCCGATTCTGGCCCGTTTCATGGACTATTACTCACTGTTTTGGCGTCGCGGAGTGATTTTCACGATTGACGAACCCCGGGGTGCGTTTACGTGTCGATCATCAACACTCGCTGTTTTTGCCGATTCTGGCCCGTTTCATGGACTATTACTCACTGTTTTGGCGTCGCGGAGTGATTTTCACGATTGACGAACCCCGGGGTGCGTTTACGTGTCGATCATCAACACTCGCTGTTTTTGCCGATTCTGGCCCGTTTCATGGACTATTACTCACTGTTTTGGCGTCGCGGAGTGATTTTCACGATTGACGAACCCCGGGGTGCGTTTACGTGTCGATCATCAACACTCGCTGTTTTTGCCGATTCTGGCCCGTTTCATGGACTATTACTCACTGTTTTGGCGTCGCGGAGTGATTTTCACGATTGACGAACCCCGGGGTGCGTTTACGTGTCGATCATCAACACTCGCTGTTTTTGCCGATTCTGGCCCGTTTCATGGACTATTACTCACTGTTTTGGCGTCGCGGAGTGATTTTCACGATTGACGAACCCCGGGGTGCGTTTACGTGTCGATCATCAACACTCGCTGTTTTTGCCGATTCTGGCCCGTTTCATGGACTATTACTCACTGTTTTGGCGTCGCGGAGTGATTTTCACGATTGACGAACCCCGGGGTGCGTTTACGTGTCGATCATCAACACTCGCTGTTTTTGCCGATTCTGGCCCGTTTCATGGACTATTACTCACTGTTTTGGCGTCGCGGAGTGATTTTCACGATTGACGAACCCCGGGGTGCGTTTACGTGTCGATCATCAACACTCGCTGTTTTTGCCGATTCTGGCCCGTTTCATGGACTATTACTCACTGTTTTGGCGTCGCGGAGTGATTTTCACGATTGACGAACCCCGGGGTGCGTTTACGTGTCGATCATCAACACTCGCTGTTTTTGCCGATTCTGGCCCGTTTCATGGACTATTACTCACTGTTTTGGCGTCGCGGAGTGATTTTCACGATTGACGAACCCCGGGGTGCGTTTACGTGTCGATCATCAACACTCGCTGTTTTTGCCGATTCTGGCCCGTTTCATGGACTATTACTCACTGTTTTGGCGTCGCGGAGTGATTTTCACGATTGACGAACCCCGGGGTGCGTTTACGTGTCGATCATCAACACTCGCTGTTTTTGCCGATTCTGGCCCGTTTCATGGACTATTACT
Source organism: Aegilops sharonensis (assembly GCA_904067115.1). Lineage (NCBI taxonomy): Eukaryota > Viridiplantae > Streptophyta > Magnoliopsida > Poales > Poaceae > Aegilops > Aegilops sharonensis. Next base: position 13,006,601 of record LR880969.1, on the reverse strand, counting down.
CACTGTTTTGGCGTCGCGGAGTGATTTTCACGATTGACGAACCCCGGGGTGCGTTTACGTGTCGATCATCAACACTCGCTGTTTTTGCCGATTCTGGCCCGTTTCATGGACTATTACTCACTGTTTTGGCGTCGCGGAGTGATTTTCACGATTGACGAACCCCGGGGTGCGTTTACGTGTCGATCATCAACACTCGCTGTTTTTGCCGATTCTGGCCCGTTTCATGGACTATTACTCACTGTTTTGGGCTCCCGGAGTGATTTTCACGATTGACGAACCCCGGGGTGCGTTTACGTGTCGATCATCAACACTCGCTGTTTTTGTCGATTCTGGCCCGACTCATGAACTATTACTCACCGTTTTGGGGTCCTGAAGAGATTTCCATGGTTGTCAAACCCCAAGGTGCGTTTACGTGTTGGTCAACAACAATCGCAGTTTGGGTCGATTCTGGCCCGTTTCTTGGACTATTACTCAGTTTTGGTGTTCCGAAGTGATTTCCAAGATTGACGAACCCAGGGGTGCGTTTACGTGTCGGTCATCAACACTCACAATTTTGGCCGATTCTTGTCCGTTTCGTGCACTATTACTCACTGTTTTGGGGTCCGAGAGCGATTTCCACGATTGACGATTCTCGGGGTGAATTTACGTGTCCGTCGTCAACACTCACAGTTTTGGCCAATTCTGACCCGTTTCGTGGACTATTAATCACCGTCTTGGGGTCCCTAAGAGATTTCCATAGTTGTTGAATCCCAAGGTGCCCTTACTTGTCGATCATCAACACTCACAGTTTTTGCCGATTCTTGCCCGTTTCGTGGATTATTACTCACTGTTTTGGGGTCTTGGAGTGATTTCCACGGTTAAGAACCCCGATGTGCGTTTATGTGTCGGTCATCAACACTCGCGGTTTTTGTCGATTCTGACCCGTTTCTTGGACTATTACTCACCGTTTTGTGGTCCCAAAGCAATTTCCATGGTTGTCGAACCCCAAAGTGTGCTTACGTTTTGGTCATCAGGACTCGCAGTTTGGGCCGATTCTGGCCCTTTTCTTCGAGTATTACTCAATTTTGGGGTCCCGAAGTGATTTTCCACGATTTACGAACCCCAGGGTGCGTTTACGTGTCGGTCATCAACACTCCCAATTATGGCCGATTCTGGTCCATTTCGTGCACTATTACTCACTGTTTTGGGGTCCCGGAGTGATTTTCACGATTGACGAACCCCGGGGTGCGTTTACGTGTCGGTCATCAACACTCGCGGTTTTGTCGATTCTGGCCCGGCTCATGAACTATTACTCACCGTTTTGGGGTCCCGAAAAGATTTCCATTGTTGTCAAACCCCAAGGTGCGTTTACGTGTTGGTCAACAACAATCGCAGTTTGGGTCTATTCTGGCCCGTTTCTTGGACTATTACTCAGTTTTGGTGTTCCGAAGTGATTTCCAAGATTGACGAACCCAGGGGTGCCTTTACGTGTCGGTCATCAACACTCACAGTTTTTGCTGATTCTAGCCCGGTTCGTGGACTATTACTCACTGTTTTGGGGTTCGAGAGCGATTTCCACGATTGACGATCCCCGGGCTGAATTTACGTGTCCGTCGTCAACACTCACAGTTTTGGCCAATTCTGACCCGTTTCGTGGACTATTACTCACCGTCTTGGGGTCCCTAAGAGATTTCCATAGTTGTTGAATCCCAAGGTGCCCTTACTTGTCGATCATCAACACTCACAGTTTTTGCCGATTCTTGCCCGTTTCGTGGATTATTACTCACTGTTTTGGGGTCTTGGAGTGATTTCCACGGTTAACGAACCCCGATGTGCGTTTATGTGTCGGTCATCAACACTCGCGGTTTTTGTCGATTCTGACCCGTTTCTTTTACTATTACTCACCGTTTTGTGGTCCCAAAGCGATTTCCATGGTTGTCGAACCCCAAAGTGTGCTTACGTTTTGGTCATCAGGACTCGCAGTTTGGGCCGAGTCTGGCCCTTTTCTTCGAGTATTACTCAATTTTGGGGTCCCGAAGTGATTTTCCACGATTTACGAACCCCAGGGTGCGTTTACGTGTCGGTCATCAACACTCCCAATTATGGCCGATTCTGGTCCATTTCGTGCACTATTACTCACTGTTGGGGGGTCCCGGAGTGATTTTCACGATTGACGAACCCCGGGGTGCGTTTACGTGTCGGTCATCAACACTCGCGGTTTTTTTCGATTCTGGCCCGTTTCATGGAATATTACTCACCGTTTTGGGTCCCGAAGCGATTTCCATGGTTATCAAACCCCAAGGGGTGTTTACGTGTCTGTCAGCAACAATCATAGTTTGGGCCAATTCTGGCCCGTTTCTTGGACTATTACTCTGTTTTGGAGTCCCGAAGTGATTTCCAAGATTGACGCACCCCGTGGTGCGTTTATGTGTCGGTCATCAACACTCACAATTTAGGCTGATTCTAGTCCGTTTCGTGCACTATTACTCACTGTTTTGGGGTCCTAGAGCGATTTCCACGATTGACGATCCCCGTGGTGCGTTTACATGTCCGCCGTCAACACTCACAGTTTTGTCCAATTCTTACCCATTTCATGGACTATTACTCACCGCTTTGGGGTCCCGAAGCAATTTCCATAGTTGTTAAACCCCAACGTGCGCTTACATGTTGGTCATCAACACTCGCATTTTTGGCCGACTCTAGCCCGTTTCTTGGACTATTATTCACTATTTTGGGGTCCCGGAGTGATTTTTATGATTGACGAACCTCGGGGTGCGTTTACATGTCGGTCATCGACACTCGCGGTTTTTGTCGATTCTGGCCGTTTTGGGGGTCCCGAAGCGATTTCCATGGTTGTCAAACCCCAAGGTGCGTTTACGTGTTGGTCAACAACAATCGCATTTTGGGTCGATTCTGGCCCGTTTCTTGGACTATTACTCAGTTTTGGTGTTCCGAAGTGATTTCCAAGATTGACGAACCCAGGAGTGCGTTTACGTGTCGGTCATCAACACTCACAATTTTGGCCGATTCTTGTCCGTTTCATGCACTATTACTCACTGTTTTGGGGTCCCACAGCGATTTCTATGATTGACGATCCCTGGGGTGCATTTACGTGTCCGTCGTCAACACTCACAGTTTTGGCCAATTCTGACCCGTTTCGTGGACTATTACTCACCGTTTTGGGGTCCCTAAGAGATTCCATAGTTGTTGAACCCCAAGGTGCGCTTACTTGTCGGTCATCAACACTCACAGTTTTTGCCGATTCTGGCCCGTTTCATGGACTATTACTCACTGTTTTGGGGTCTTGGAGTCATTTCCACGGTTAACGAACCCCGATGTGCGTTTATGTGTCGGTCATCAACACTCCCGGTTTTTGTCGATTCTGACCCTTTTCGTGGACTATTACTCACCGTTTTGTGGTCCCAAAGCGATTTCCATGGTTATCAAACCCCAAAGTGTGCTTACGTGTTGGTCATCAAGACTCGCAGTTTGGGCCGATTCTGGCCCGTCTTTTCGACTATTACTCAATTTTGGGTCCCAAAGTGATTTCCATGATTGACGAACCCCGGGGTGCGTTTACGTGTCGGTCATCAACAATCCCAATTTTGGACGATTCTGGTCCGTTTCGTGCACTATTACTCACTGTTTTGGGCTCCCGGAGTGATTTTCACGATTGACGAACCCCGGGGTGCGTTTACGTATCGATCATCAACACTCACTATTTTTCTCGATTCTGGCCCGGCTCATGAACTATTACTCACCGTTTTGGGGTCCTGAAGAGATTTCCATGGTTGTCAAACCCCAAGGTGCGTTTACGTGTTGGTCAACAACAATCGCAGTTTGGGTCGATTCTTGCCCGTTTCTTGGACTATTACTCAGTTTTGGTGTTCCGAAGAGATTTCCAAGATTGACGAACCCAGGGGTGCGTTTACGTGTCGGTCATCAACACTCACAATTTTGGCCGATTCTTGTCCGTTTCGTGCACTATTACTCACTGTTTTGGGGTCCGAGAGCGATTTCCACGATTGACGATCCCCGGGGTGCATTTACGTGTCCGTCGTCAACACTCACAGTTTTGGCCAATTCTGACCCGTTTCATGGACTATTACTCAACGTCTTGGGGTCCCTAAGAGATTTCCATAGTTGTTGAATCCCAAGGTGCCCTTACTTGTCGATCATCAACAGTCACAGTTTTTGCCGATTCTGGCCCGCTTCGTGGACTATTACTCACTGTTTTGGGGTCTTGGAGTGATTTCCACCGTTAACGAACCCCGATGTGCGTTTATGTGTCGGTCATCAACACTCACGGTTTCTGTCGATTCTGACCCGTTTCTTGGACTATTACTCACCGTTTTGTGGTCCCAAAGCGATTTCCATGGTTGTCGAACCCCAAAGTGTGCTTACGTGTTGGTCATCACGACTCGCAGTTTGGGCCGAGTCTGGCCCTTCTCTTCGAGTATTACTCAATTTTGGGGTCCCGAAGTGATTTTCCATGATTTACGAACCCCAGGGTGCGTTTACGTGTCGGTCATCAACACTCCCAATTATGGCCGATTCTGGTCCGTCTCTTCGACTATTACTCACTGTTTTGGGGTCCCGGAGTGATTTTCACGATTGACGAACCCCGGGGTGCGTTTACGTGTCGGTCATCAACACTCCCAATTATGGCCGATTCTGGTCCGTTTCGTGCACTATTACTCACTGTTTTGGGCTCCCGGAGCGATTTTCACGAATGACGAACCCCGGGGTGCGTTTACGTGTCGGTTATTAACACTCACTGTTTTTCTCGATTCTGGCCCGGCTCATGAACTATTACTCACCGTTTTGGGGTCCTGAAGAGATTTCCATGGTTGTCAAACCCCAAGGTGCGTTTACGTGTTGGTCAACAACAATCGCAGTTTGGGTCGATTCTTGCCCGTTTCTTGGACTATTACTCAGTTTTGGTGTTCCGAAATGATTTCCAAGATTGACGAACCCAGGGGTGCGTTTACGTGTCGGTCATCAACACTCACAATTTTGGCCGATTCTTGTCCGTTTCATGCACTATTACTCACTGTTTTGGGGTCCGAGAGCGATTTCCACGATTGACGATCCCCGGGGTGCATTTACGTGTCCGTCGTCAACACTCACAGTTTTGGCCAATTCTGACCCGTTTCGTGGACTATTACTCACCGTCTTGGGGTCCCTAAGAGATTTCCATAGTTGTTGAATCCCAAGGTGCCCTTAGTTGTCGATCATCAACAGTCACAGTTTTTGCACTCACTGTTTTGGGGTCTTGGAGTGATTTCCACGGTTAATGAACCCCGATGTGCGTTTATGTGTCGGTCATCAACACTCCCGGTTTTTGTCGATTCTGACCCGTTTCTTGGACTATTACTCACCGTTTTGTGGTCCCAAAGCGATTTCCATGGTTGTCGAACCCCAAAGTGTGCTTACGTGTTGGTCATCAGGACTCGCAGTTTGGGCCGAGTCTGGCCCTTCTCTTCTAGTATTACTCAATTTTGGGGTCCCGAAGTGATTTTCCACGATTTACGAACCCCAGGGTGCGTTTACGTGTCGGTCATCAACACTCCCAATTATGGCCGATTCTGGTCCGTCTCTTCGACTATTACTCACTGTTTTGGGGTCCCGGAGTGATTTTCACGATTGACGAACCCCGGGGTGCGTTTACGTGTCGGTCATCAACACTCCCAATTATGGTCGATTCTGGTCCGTTTCGTGCACTATTACTCACTGTTTTGGGCTCCCGGAGTGATTTTCACGATTGACGAACCCCGGGGTGCGTTTACGTGTCGGTCATCAACACTCACTGTTTTTCTCGATTCTAGCCCGGCTCATGAACTATTACTCACCGTTTTGGGGTCCTGAAGAGATTTCCATGGTTGTCAAACCCCAAGGTGCGTTTACGTGTTGGTCAACAACAATCGCAGTTTGGGTTGATTCTTGCCCGTTTCTTGGACTATTACTCAGTTTTGGTGTTCCGAAGTGATTTCCAAGATTGACGAACCCAGGGGTGCGTTTATGTGTCGGTCATCAACACTCACAATTTTGGCCGATTCTTGTCCGTTTCGTGCACTATTACTCACTGTTTTGGGGTCCGAGAGCGATTTCCACGATTGACGATCCCCGGGGTGCATTTACGTGTCCGTCGTCAACACTCACAGTTTTGGCCAATTCTGACCCGTTTCGTGGACTATTACTCACCGTCTTGGGGTCCCTAAGAGATTTCCATAGTTGTTGAATCCCAAGGTGCCCTTACTTGTCGATCATCAACACTCACAGTTTTTGTCGATTCTGACCCGTTTCTTGGAGTGATTTCCACGGTTAATGAACCCCGATGTGCGTTTATGTGTCGGTCATCAACATTCCCGGTTTTTGTCGATTCTGACCCGTTTCTTGGACTATTACTCACCGTTTTGTGGTCCCAAAGCGATTTCCATGGTTGTCGAACCCCAAAGTGTGCTTACGTGTTGGTCATCAGGACTCGCAGTTTGGGCCGAGTTTGGCCCTTCTCTTCGAGTATTACTCAATTTTGGAGTCCCGAAGTGATTTTCCACGATTTACGAACCCCAGGGTGCGTTTACGTGTCGGTCATCAACACTCCCAATTATGGCCGATTCTGGTCCGTCTCTTTGACTATTAATCACTGTTTTGGGGTCCAGGAGTGATTTTCACGATTGACGAACCCCGGGGTGCGTTTACGTGTCGGTCATCAACACTCCCAATTTTGGCCGATTCTGGTCCGTTTCGTGCACTACTACTCATTGTTTTGGGCTCCCGGAGTGATTTTCACGATTGACGAACCCCGGGGCGCGTTTATGTGTCGGTCATCAACACTCACTGTTTTTCTCGATTCTGGCCCGGCTCATGAACTATTACTCACCGTTTTGGGGTCCTGAAGAGATTTCCATGGTTGTCAAACCCCGAGGTGCGTTTACGTGTTGGTCAACAACAATCGCAGTTTGGGTCGATTCTTGCCCGTTTCTTGGACTATTACTCAGTTTTGGTGTTCCGAAGTGATTTCCAAGATTGACGAACCCAGGGGTGCGTTTACGTGTCGGTCATCAACACTCACAATTTTGGCCGATTCTTGTCCGTTTCGTGCACTATTACTCACTGTTTTGGGGTCCGAGAGCGATTTCCACGATTGACGATCCCCGGGGTGCATTTACGTGTCTGTCGTCAACACTCACAGTTTTGGCCAATTCTGACCCGTTTCGTGGACTATTACTCACCGTCTTGGGGTCCCTAAGAGATTTCCATAGTTGTTGAATCCCAAGGTGCCCTTACTTGTCGATCATCAACAGTCACAGTTTTTGCCGATTCTGGCCCGTTTCGTGGACTATTACTCACTGTTTTGGGGTCTTGGAGTGATTTCCACGGTTAACGAACCCCGATGTGCGTTTATGTGTCGGTCATCAACACTCCCGGTTTTTGTCGATTCTGACCCGTTTCTTGGACTATTACTCACCGTTTTGGGGTCTCGGAGTGATTTCCATGATTGACGAACCCCGGGGTGCGTTTATGTGTCGGTCATCAACACTCGCGGTTTTTCTCGATTCTGACCCGTTTCATGGACTATTACTCACCGTTTTGGGGTCTCGGAGTGATTTCCATGATTGACGAACCCCGGGGTGCGTTTATGTGTCGGTCATCAACACTCGCGGTTTTTCTCGATTCTGACCCGTTTCATGGACTATTACTCACCGTTTTGGGGTCTCGGAGTGATTTCCATGATTGACGAACCCCGGGGTGCGTTTATGTGTCGGTCATCAACACTCGCGGTTTTTCTCGATTCTGACCCGTTTCATGGACTATTACTCACCGTTTTGGGGTCTCGGAGTGATTTCCATGATTGACGAACCCCGGGGTGCGTTTATGTGTCGGTCATCAACACTCGCGGTTTTTCTCGATTCTGACCCGTTTCATGGACTATTACTCACCGTTTTGGGGTCTCGGAGTGATTTCCATGATTGACGAACCCCGGGGTGCGTTTATGTGTCGGTCATCAACACTCGCGGTTTTTCTCGATTCTGACCCGTTTCATGGACTATTACTCACCGTTTTGGGGTCTCGGAGTGATTTCCATGATTGACGAACCCCGGGGTGCGTTTATGTGTCGGTCATCAACACTCGCGGTTTTTCTCGATTCTGACCCGTTTCATGGACTATTACTCACCGTTTTGGGGTCTCGGAGTGATTTCCATGATTGACGAACCCCGGGGTGCGTTTATGTGTCGGTCATCAACACTCGCGGTTTTTCTCGATTCTGACCCGTTTCATGGACTATTACTCACCGTTTTGGGGTCTCGGAGTGATTTCCATGATTGACGAACCCCGGGGTGCGTTTATGTGTCGGTCATCAACACTCGCGGTTTTTCTCGATTCTGACCCGTTTCATGGACTATTACTCACCGTTTTGGGGTCTCGGAGTGATTTCCATGATTGACGAACCCCGGGGTGCGTTTATGTGTCGGTCATCAACACTCGCGGTTTTTCTCGATTCTGACCCGTTTCATGGACTATTACTCACCGTTTTGGGGTCTCGGAGTGATTTCCATGATTGACGAACCCCGGGGTGCGTTTATGTGTCGGTCATCAACACTCCCTGTTTTTGTCGATTCTGGCCCGTTTCGTGGACTATTACTCACCGTCTTGGGGTCCCTAAGAGATTTCCATAGTTGTTGAATCCCAAGGTGCCCTTACTTGTCGATCATCAACAGTCACAGTTTTTGCCGATTCTGGCCCGTTTCGTGGACTATTACTCACTGTTTTGGGGTCTTGGAGTGATTTCCACGGTTAACGAACCCCGATGTGCGTTTATGTGTCGGTCATCAACACTCCCGGTTTTTGTCGATTCTGACCCGTTTCTTGGACTATTACTCACCGTTTTGTGGTCCCAAAGCGATTTCCATGGTTGTCGAACCCCAAAGTGTGCTTACGTGTTGGTCATCAGGACTCGTAGTTTGGGCCGAGTCTGGCCCTTCTCTTCTAGTATTACTCAATTTTGGGGACCCGAAGTGATTTTCCACGATTTACGAACCCCAGGGTGCGTTTACGTGTCGGTCATCAACACTCCCAATTATGGCCGATTCTGGTCCGTCTCTTCGACTATTACTCACTGTTTTGGGGTCCCGGAGTGATTTTCACGATTGACGAACCCCGGGGTGCGTTTACGTGTCGGTCATCAACACTCCCAATTATGGCCGATTCTGGACCGTTTCGTGCACTATTACTCACTGTTTTGGGCTCCCGGAGTGATTTTCACGATTGACGAACCCCGGGGTGCGTTTACGTGTCGGTCATCAACACTCACTGTTTTTCTCGATTCTGGCCCGGCTCATGAACTATTACTCACCGTTTTGGGGTCCTGAAGAGATTTCCATGGTTGTCAAACCCCGAGGTGCGTTTACGTGTTGGTCAGCAACAATCGCAGTTTGGGTCGATTCTTGCCCGTTTCTTGGACTATTACTCAGTTTTGGTGTTCCGAAGTGATTTCCAAGATTGACGAACCCAGGGGTGCGTTTACGTGTCGGTCATCAACACTCACAATTTTGGCCGATTCTTGTCCGTTTCGTGCACTATTACTCACTGTT
>LR880969.1:12970264-12992549 GCA_904067115.1 Aegilops sharonensis | reverse complement strand
CCGGGGTGCGTTTACGTGTCGGTCATCAACACTCCCAATTATGGCCGATTCTGGTCCGTTTCGTGCACTATTACTCACTGTTTTGGGCTCCCGGAGTGATTTTCACGATTGACGAACCCCGGGGTGCGTTTACGTGTCGGTCATCAACACTCACTGTTTTTCTCGATTCTGCCCGGCTCATGAATTATTACTCACCGTTTTGGGGTCCTGAAGAGATTTCCATGGTTGTCAAACCCCAAGGTGCGTTTACGTGTTGGTCAACAACAATCGCAGTTTGGGTCGATTCTTGCCCGTTTCTTGGACTATTACTCAGTTTTGGTGTTCCGAAGTGATTTCCAAGATTGACGAACCCAGGGGTGCGTTTACGTGTCGGTCATCAACACTCACAATTTTGGCCGATTCTTGTCCGTTTCGTGCACTATTACTCACTGTTTTGGGGTCCGAGAGCGATTTCCATGATTGACGATCCCCGGGGTGCATTTACGTGTCCGTCGTCAACACTCACAGTTTTGGCCAATTCTGACCCGTTTCGTGGACTATTACTCACCGTCTTGGGGTCCCTAAGAGATTTCCATAGTTGTTGAATCCCAAGGTGCCCTTACTTGTCGATCATCAACAGTCACAGTTTTTGCCGATTCTGGCCCGTTTCGTGGACTATTACTCACTGTTTTGGGGTCTTGGAGTGATTTCCACGGTTAACGAACCCCGATGTGCGTTTATGTGTCGGTCATCAACACTCCCGGTTTTTGTCGATTCTGACCCGTTTCTTGGACTATTACTCACCGTTTTGTGGTCCCAAAGCGATTTCCATGGTTGTCGAACCCCAAAGTGTGCTTACGTGTTGGTCATCAGGACTCGCAGTTTGGGCCGAGTCTGGCCCTTCTCTTCGAGTATTACTCAATTTTGGGGTCCCGAAGTGATTTTCCACGATTTACGAACCCCAGGGTGCGTTTACGTGTCGGTCATCAACACTCCCAATTATGGCCGATTCTGGTCCGTCTCTTCGACTATTACTCACTGTTTTGGGGTCCCGGAGTGATTTTCACGATTGACGAACCCCGGGGTGCGTTTACGTGTCGGTCATCAACACTCCCAATTATGGCCGATTCTGGTCCGTTTCGTGCACTATTACTCACTGTTTTGGGCTCCCGGAGTGATTTTCACGATTGACGAACCCCGGGGTGCGTTTACGTGTCGGTCATCAACACTCACTGTTTTTCTCGATTCTGGCCCGGCTCATGAACTATTACTCACCGTTTTGGGGTCCTGAAGAGATTTCCATGGTTGTCAAACCCCAAGGTGCGTTTACGTGTTGGTCAACAACAATCGCAGTTTGGGTCGATTCTTGCCCGTTTCTTGGACTATTACTCAGTTTTGGTGTTCCGAAGTGATTTCTAAGATTGACGAACCCAGGGGTGCGTTTACGTGTCAGTCATCAACACTCACAATTTTGGCCGATTCTTGTCCGTTTCGTGCACTATTACTCACTGTTTTGGGGTCCGAGAGCGATTTCCACGATTGACGATCCCCGGGGTGCATTTACGTGTCCGTCGTCAACACTCACAGTTTTGGCCAATTCTGACCCGTTTCGTGGACTATTACTCACCGTCTTGGGGTCCCTAAGAGATTTCCATAGTTGTTGAATCCCAAGGTGCCCTTACTTGTCGATCATCAACAGTCACAGTTTTTGCCGATTCTGGCCCGTTTCGTGGACTATTACTCATTGTTTTGGGGTCTTGGAGTGATTTCCACGGTTAACGAACCCCGATGTGCGTTTATGTGTCGGTCATCAACACTCCCGGTTTTTGTCGATTCTGACCCGTTTCTTGGACTATTACTCACCGTTTTGTGGTCCCAAAGCGATTTCCATGGTTGTCGAACCCCAAAGTGTGCTTACGTGTTGGTCATCAGGACTCGCAGTTTGGGCCGAGTCTGGCCCTTCTCTTCGAGTATTACTCAATTTTGGGGTGCCGAAGTGATTTTCCACGATTTACGAACCCCAGGGTGCGTTTACGTGTCGGTCATCAACACTCCCAATTATGGCCGATTCTGGTCCGTCTCTTCGACTATTACTCACTGTTTTGGGGTCCCGGAGTGATTTTCACGATTGACGAACCCCGGGGTGCGTTTACGTGTCGGTCATCAACACTCCCAATTATGGCCGATTCTGGTCCGTTTCGTGCACTATTACTCACTGTTTTGGGCTCCCGGAGTGATTTTCACGATTGACGAACCCCGGGGTGCGTTTACGTGTCGGTCATCAACACTCACTGTTTTTCTCGATTCTGCCCGGCTCATGAACTATTACTCACCGTTTTGGGGTCCTGAAGAGATTTCCATGGTTGTCAAACCCCAAGGTGTGTTTACGTGTTGGTCAACAACAATCGCAGTTTGGGTCGATTCTTGCCCGTTTCTTGGACTATTACTCAGTTTTGGTGTTCCGAAGTGATTTCCAAGATTGACGAACCCAGGGGTGCGTTTACGTGTCGGTCATCAACACTCACAATTTTGGCCGATTCTTGTCCGTTTCGTGCACTATTACTCACTGTTTTGGGGTCCGAGAGCGATTTCCATGATTGACGATCCCCGGGGTGCATTTACGTGTCCGTCGTCAACACTCACAGTTTTGGCCAATTCTGACCCGTTTCGTGGACTATTACTCACCGTCTTGGGGTCCCTAAGAGATTTCCATAGTTGTTGAATCCCAAGGTGCCCTTACTTGTCGATCATCAACAGTCACAGTTTTTGCCGATTCTGGCCCGTTTCGTGGACTATTACTCTCTGTTTTGGGGTCTTGGAGTGATTTCCACGGTTAACGAACCCCGATGTGCGTTTATGTGTCGGTCATCAACACTCCCGGTTTTTGTCGATTCTGACCCGTTTCTTGGACTATTACTCACCGTCTTGTGGTCCCAAAGCGATTTCCATGGTTGTCGAACCCCAAAGTGTGCTTACGTGTTGGTCATCAGGACTCGCAGTTTGGGCCGAGTCTGGCCCTTCTCTTCGAGTATTACTCAATTTTGGGGTCCCGAAGTGATTTTCCACGATTTACGAACCCCAGGGTGCGTTTACGTGTCGGTCATCAACACTCCCGGTTTTTGTCGATTCTGACCCGTTTCTTGGACTATTACTCACCGTCTTGTGGTCCCAAAGCGATTTCCATGGTTGTCGAACCCCAAAGTGTGCTTACGTGTTGGTCATCAGGACTCGCAGTTTGGGCCGAGTCTGGCCCTTCTCTTCGAGTATTACTCAATTTTGGGGTCCCGAAGTGATTTTCCACGATTTACGAACCCCAGGGTGCGTTTACGTGTCGGTCATCAACACTCCCGGTTTTTGTCGATTCTGACCCGTTTCTTGGACTATTACTCACCGTCTTGTGGTCCCAAAGCGATTTCCATGGTTGTCGAACCCCAAAGTGTGCTTACGTGTTGGTCATCAGGACTCGCAGTTTGGGCCGAGTCTGGCCCTTCTCTTCGAGTATTACTCAATTTTGGGGTCCCGAAGTGATTTTCCACGATTTACGAACCCCAGGGTGCGTTTACGTGTCGGTCATCAACACTCCCGGTTTTTGTCGATTCTGACCCGTTTCTTGGACTATTACTCACCGTCTTGTGGTCCCAAAGCGATTTCCATGGTTGTCGAACCCCAAAGTGTGCTTACGTGTTGGTCATCAGGACTCGCAGTTTGGGCCGAGTCTGGCCCTTCTCTTCGAGTATTACTCAATTTTGGGGTCCCGAAGTGATTTTCCACGATTTACGAACCCCAGGGTGCGTTTACGTGTCGGTCATCAACACTCCCGGTTTTTGTCGATTCTGACCCGTTTCTTGGACTATTACTCACCGTCTTGTGGTCCCAAAGCGATTTCCATGGTTGTCGAACCCCAAAGTGTGCTTACGTGTTGGTCATCAGGACTCGCAGTTTGGGCCGAGTCTGGCCCTTCTCTTCGAGTATTACTCAATTTTGGGGTCCCGAAGTGATTTTCCACGATTTACGAACCCCAGGGTGCGTTTACGTGTCGGTCATCAACACTCCCAGTTTTGGCCGATTCTGGCCCGTTTCGTGCACTATTACTCACTGTTTTGGGCTCCCGGAGTGATTTCCACGATTGACGAACCCCGGGGTGCGTTTACGTGTCGGTCATCAACACTCCCAGTTTTGGCCGATTCTGGCCCGTTTCGTGCACTATTACTCACTGTTTTGGGCTCCCGGAGTGATTTTCACGATTGACGAACCCCGGGGTGCGTTTACGTGTCGGTCATCAACACTCACTGTTTTTCTCGATTCTGGCCCGGCTCATGAACTATTACTCACCGTTTTGGGGTCCTGAAGAGATTTCCATGGTTGTCAAACCCCAAGGTGCGTTTACGTGTTGGTCAACAACAATCGCAGTTTGGGTCGATTCTTGCCCGTTTCTTGGACTATTACTCAGTTTTGGTGTTCCGAAGTGATTTCCAAGATTGACGAACCCAGGGGTGCGTTTACGTGTCGGTCATCAACACTCACAATTTTGGCCGATTCTTGTCCGTTTCGTGCACTATTACTCACTGTTTTGGGGTCCGAGAGCGATTTCCACGATTGACGATCCCCGGGGTGCATTTACGTGTCCGTCGTCAACACTCACAGTTTTGGCCAATTCTGACCAGTTTCGTGGACTATTACTCACCGTCTTGGGGTCCCTAAGAGATTTCCATAGTTGTTGAATCCCAAGGTGCCCTTACTTGTCGATCATCAACACTCACAGTTTTTGTCGATTCTGACCCGTTTCTTGGAGTGATTTCCACGGTTAACGAACCCCGATGTGCGTTTATGTGTCGGTCATCAACACTCCCGGTTTTTGTCGATTCTGACCCGTTTCTTGGACTATTACTCACCGTTTTGTGGTACCAAAGCGATTTCCATGGTTGTCGAACCCCAAAGTGTGCTTACGTGTTGGTCATCAGGACTCGCAGTTTGGGCCGAGTCTGGCCCTTCTCTTCGAGTATTACTCAATTTTGGAGTCCCGAAGTGATTTTCCATGATTTACGAACCCCAGGGTGCGTTTAGGTGTCGGTCATCAACACTCCCAATTATGGCCGATTCTGGTCCGTCTCTTTGACTATTACTCACTGTTTTGGGGTCCCGGAGTGATTTTCACGATTGACGAACCCCGGGGTGCGTTTACGTGTCGGTCATCAACACTCCCAATTATGGCTGATTCTGGTCCGTTTCGTGCACTATTACTCATTGTTTTGGGCTCCCGGAGTGATTTTCACGATTGACGAACCCCGGGGTGCGTTTACGTGTCGGTCATCAACACTCACTGTTTTTCTCGATTCTGGCCCGGCTCATGAACTATTACTCACCGTTTTGGGGTCCTGAAGAGATTTCCATGGTTGTCAAACCCCGAGGTGCGTTTACGTGTTGGTCAACAACAATCGCAGTTTGGGTCGATTCTTGCCCGTTTCTTGGACTATTACTCAGTTTTGGTGTTCCGAAGTGATTTCCAAGATTGACGAACCCAGGGGTGCGTTTACGTGTCGGTCATCAACACTCACAATTTTGGCCGATTCTTGTCCGTTTCGTGCACTATTACTCACTGTNCAACAACAATCGCAGTTTGGGTCGATTCTTGCCCGTTTCTTGGACTATTACTCAGTTTTGGTGTTCCGAAGTGATTTCCAAGATTGACGAACCCAGGGGTGCGTTTACGTGTCGGTCATCAACACTCACAATTTTGGCCGATTCTTGTCCGTTTCGTGCACTATTACTCACTGTTTTGGGGTCCAAGAGCGATTTCCACAATTGACGATCCCCGGGGTGCATTTACGTGTCCGTCGTCAACACTCACAGTTTTGGCCAATTCTGACCCGTTTCGTGGACTATTACTCACCGTCTTGGGGTCCCTAAGAGATTTCCATAGTTGTTGAATCCCAAGGTGCCCTTACTTGTCGATCATCAACAGTCACAGTTTTTGTCGATTCTGGCCCGTTTCGTGGACTATTACTCACTGTTTTGGGGTCTTGGAGTGATTTCCACGGTTAACGAACCCCGATGTGCGTTTATGTGTCGGTCATCAACACTCCCGGATTTTGTCGATTCTGACCCGTTTCTTGGACTATTACTCACCGTTTTGTGGTCCCAAAGCGATTTCCATGGTTGTCGAACCCCAAAGTGTGCTTACGTGTTGGTCATCAGGACTCGCAGTTTGGGCCGAGTCTGGCCCTTCTCTTCGAGTATTACTCAATTTTGGGGTCCCGAAGTGATTTTCCACGATTTACGAACCCCAGGGTGCGTTTACGTGTCGGTCATCAACACTCCCAATTATGGCCGATTCTGGTCCGTCTCTTCGACTATTACTCACTGTTTTGGGGTCCCGGAGTGATTTTCACGATTGACGAACCCCGGGGTGCGTTTACGTGTCGGTCATCAACACTCCCAATTATGGCCGATTCTGGTCCGTTTCGTGCACTATTACTCACTGTTTTGGGCTCCCGGAGTGATTTTCACGATTGACGAACCCCGGGGTGCGTTTACGTGTCGGTCATCAACACTCACTGTTTTTCTCGATTCTGGCCCGGCTCATGAACTATTACTCACCGTTTTGGGGTCCTGAAGAGATTTCCATGGTTGTCAAACCCCAAGGTGCGTTTACGTGTTGGTCAACAACAATCGCAGTTTGGGTCGATTCTTGCCCGTTTCTTGGACTATTACTCAGTTTTGGTGTTCCGAAGTGATTTCTAAGATTGACGAACCCAGGGGTGCGTTTACGTGTCAGTCATCAACACTCACAATTTTGGCCGATTCTTGTCCGTTTCGTGCACTATTACTCACTGTTTTGGGGTCCGAGAGCGATTTCCACGATTGACGATCCCCGGGGTGCATTTACGTGTCCGTCGTCAACACTCACAGTTTTGGCCAATTCTGACCCGTTTCGTGGACTATTACTCACCGTCTTGGGGTCCCTAAGAGATTTCCATAGTTGTTGAATCCCAAGGTGCCCTTACTTGTCGATCATCAACAGTCACAGTTTTTGCCGATTCTGGCCCGTTTCGTGGACTATTACTCACTGTTTTGGGGTCTTGGAGTGATTTCCACGGTTAACGAACCCCGATGTGCGTTTATGTGTCGGTCATCAACACTCCCGGTTTTTGTCGATTCTGACCCGTTTCTTGGACTATTACTCACCGTTTTGTGGTCCCAAAGCGATTTCCATGGTTGTCGAACCCCAAAGTGTGCTTACGTGTTGGTCATCAGGACTCGCAGTTTGGGCCGAGTCTGGCCCTTCTCTTCGAGTATTACTCAATTTTGGGGTCCCGAAGTGATTTTCCACGATTTACGAACCCCAGGGTGCGTTTACGTGTCGGTCATCAACACTCCCAATTATGGCCGATTCTGGTCCGTCTCTTCGACTATTACTCACTGTTTTGGGGTCCCGGAGTGATTTTCACGATTGACGAACCCCGGGGTGCGTTTACGTGTCGGTCATCAACACTCCCAATTATGGCCGATTCTGGTCCGTTTCGTGCACTATTACTCATTGTTTTGGGCTCCCGGAGTGATTTTCACGATTGACGAACCCCGGGGTGCGTTTACGTGTCGGTCATCAACACTCACTGTTTTTCTCGATTCTGGCCCGGCTCATGAACTATTACTCACCGTTTTGGGGTCCTGAAGAGATTTCCATGGTTGTCAAACCCCACGGTGCGTTTACGTGTTGGTCAACAACAATCGCAGTTTGGCTCGATTCTTGCCCGTTTCTTGGACTATTACTCAGTTTTGGTGTTCCGAAGTGATTTCCAAGATTGACGAACCCAGGGGTGCGTTTACGTGTCGGTCATCTACACTCACAATTTTGGCCGATTCTTGTCCGTTTCGTGCACTATTACTCACAGTTTTGGGGTCCGAGAGCGATTTCCACGATTGACGATCCCCGTGGTGCATTTACGTGTCTGTCGTCAACACTCACAGTTTTGGCCAATTCTGAGCCGTTTCGTGGACTATTACTCACCGTCTTGGGGTCCCTAAGAGATTTCCATAGTTGTTGAATCCCAAGGTGCCCTTACTTGTCGATCATCAACAGTCACAGTTTTTGCCGATTCTGGCCCGTTTCGTGGACTATTACTCACTGTTTTGGGGTCTTGGAGTGATTTCCACGGTTAACAAACCCCGATGTGCGTTTATGTGTCGGTCATCAACACTCCCGGTTTTTGTCGATTCTGACCCGTTTCTTGGACTATTACTCACCGTTTTGTGGTCCCAAAGCGATTTCCATGGTTGTCGAACCCCAAAGTGTGCTTACGTGTTGGTCATCAGGACTCGCAGTTTGGGCCGAGTCTGGCCCTTCTCTTCGAGTATTACTCAATTTTGGGGTCCCGAAGTGATTTTCCACGATTTACGAACCCCAGGGTGCGTTTACGTGTCGGTCATCAACACTCCCAATTATGGCCGATTCTGGTCCGTCTCTTCGACTATTACTCACTGTTTTGGGGTCCCGGAGTGATTTTCACGATTGACGAACCCCGGGGTGCGTTTACGTGTCGGTCATCAACACTCCCAATTATGGCCGATTCTGGTCCGTTTCGTGCACTATTACTCACTGTTTTGGGCTCCTAGAGTGATTTTCACGATTGACGAACCCCGGGGTGCGTTTACGTGTCGGTCATCAACCCTCACTGTTTTTCTCGATTCTGGCCCGGCTCATGAACTATTACTCACCGTTTTGGGGTCCTGAAGAGATTTCCATGGTTGTCAAACCCCAAGGTGCGTTTACGTGTTGGTCAACAACAATCGCAGTTTGGGTCGATTCTTGCCCGTTTCTTGGACTATTACTCAGTTTTGGTGTTCCGAAGTGATTTCTAAGATTGACGAACCCAGGGGTGCGTTTACGTGTCAGTCATCAACACTCACAATTTTGGCCGATTCTTGTCCGTTTCGTGCACTATTACTCACTGTTTTGGGGTCCGAGAGCGATTTCCACGATTGACGATCCCCGGGGTGCATTTACGTGTCCGTCGTCAACACTCATAGTTTTGGCCAATTCTGACCCGTTTCGTGGACTATTACTCACCGTCTTGGGGTCCCTAAGAGATTTCCATAGTTGTTGAATCCCAAGGTGCCCTTACTTGTCGATCATCAACAGTCACAGTTTTTGCCGATTCTGGCCCGTTTCGTGGACTATTACTCACTGTTTTGGGGTCTTGGAGTGATTTCCACGGTTAACGAACCCCGATGTGCGTTTTTGTGTTGGTCATCAACACTCCCGGTTTTTGTCGATTCTGACCCGTTTCTTGGACTATTACTCACCGTTTTGTGGTCCCAAAGCGATTTCCATGGTTGTCGATCCCCAAAGTGTGCTTACGTGTTGGTCATCAGGACTCGCAGTTTGGGCCAAGTCTGGCCCTTCTCTTCGAGTATTACTCAATTTTGGGGTCCCGAAGTGATTTTCCACGATTTACGAACCCCAGGGTGCGTTTACGTGTCGGTCATCAACACTCCCAATTATGGCCGATTCTGGTCCGTCTCTTCGACTATTACTCACTGTTTTGGGGTCCCGGAGTGATTTTCACGATTGACGAACCCCGGGGTGCGTTTACGTGTCGGTCATCAACACTCCCAGTTATGGCCAATTCTGGTCCGTTTCGTGCACTATTACTCACTGTTTTGGGCTCCCGGAGTGATTTTCACGATTGACGAACCCCGGGGTGCGTTTACGTGTCGGTCATCAACACTCCCAGTTATGGCCAATTCTGGTCCGTTTCGTGCACTATTACTCACTGTTTTGGGCTCCCGGAGTGATTTTCACGATTGACGAACCCCGGGGTGCGTTTACGTGTCGGTCATCAACACTCACTGTTTTTCTCGATTCTGGCCCGGCTCATGAACTATTACTCACCGTTTTGGGGTCCTGAAGAGATTTCCATGGTTGTCAAACCCCAAGGTGCGTTTACGTGTTGGTCAACAACAATCGCAGTTTGGGTCGATTCTTGCCCGTTTCTTGGACTATTACTCAGTTTTGTTGTTCCGAAGTGATTTCCAAGATTGACGAACCCAGGGGTGCGTTTACGTGTCGGTCATCAACACTCATAATTTTGGCCGATTCTTTTTCGTTTCGTGCACTATTACTCACTGTTTTGGGGTCCGAGAGCGATTTCCACGATTGACGATCCCCGGGGTGCATTTACGTGTCCGTCGTCAACACTCATAGTTTTGGCCAATTCTGACCCGTTTCGTGGACTATTACTCACCGTCTTGGGGTCCCTAAGAGATTTCCATAGTTGTTGAATCCCAAGGTGCCCTTACTTGTCGATCATCAACAGTCACAGTTTTTGCCGATTCTGGCCCGTTTCGTGGACTATTACTCACTGTTTTGGGGTCTTGGAGTGATTTCCACGTTTAACGAACCCCGATGTGCGTTTATGTGTCGGTCATCAACACTCCCGGTTTTTGTCGATTCTGACCCGTTTCTTGGACTATTACTCACCGTTTTGTGGTCCCAAAGCGATTTCCATGGTTGTCGAACCCCAAAGTGTGCTTACGTGTTGGTCATCAGGACTCGCAGTTTGGGCCGAGTCTGGCCCTTCTCTTCGAGTATTACTCAATTTTGGGGTCCCGAAGTGATTTTCCACGATTTACGAACCCCAGGGTGCGTTTACGTGTCGGTCATCAACACTCCCAATTATGGCCGATTCTGGTCCGTCTCTTCGACTATTACTCACTGTTTTAGGGTCCCGGAGTGATTTTCACGATTGACGAACCCCGGGGTGCGTTTACGTGTCGGTCATCAACACTCCCAGTTATGGCCGATTCTGGTCCGTTTCGTGCACTATTACTCACTGTTTTGGGCTCCCGGAGTGATTTTCACGATTGACGAACCCCGGGGTGTGTTTACGTGTCGGTCATCAACACTCACTGTTTTTCTTGATTTTGGCCCGACTCATGAACTATTACTCACCGTTTTGGGGTCCTGAAGTGATTTCCATGGTTGTCAAACCCCAAGGTGCGTTTATGTGTTGGTCAACAACAACCGCAGTTTGGGTCGATTCTTGCCCGTTTCTTGGACTATTACTCAGTTTTGGTGTTCCGAAGTGATTTCCAAGATTGACGAACCCAGGGGTGCGTTTACGTGTCGGTCATCAACACTCACAATTTTGGCCGATTCTTGTCCGTTTCGTGCACTATTACTCACTGTTTTGGGGTCCGAGAGCGATTTCCACGATTGACGATCCCCGGGTGCATTTACGTGTCCGTCGTCAACACTCACAGTTTTGGCCAATTCTGACCCGTTTCGTGGACTATTACTCACCGTCTTGGGGTCCCTAAGAGATTTCCATAGTTGTTGAATCCCAAGGTGCCCTTACTTGTCGATCATCAACACTCACAGTTTTTGCCGATTCTGGCCCGTTTCGTGGACTATTACTCACTGTTTTGGGGTCTTGGAGTGGTTTCCACGGTTAACGAACCCCGATGTGCGTTTATGTGTCGGTCATCAACACTCCCGGTTTTTGTCGATTCTGACCCGTTTCTTGGACTATTACTCACCGTTTTGTGGTCCCAAAGCGATTTCCATGGTTGTCGAACCCCAAAGTGTGCTTACGTGTTGGTCATCAGGACTCGCAGTTTGGGCCGAGTCTGGCCCTTCTCTTCGAGTATTACTCAATTTTGGGGTGCCGAAGTGATTTTCCACGATTTACGAACCCCAGGGTGCGTTTACGTGTCGGTCATCAACACTCCCAATTATGGCCGATTCTGGTCCGTCTCTTCGACTATTACCCACTGTTTTGGGGTCCCGGAGCGATTTCCACGATTTACGAACCCCGGGGTGCGTTTACGTGTCGGTCATCAACACTCGCGGTTTTTGTCGATTCTGGCCCGTTTCTTGGACTATTACTCACTGTTTTGGGGTCCCGGAGTGATTTCCAAGATTAACGAACCCTGGGATGCGTTTACGTGTCGGTTATCAACACTCGCGGTTTTTTTCGATTCTGGCCCGTTTCATGGAATATTACTCGCCGTTTTGGGTCCCGAAGCGATTTCCATGGTTGTCAAACCCCAAGGGGTGTTTACGTGTCTGTCAGCAACAATCACAGTTTGGGCCGATTCTGGCCCGTTTCTTGGACTATTACTCACTGTTTTGGGGTCCCGGAGTGATTTCCAAGATTAACGAACCCTGGGATGCGTTTACGTGTCGGTTATCAACACTCGCGGTTTTTTTCGATTCTGGCCCGTTTCATGGAATATTACTCGCCGTTTTGGGTCCCGAAGCGATTTCCATGGTTGTCAAACCCCAAGGGGTGTTTACGTGTCTGTCAGCAACAATCACA
This sequence comes from Aegilops sharonensis, assembly GCA_904067115.1. NCBI lineage: Eukaryota > Viridiplantae > Streptophyta > Magnoliopsida > Poales > Poaceae > Aegilops > Aegilops sharonensis. The sequence continues at coordinate 12,980,250 of LR880969.1, read as the reverse complement.
GTTTGGGCCGATTCTGGCCCGTTTCTTGGACTATTACTCACTGTTTTGGGGTCCCGGAGTGATTTCCAAGATTAACGAACCCTGGGATGCGTTTACGTGTCGGTTATCAACACTCGCGGTTTTTTTCGATTCTGGCCCGTTTCATGGAATATTACTCGCCGTTTTGGGTCCCGAAGCGATTTCCATGGTTGTCAAACCCCAAGGGGTGTTTACGTGTCTGTCAGCAACAATCACAGTTTGGGCCGATTCTGGCCCGTTTCTTGGACTATTACTCACTGTTTTGGGGTCCCGGAGTGATTTTCACGATTGACGAACCCCGGGGTGCGTTTACGTGTCGGTCATCAACACTCCCAATTATGGCCGATTCTGGTCCGTTTCGTGCACTATTACTCACTGTTTTGGGGTCCCGGAGTGATTTTCACGATTGACGAACCCCGGGGTGCGTTTACGTGTCGGTCATCAACACTCCCAATTATGGTCGATTCTGGTCCGTTTCTTGCACTATTACTCACTGTTTTGGGGTCCCGGAGTGATTTTCACGATTGACGAACCCCGGGGTGCGTTTACGTGTCGGTCATCAACACTCGCGGTTTTTTTCGATTCTGGCCCGTTTCATGGAATATTACTCGCCGTTTTGGGTCCCGAAGCGATTTCCATGGTTGTCAAACCCCAAGGGGTGTTTACGTGTCTGTCAGCAACAATCACAGTTTGGGCCAATTCTGGCCCGTTTCTTGGACTATTACTCTGTTTTGGAGTCCCAAAGTGATTTCCAAGATGGACGAACCCTGTCGGGGATATACCCCGCGGTGTAAACCGGCCGGAAGTTAATCCGGCCGGACTTGGCGGTTTATCTGAAGACCCGCCCTGACCTTGGCGGTTTACAAGCAACCCGCTTGGTCGTTATGACTCACTGGTGGTCCGGCGCACGGGACAGACGGATGACAAGGCCCAAGGCCCAGAAGGCCGGTTCACGTTTAATGGTGGGCCGGTTTATGAGGAAAGCGTAAGGATTATTCTCCTACGAAGGAAGCAAGACTAGGACTCCACTTGTAATAGAGTAATCATAATCCTAATAGGACTCCACATGTAACCCGCCCCTTCAACATATATAAGGAGGGGCGGGGCTCCCCAAAGAGGGACAAGCTACAAGCAAGAAGAAACAATCTTAGGGCTAGACACAAAGAGGAGAGCCGGTTTACGGCGACTCCCACGTGATGATAATGAGATCTAGCCTCAAACAGCATGTAGGGCTATTACCGGATGATGTTTCCCGGGTCCCGAAGCTGTCTAAATCCTTGTCTTGTGTTGCATCTCTCGATTCCGCTCAACCCCTCTCAAGCTACCACATAGATGCATTGGCCTCGCGACTAAGTCCTAACACTAAGGACATCTGCCGTGACAAAACCACGACAGTTGGCGCCCACCATGGGGCCCGCGCACGGTGGTGTTGAGTTCTTGAAGGGATCTTTCATATGGATCGAGAAGTTCGCGGTTGATTAGATGAAGAGGCTCGCAGGATAACCCGGCATGGGGTAACTTCGGGCAGAACCGGTAAGGTTCATCGGATCGCCGGGATTATGTGTGTTCGCTGCCGCCGTCCTACGATCCGCCGAAACCGACAGGCGTTTGTTCCCTGTACAATTAAGAAATCTATGCCAAATCGATCTTGATGTTTTGCTGCAAGGTGCCAGGAGCAAATACCAAGACCAAAGGAGATGTGATTAGACAAAAAAAAATCAACAGATGCAAGCCACGCCTGAGATAAGGAAGCATGAAAGTCAAAACCGACAGCGACCTGGACCATGTCTTGACCTCGTTCTTTGCTAAACCGTGGACAGCTCTCAGCGGCCGCAAATCCTGGGTTCACACGGAAGATCCTCTGGACCAGCCCGTACAAGAATCTAAGTCGCCAGGACCTTTTCTTTTTTCCTTGGTTCTAGTTCTTTATGCTGATTGGACGCGCCTGAGAATATTAAACTGTGACCACTTCGAGTCACCGTCGTCTTTGCACGTAGCTCCGCGTCAGCAGTCTGCCTCGTCAATGTGCACAAGAAAGAGGAAGGGTAGAGCCGTTTGGAAGAAGTCAAAAGCTCTTATTTATTCAAACTACAAGATTTGATTGATCCGGACTGGTCTGCTACGTCTACGGGCGAGGCCTGAGACTCTGTTTGGTAAATTAATGTTATCAGTCTGTTCAAGTCCACCAGATGACAAAAGGCTGCAAAAGGATCAAGATTAGCAGCGTTTGTATGTTGCATGCCATGTTTTTTCTCCAAGGGCTTACTACTAGTGCTACCTTGAAAAGCACAATGACACAATTCCCACAAAGGACCATCCTCCATCACGTGAAGGACGGGACTAGTCAAAGTGATGAATCAATTACTACATTATACTGGTGAAGCTTTGTTGCTATTATTTGTCTGGCCGGTTTAAGATGGAGATAAGAAGACTACATGATCGAGTGCTAGACTTGAATACTAAGGATAGCACAGACTTCGAAATCTGCTATTCCGGTCTGGATACTGAGACATATACAAAGCAATATTACATCAGATCACATTATCCAATACCAGCACCTGCGTTCATCCGGAAAATAAGTCAGGTGCTATCCGTTCTCAGTATTTTTAGCACGTATCTATTCTTTTGAGAACAATTACTCTGTCTTTTAATAAATTTTATGCAGGACGGCTATTAAAAGAAAAAGGGGTTTACACCATGGAGGCACGTTCGGCTGTGCCTCGCAGCTTCACGGACACGCATATCGCGGTCCGGTTTACATCAATGCGCCAGCCGACTCGCCCGTCCGCACCGCTTTACAAATGCCACGGACAACTCGCATGTCCGCACCAGCTTACAGACATCGCGGCCGACTCACCCGTCCGCACCGGTTTACCACGTCGCGGCCGGTTCACCCGTGAGCAGCTTCAACTCCACCTAGCGATCATCAATTTCATGACGGATTATTTTCGGCCTGGCACATCAGGTGATATTCATCTAAAATATATTTTATTAGCACATATTATTTTGTCAAAGAGCAGTTTATCTTTGCCTTGGTCTGCAATATTGTATGCAGGACAATTATTCATTATAAACGTGGTTTATACCATGGGTACGAGGCACGCACTGGCGACGTCCTGCCCGGTGTTCGTCCATGCCACATTATACGGTGAATGGACATGTGCAAGACGCCGCCCTTATGGCCCGGTTTACATCAGCTTGCCGGGACCGTGCCTGCGTTTGACTCGCCCGTCCGAACCGGTTTACAACACCGTGGACATTTCATCTGCCCAAGCCACCTCTAATACTGTGGACGTCTCTACCGTCCATTTATTGCGGCCTGGTCTACATCAACATACCAGGCCGCACCTGTCTGCATGAGCAAGTCACGGCTTGGGTAGCCCGGTTTTCTTTCAACAAAATGAAGACAAATTATCATATGCTATCAACCGCCGCCCGCACTGGATGGCTTAATGGGCAGGCGCACAAGTCGCCACCGGTACAGTTTGGTTAACTTCAAATCACCAGTTGGAAGGAACCATTGGCCGAGTTGCTGACACGGCTCATACGGGATCATTTATAACCCGCCGCAGTCACCTCAATCTTCTGTGGATTCACATCGGGCTATCAACACCGATGATATGCAACTTATGCCGGTTTACATCACGGTCACACATGGAGAGTCTCAAGCCAAATCCCCGAGTCACCTTTGAGACTCGGGGGCTACGATGACATGACTCAGCAAATCTTGCCAGTTTCAGCAAAATTAGGAACCCTAGGACGATGGAGGGAAAGGATAACCCGGTCCTGGAGGTTCCTGTTATATTGATGAAAATTTAAAGGCCGTCAGAAAATTTCCGGTTTAGAAAGTATATAACAGTTACAAAATCCCGGCTCAATGAAGAAGTTCCGGGTCATCAGAAAGGAATCCGGTTTAAAAATGTCCGGTTCAACAAGGAATTAACTTCTCGCAAGTTCGAGTTGAACGGCTGTCCGAAAATTTCCGGCTGAAAATGAAGAATCCGGTTTGCAATCCGGTTTAAGGGAAATATGTTCTCCCACAAAGCTTTGAAGCTCTCAAATATCCGGTTCAAAATCCCGGTTCAAGAAGGATTTATCTCTTGCAAAAAGTTAACGGGTGCCAAAGAGGACCTGCTGCCATGATGCGCGGTTCAAACATGGGTATCATGCCTTATTGGTTTATTATATCATTGATCACTTGGGGGCTTGGTCGTATCCGAACCATAGCCACGCCTCTTGATCGGCCTAGTGCCACAACATCACTTGGGGGCTTGGTCGGGTCCGAACCAATGCAACACCTCTTGATCGGTGTAATGCCAATGCATCACTTGGGGACATGTGGTCACGTCTGAACCATAGTCACGCCTCTTGATCGGCCTAAGGCCACAGAGTCATTTGGGGGCTTGGTCGAACCCGAACCATTGCCACGCCACTTGATCGGCATAATGCCACGGTTTCAGTTGGGGACCTGGCTGACTTGAACCATAGCTACACCCTTGGTCGTGTCCGACCATGGTAACACCATCTGATCGGCTCAGTAAAGCCTCTTTTTTGCAAACGGTCTTATCATTGCCTTTGCTTCCATATTCTTTTCATAGCTGTTATTTACTTTTTGTTGCGTTTTTTAAACTGACATTATTAATCCGGTTCAAACTGTCAATTAAAAATTGGCGGAACACGGTCAAATCCTAATCCGGAGACTATCTGCCCGGTTTGATTCTATGTTACCATCCTATTATGGAGTAAACCGGCGTTCATTAACCCGACTTGACTTTCAATTACAAGTTGTCAATACAGGATCAAGTTATAATCCGGAGACTATTAGCCCGGTCTGGTTTGACTACGAGTCGCCAGTATTATATATGGTTAAACCGGTGTTTATCACAACCCGGTACGGTTTTATCATAAACCGGCACAATACGGAAGGAGTTATCATTACTCAAGATTGGGATCATCACCCTTACTACAAAAAGTTGGTAAAACCAACAATGTGATTCAATGTCACAGGTATGATATATTTCATATTTGATTATTCTAAATGCAGCCTTGGTTATAAACCCAGGTTATATGTTGGGCATTATGACCCGTCCGGCGGTAAACCGCCAGGACACTTTAAACTTGTTGTATGCAGAAACAGGTTGAATAAAGCATGATTATAAATCGCCGGCGTTTATTAAACCGGCCTGGCTTTGGATTGTAAGTTGCCAGTATATATTTGGATTGCATCATTGGAATCATGCGCCTATAAGTCATTGGGTTATTCAAATAGCCAAACTTGGCTGGATTTTTGTTATGGTTATCAATAACCAGTATTATGATTAAGGTTTTCAAAGTCGCTTTAGCGCAATGGCTATCATATTATCAATGGATATAATTTATTCTACAATTGAAGGAATAGTCCCGAGTTGCTGCAGGCTTACAACCCGGCACTTGGGGGCTACATTGTTCAAATCGAGATTACATCGAATATACAAGTCCCATGTCACTGCCAGCATGCACCATGGCACTTGGGGGCTAATGCAAAGTCATTTTTTGCTCAACTTATTGAAGACCCGACTCATCACATTTTAAATGAGCCGGCCCTTGGGGGCTACCAATTGCTCCTGTCAAAAATTCAAGGTACACAAGCATTAATCCATTATATTGAACGGTCCACTATTCAGTTGGTGGAGTACAAAGCTCTTAACCTTGTGGACGTGGGTTCAAGCCCCATGGTGGAGACTATATTATATGATGTTATTATCAATTATATACAAAGTCCCAGCTCAGTATTATCTTACTAAGCCAGCCCTTGGAGGCTACACATTGTTGTTCAAATTTACATGGTTATATCTACAAAGTCCCTGTTCATTATTGCATAATGACCCGGCCCTTGGGGGCTACACTGGTTGAAGTTTTCATGAGCATAAAGCAATTACAAGTCCCAGGTTGCTGCAAGCATGACAACCCGGCACTTGGGGGCTACATGTGTGGAATATTCAGTTTATATGATTGAGATGAATAAACCGGATTTCTTCAAGGTTGCAACATTTATTGGAGCAAGTCTTAAACCATCACTTTGTTCTGCTCAAGACTTGGGGGCTACAGGTAATATGGATATAAGGGAGAAATATTTTCAAAATTCTCAGTCTTGAGCAAACCAGATTGACCCGGTGTCTGCAACAATCATAACCCGGCGTTGGCAACAAACATAACCCGGAATTATCAGTTTTTGTAACCCGGCAGTTTTGGCAATGATAAACCGGCAAGTTCTACATCTTCAAACCGGATGAATATCAGATGAGTATTTCAAGACCAAAATTTCTTAAACCGGCATTTTGGAAACCGATTCAAGTGGATTATTCTTCACAATATTTTTCTATGAGAGGCCAACATCAGCAATTTGAGTATAAAACTGGTTATTGATCCGGATTTTCTATAAGGAGGGAATGACAAGGACTTAAGGATGATCAGGTGCCGGTCTACAAGAATTTTTAACCCGGAGCACAACCCGCCAAATTTGTTCTTGTGTTTATATTATGGATCAGTTTAACACGGATAAATCCAAATTAAACTGGGGGCTAATGTCGGGGATATACCCCGCGGTGTAAACCGGCCGGAAGTTAATCCGGCCGGACTTGGCGGTTTATCTGAAGACCCGCCCTGACCTTGGCGGTTTACAAGCAACCTGCTTGGTCGTTATGACTCACTGGTGGTCCGGCGCACTGGACAGACGGATGACAAGGCCCAAGGCCCAGAAGGCCGGTTCACGTTTAATGGTGGGCCGGTTTATGGGGAAAGCGTAAGGATTATTCTCCTACGAAGGAAGCAAGACTAGGACTCCACTTGTAATAGAGTAATCATAATCCTAATAGGACTCCACATGTAACCCGCCCCTTCAACATATATAAGGAGGGGCGGGGCTCCCCAAAGAGGGACAAGCTACAAGCAAGAAGAAACAATCTTAGGGCTAGACACAAAGAGGAGAGCCGGTTTACGGCGACTCCCACGTGATGATAATGAGATCTAGCCTCAAACAGCATGTAGGGCTATTACCGGATGATGTTTCCCGGGGCCCGAAGCTGTCTAAATCCTTGTCTTGTGTTGCATCTCTCGATTCCGCTCAACCCCTCTCAAGCTACCACATAGATGCGTTGGCCTCGCGACTAAGTCCTAACACTAAGGACATCTGCCGTGACAAAACCACGACAAACCCCGTGGTGCGTTTATGTGTCGGTCATCAACACTCACAATTTAGGCTGATTTTGGTCCGTTTCGTGCACTATTACTCACTGTTTTGGGGTCCCAGAGCGATTTCCACGATTGACGATCCCCGGGGTGCGTTTATGTGTCCGTCGTCAACAATCACAGTTTTGGCCAATTCTTACCCATTTCATGGACTATTACTCACCGTTTTGGGGTCCCGAAGCAATTTCCATAGTTGTGGAACCCCAAGGTGCGCTTACATGTCGGTCATCAACACTCGCATTTTTGGCCGACTCTAGCCCGTTTCTTGGACTATTACTCACTATTTTGGGGTCCCGGAGTGATTTTCATGATTGATGAACCTCGGGGTACGTTTACATGTCGGTCATCGACACTCGCGGTTTTTGTCGATTATGGCCGTTTTGGGGTCCCGAAGCGATTTCCATGGTTGTCAAACCCCAAGGTGCGTTTACGTGTTGGTCAACAACAATCGCATTTTGGGTCGATTCTGGCCCGTTTCTTGGACTATTACTCAGTTTTGGTGTTCCGAAGTGATTTCCAAGATTGACGAACCCAGGGGTGCGTTTACGTGTCGGTCATCAACACTCACAATTTTGGCCGATTCTTGTCCGTTTCATACACTATTACTCACTGTTTTGGGGTCCCAGAGCGATTTCCATGATTGACGATCCCTGGGCTGCATTTACGTGTCCGTCGTCATCACTCACAGTTTTGGCCAATTCTGACCCGTTTCGTGGACTATTACTCACCGTTTTGGGGTCCCTAAGAGATTCCCATAGTTGTTGAACCCCAAGGTGCGCTTACTTGTCGGTCATCAACACTCACAGTTTTTGCCGATTCTGGCCCGTTTCGTGGCAATTACTCACTGTATTGGGGTCTTGGAGTGACTTTCACGGTTAACGAACCCGATGTGCGTTTATGTGTGGGTCATCAACACTCGCGGTTTTTGTCGATTCTGACCCGTTTCGTGGACTATTACTCACCGTTTTGTGGTCCCAAAGCGATTTCCATGGTTATCGAACCCCAAAGTGTGCATACGTGTTGGTCATCAAGACTCGCAGTTTGGGCCGATTCTGGCCCGTCTCTTCGACTATTACTCAATTTTGGTCCCAAAGTGATTTCCATGATTGACGAACCCCGGGGTGCGTTTACGTGTCGGTCATCAACAATCCCAATTTTGGCCGATTCTGGTCCGTTTCGTGCACTATTACTCACTGTTTTGGGCTCCCGGAGTGATTTTCACGATTGACGAACCCCGGGGTGCGTTTACGTGTCGATCATCAACGCTCGCGGTTTTTGTCGATTCTGGCCCGGCTCATGAACTATTACTCAGCGTTTTGGGGTGCCGAAGAGATTTCCAGGGTTGTCAAACCCCAAGGTGCATTTACGTGTTGGTCAACAACAATCGCAGTTTCGGTCTATTCTGGCCCATTTCTTGGACTATTACTCAGTTTTGGTGTTCCGAAGTGATTTCCAAGATTGACGAACCCAGGGGTGCGTTTACGTGTCGGTCATCAACACTCACAATTTTGGCCGATTCTTGTCTGTTTCGTGCACTATTACTCACTGTTTTGGGGTCCCAGGGCGATTTCCACGATTGACGATCCCCGGGGTGCATTTACGTGGCCGTCGTCAACAATCACAGTTTTGGCCAATTCTGACCCTTTTCGTGGACTATTACTCACCGACTTGGGGTCCCTAAGAGATTTCCATAGTTGTTGAATCCCAAGGTGCCCATACTTGTCGATCATCAACACTCACAGTTTTTGCCGATTCTGGCCCGTTTCGTGGACTATTACTCACTGTTTTGGGGTCTTGGAGTCATTTCCACGGTTAACGAACCCGATGTGCGTTTATGTGTCGGTCATCAATACTCATAATTTAGACTGATTCTGGTCCGTTTCGTGGACTATTACTCACCGTTTTGTGGTCCCAAAGCGATTTCCATGATTATCGAACCCCAAAGTGTGCTTACGTGTTGGTCATCAAGACTCCCGGAGTGCGTTTACGTGTCGGTCATCAACAATCCCAATTATGGCCGATTCTGGTCCGTTTCTTTCACTATTACTCACTGTTTTGGGGTCCCGGAGTGATTTTCACGATTGACGAACCCCGGGTTGCGTTTACGTGTCGGTCATCAACACTCGCGGTTTTTTCGATTCTGGCCCGTTTCATGGAATATTACTCACCGTTTTGGTCCCGAAGCGATTTCCATGGTTGTCAAACCCCAAGGGGTGTTTACGTGTCTGTCAGCAACAATCACAGTTTGGGCCAATTCTGGCCCGTTTCTTGGACTATTACTCTGTTTTGGAGTCCCAAAGTGATTTCCAAGATGGACGAACCCCGTGGTGCGTTTATGTGTCGGTCATCAACACTCACAATTTAGGCTGAGTTTGGTCCGTTTCGTGCACTATTACTCACCGTTTTGGGGTCCCGAAGCAATTTCCATAGTTGTTGAACCCCAAGGTGCGCTTACATGTCGGTCATCAACACTCGCATTTTTGGCCGACTCTAGCCCGTTTCTTGGACTATTACTCACTATTTTGGGGTCCCGGAGTGATTTTCATGATTGATGAACCTCGGGGTGCGTTTACATGTCGGTCATCGACACTCGCGGTTTTCGTCGATTATGGCCGTTTTGGGGTCCCGAAGCGATTTCCATGGTTGTCAAACCCCAAGGTGCGTTTACGTGTTGGTCAACAACAATCGCATTTTGGGTCGATTCTGGCCCGTTTCTTGGACTATTACTCAGTTTTGGCGTT
>LR880969.1:12955769-12969848 GCA_904067115.1 Aegilops sharonensis | reverse complement strand
CACTATTACTCACTGTTTTGGGGTCCCAGAGCGATTTCCATGATTGACGATCCCTGGGGTGCATTTACGTGTCCGTCGTCATCACTCACAGTTTTGGCCAATTCTGACCCGTTTCGTGGACTATTACTCACCGTTTTGGGGTCCCTAAGAGATTCCCATAGTTGTTGAACCCCAAGGTGCGCTTACTTGTCGGTCATCAACACTCACAGTTTTTGCCGATTCTGGCCCGTTTCGTGGCAATTACTCACTGTATTGGGGTCTTGGAGTGACTTCCACGGTTAACGAACCAGACGTGCGTTTATGTGTGGGTCATCAACACTCGCGGTTTTTGTCGATTCTGACCCATTTCGTGGACTATTACTCACCGTTTTGTGGTCCCAAAGCGATTTCCATGGTTATCGAACCCCAAAGTGTGCTTACGTGTTGGTCATCAAGACTCGCAGTTTGGGCCGATCCTGGCCCGTCTCTTCGACTATTACTCAATTTTGGGTCCCAAAGTGATTTCGATGATTGACGAACCCCGGGGTGCGTTTACGTGTCGGTCATCAACAATCCCAATTTTGGCCGATTCTGGTCCGTTTCGTGCACTATTACTCACTGTTTTGGGCTCCCGGAGTGATTTTCACGATTGACGAACCCCGGGGTGCGTTTACGTGTCGATCATCAACGCTCGCGGTTTTTGTCGATTCTGGCCCGGCTCATGAACTATTACTCACCGTTTTGGGGTGCCGAAGAGATTTCCAGGGTTGTCAAACCCCAAGGTGCGTTTACGTGTTGGTCAACAACAATCGTAGTTTGGGTCTATTCTGGCCCATTTCTTGGACTATTACTCAGTTTTGGTGTTCCGAAGTGATTTCCAAGATTGACGAACCCAGGGGTGCGTTTACGTGTCGGTCATCAACACTCCCAATTTTGGCCGATTCTTGTCCGTTTCGTGCACTATTACTCACTGTTTTGGGCTCCCGGAGTGATTTTCACGATTGACGAACCCCGGGGTGCGTTTACGTGTCGGTCATCAACACTCCCAATTTTGGCCGATTCTTGTCCGTTTCGTGCACTATTACTCACTGTTTTGGGCTCCCGGAGTGATTTTCACGATTGACGAACCCCGGGGTGCGTTTACGTGTCGGTCATCAACACTCCCAATTTTGGCCGATTCTTGTCCGTTTCGTGCACTATTACTCACTGTTTTGGGGTCCCTGAGCGATTTCCACGATTGACGATCCCCGGGGTGCATTTACGTGGCCGTCGTCAACACTCACAGTTTTGGCCAATTCTGACCCGTTTCGTGGACTATTACTCACCGACTTGGGGTCCCTAAGAGATTTCCATAGTTGTTGAATCCCAAGGTGCCCATACTTGTCGATCATCAACACTCACAGTTTTTGCCGATTCTGGCCCGTTTCGTGGACTATTACTCACTGTTTTGGGGTCTTGGAGTCATTTCCACGGTTAACGAACCCGATGTGCGTTTATGTGTCGGTCATCAACACTCATAATTTAGACTGATTCTGGTCCGTTTCATGGACTATTACTCACCGTTTTGTGGTCCCAAAGCGATTTCCATGGTTATCGAACCCCAAAGTGTGCTTACGTGTTGGTCATCAAGACTCCCGGAGTGCGTTTACGTGTCGGTCATCAACAATCCCAATTATGGCCGATTCTGGTCCGTTTCGTGCACTATTACTCACTGTTTTGGGGTCCCGGAGTGATTTTCACGATTGACGAACCCCGGGGTGCGTTTACGTGTCGGTCATCAACACTCGCGGTTTTTTCGATTCTGGCCCGTTTCATGGAATATTACTCACCGTTTTGGTCCCGAAGCGATTTCCATGGTTGTCAAACCCCAAGGGGTGTTTACGTGTCTGTTAGCANCGTGGACTATTACTCACCGTTTTGGGGTCCCTAAGAGATTCCCATAGTTGTTGAACCCCAAGGTGCGCTTACTTGTCGGTCATCAACACTCACAGTTTTTGCCGATTCTGGCCCGTTTCGTGGCAATTACTCACTGTATTGGGGTCTTGGAGTGACTTCCACGGTTAACGAACCCGATGTGCGTTTATGTGTGGGTCATCAACACTCGCGGTTTTTGTCGATTCTGACCCGTTTTGTGGTCCCAAAGCGATTTCCATGGTTATCGAACCCCAAAGTGTGCTTACGTGTTGGTCATCCAGACTCGCAGTTTGGGCCGATTCTGGCCCGTCTCTTCGACTATTACTCAATTTTGGGTCCCAAAGTGATTTCCATGATTGACGAACCCCGGGGTGCGTTTACGTGTCGGTCATCAACAATCCCAATTTTGGCCGATTCTGGTCCGTTTCGTGCACTATTACTCACTGTTTTGGGCTCCCGGAGTGATTTTCACGATTGACGAACCCCGGGGTGCGTTTACGTGTCGATCATCAACGCTCGCGGTTTTTATCGATTCTGGCCCGGCTCATGAACTATTACTCACCGTTTTGGGGTGCCGAAGAGATTTCCAGGGTTGTCAAACCCCAAGGTGCGTTTACGTGTTGGTCAACAACAATCGTAGTTTGGGTCTATTCTGGCCCATTTCTTGGACTATTACTCAGTTTTGGTGTTCCGAAGTGATTTCCAAGATTGACGAACCCAGGGGTGCGTTTACGTGTCGGTCATCAACACTCACAATTTTGGCCGATTCTTGTCTGTTTCGTGCACTATTACTCACAGTTTTGGGGTCCCAGAGCGATTTCCACGATTGACGATCCCCGGGGTGCATTTACGTGGCCGTCGTCAACACTCACAGTTTTGGCCAATTCTGACCCGTTTCGTGGACTATTACTCACTGTTTTGGGGTCCCGGAGTGATTTTCACGATTGACGAACCCCGGGGTGCGTTTACGTGTCGATCATCAACGCTCGCGGTTTTTGTCGATTCTGGCCCGGCTCATGAACTATTACTCACCGTTTTGGGGTGCCGAAGAGATTTCCAGGGTTGTCAAACCCCAAGGTGCGTTTACGTGTTGGTCAACAACAATCGTAGTTTGGGTCTATTCTGGCCCATTTCTTGGACTATTACTCAGTTTTGGTGTTCCGAAGTGATTTCCAAGATTGACGAACCCAGGGGTGCGTTTACGTGTCGGTCATCAACACTCACAATTTTGGCCGATTCTTGTCTGTTTCGTGCACTATTACTCACAGTTTTGGGGTCCCAGAGCGATTTCCACGATTGACGATCCCCGGGGTGCATTTACGTGGCCGTCGTCAACACTCACAGTTTTGGCCAATTCTGACCCGTTTCGTGGACTATTACTCACCGACTTGGGGTCCCTAAGAGATTTCCATAGTTGTTGAATCCCAAGGTGCCCATACTTGTCGATCATCAACACTCACAGTTTTTGCCGATTCTGGCCCGTTTCGTGGACTATTACTCACTGTTTTGGGGTCTTGGAGTCATTTCCACGGTTAACGAACCCGATGTGCGTTTATGTGTCGGTCATCAACACTCATAATTTAGACTGATTCTGGTCCGTTTCGTGGACTATTACTCACCGTTTTGTGGTCCCAAAGCGATTTCCATGGTTATCGAACCCCAAAGTGTGCTTACGTGTTGGTCATCAAGACTCCCGGAGTGCGTTTACGTGTCGGTCATCAACAATCCCAATTATGGCNTCTTGGACTATTACTCACTATTTTGGGGTCCCGGAGTGATTTTCATGATTGATGAACCTCGGGGTGCGTTTACATGTCGGTCATCGACACTCGCGGTTTTCGTCGATTATGGCCGTTTTGGGGTCCCGAAGCGATTTCCATGGTTGTCAAACCCCAAGGTGCGTTTACGTGTTGGTCAACAACAATCGCATTTTGGGTCGATTCTGGCCCGTTTCTTGGACTATTACTCAGTTTTGGCGTTCCGAAGTGATTTCCAAGATTGACGAACCCAGGGGTGCGTTTACGTGTCGGTCATCAACACTCACAATTTTGGCCGATTCTTGTCCGTTTCGTGCACTATTACTCACTGTTTTGGGGTCCCAGAGCGATTTCCATGATTGACGATCCCTGGGCTGCATTTACGTGTCCGTCGTCATCACTCACAGTTTTGGCCAATTCTGACCCGTTTCGTGGACTATTACTCACCGTTTTGGGGTCCCTAAGAGATTCCCATAGTTGTTGAACCCCAAGGTGCGCTTACTTGTCGGTCATCAACACTCACAGTTTTTGCCGATTCTGGCCCGTTTCGTGGCAATTACTCACTGTATTGGGGTCTTGGAGTGACTTCCACGGTTAACGAACCCGATGTGNTTGGACTATTACTCTGTTTTGGAGTCCCAAAGTGATTTCCAAGATGGACGAACCCCGTGGTGCGTTTATGTGTCGGTCATCAACACTCACAATTTAGGCTGATTTTGGTCCGTTTCGTGCACTATTACTCACTGTTTTGGGGTCCCAGAGCGATTTCCACGATTGACGATCCCCAGGGTGCGTTTATGTGTCCGTCGTCAACAATCACAGTTTTGGCCAATTGTTACCCATTTCATGGACTATTACTCACCGTTTTGGGGTCCCGAAGCAATTTCCATAGTTGTTGAACCCCAAGGTGCGCTTACATGTCGGTCATCAACACTCGCATTTTTGGCCGACTCTAGCCCGTTTCTTGGACTATTACTCACTATTTTGGGGTCCCGGAGTGATTTTCATGATTGATGAACCTCGGGGTGCGTTTACATGTCGGTCATCGACACTCGCGGTTTTCGTCGATTATGGCCGTTTTGGGGTCCCGAAGCGATTTCCATGGTTGTCAAACCCCAAGGTGCGTTTACGTGTTGGTCAACAACAATCGCATTTTGGGTCGATTCTGGCCCGTTTCGTGGACTATTACTCACTGTTTTGGGGTCCCAGAGCGATTTCCATGATTGACGATCCCTGGGCTGCATTTACGTGTCCGTCGTCATCACTCACAGTTTTGGCCAATTCTGACCCGTTTCGTGGACTATTACTCACCGTTTTGGGGTCCCTAAGAGATTCCCATAGTTGTTGAACCCCAAGGTGCGCTTACTTGTCGGTCATCAACACTCACAGTTTTTGCCGATTCTGGCCCGTTTCGTGGCAATTACTCACTGTATTGGGGTCTTGGAGTGACTTCCACGGTTAACGAACCCGATGTGCGTTTATGTGTGGGTCATCAACACTCGCGGTTTTTGTCGATTCTGACCCGTTTCGTGGACTATTACTCACCGTTTTGTGGTCCCAAAGCGATTTCCATGGTTATCGAACCCCAAAGTGTGCTTACGTCTTGGTCATCCAGACTCGCAGTTTGGGCCGATTCTGGCCCGTCTCTTCGACTATTACTCAATTTTGGGTCCCAAAGTGATTTCCATGATTGACGAACCCCGGGGTGCGTTTACGTGTCGGTCATCAACAATCCCAATTTTGGCCGATTCTGGTCCGTTTCGTGCACTATTACTCACTGTTTTGGGCTCCCGGAGTGATTTTCACGATTGACGAACCCCGGGGTGCGTTTACGTGTCGATCATCAACGCTCGCGGTTTTTGTCGATTCTGGCCCGGCTCATGAACTATTACTCACCGTTTTGGGGTGCCGAAGAGATTTCCAGGGTTGTCAAACCCCAAGGTGCGTTTACGTGTTGGTCAACAACAATCGTAGTTTGGGTCTATTCTGGCCCATTTCTTGGACTATTACTCAGTTTTGGTGTTCCGAAGTGATTTNTGCGTTTACGTGTTGGTCAACAACAATCGTAGTTTGGGTCTATTCTGGCCCATTTCTTGGACTATTACTCAGTTTTGGTGTTCCGAAGTGATTTCCAAGATTGACGAACCCAGGGGTGCGTTTACGTGTCGGTCATCAACACTCACAATTTTGGCCGATTCTTGTCTGTTTCGTGCACTATTACTCACAGTTTTGGGGTCCCAGAGCGATTTCCACGATTGAAGATCCCCGGGGTGCATTTACGTGGCCGTCGTCAACACTCACAGTTTTGGCCAATTCTGACCCGTTTCGTGGACTATTACTCACGGACTTGGGGTCCCTAAGAGATTTCCATAGTTGTTGAATCCCAAGGTGCCCATACTTGTCGATCATCAACACTCACAGTTTTTGCCGATTCTGGCCCGTTTCGTGGACTATTACTCACTGTTTTGGGGTCTTGGAGTCATTTCCACGGTTAACGAACCCGATGTGCGTTTATGTGTCGGTCATCAACACTCATAATTTAGACTGATTCTGGTCCGTTTCGTGGACTATTACTCACCGTTTTGTGGTCCCAAAGCGATTTCCATGGTTATCGAACCCCAAAGTGTGCTTACGTGTTGGTCATCAAGACTCCCGGAGTGCGTTTACGTGTCGGTCATCAACAATCCCAATTATGGCCGATTCTGGTCCGTTTCGTGCACTATTACTCACTGTTTTGGGGTCCCGGAGTGATTTTCACGATTGACGAACCCCGGGGTGCGTTTACGTGTCGGTCATCAACACTCGCGGTTTTTTCGATTCTGGCCCGTTTCATGGAATATTACTCACCGTTTTGGTCCCGAAGCGATTTCCATGGTTGTCAAACCCCAAGGGGTGTTTACGTGTCTGTTAGCAACAATCACAGTTTGGGCCAATTCTGGCCCGTTTCTTGGACTATTACTCTGTTTTGGAGTCCCAAAGTGATTTCCAAGATGGACGAACCCCGTGGTGCGTTTATGTGTCGGTCATCAACACTCACAATTTAGGCTGATTTTGGTCCGTTTCGTGCACTATTACTCACTGTTTTGGGGTCCCAGAGCGATTTCCACGATTGACGATCCCCAGGGTGCGTTTATGTGTCCGTCGTCAACAATCACAGTTTTGGCCAATTCTTACCCATTTCATGGACTATTACTCACCGTTTTGGGGTCCCGAAGCAATTTCCATAGTTGTTGAACCCCAAGGTGCGCTTACATGTCGGTCATCAACACTCGCATTTTTGGCCGACTCTAGCCCGTTTCTTGGACTATTACTCACTATTTTTTGGTCCCGGAGTGATTTTCATGATTGATGAACCTCGGGGTGCGTTTACATGTCGGTCATCGACACTCGCGGTTTTCGTCGATTATGGCCGTTTTGGGGTCCCGAAGCGATTTCCATGGTTGTCAAACCCCAAGGTGCGTTTACGTGTTGGTCAACAACAATCGCATTTTGGGTCGATTCTGGCCCGTTTCTTGGACTATTACTCAGTTTTGGCGTTACGAAGTGATTTCCAAGATTGACGAACCCAGGGGTGCGTTTACGTGTCGGTCATCAACACTCACAATTTTGGCCGATTCTTGTCCGTTTCGTGCACTATTACTCACTGTTTTGGGGTCCCAGAGCGATTTCCATGATTGACGATCCCTGGGCTGCATTTACGTGTCCGTCGTCATCACTCACAGTTTTGGCCAATTCTGACCCGTTTCGTGGACTATTACTCACCGTTTTGGGGTCCCTAAGAGATCCCCATAGTTGTTGAACCCCAAGGTGCGCTTACTTGTCGGTCATCAACACTCACAGTTTTTGCCGATTCTGGCCCGTTTCGTGGCAATTACTCACTGTATTGGGGTCTTGGAGTGACTTCCACGGTTAACGAACCCGATGTGCGTTTATGTGTGGGTCATCAACACTCGCGGTTTTTGTCGATTCTGACCCGTTTCGTGGACTATTACTCACCGTTTTGTGGTCCCAAAGCGATTTCCATGGTTATCGAACCCCAAAGTGTGCTTACGTGTTGGTCATCAAGACTCGCAGTTTGGGCCGATTCTGGCCCGTCTCTTCGACTATTACTCAATTTTGGGTCCCAAAGTGATTTCCATGATTGACGAACCCCGGGGTGCGTTTACGTGTCGGTCATCAACAATCCCAATTTTGGCCGATTCTGGTCCGTTTCGTGCACTATTACTCACTGTTTTGGGCTCCCGGAGTGATTTTCACGATTGACGAACCCCGGGGTGTGTTTACGTGTCGATCATCAACGCTCGCGGTTTTTGTCGATTCTGGCCCGGCTCATGAACTATTACTCACCGTTTTGGGGTGCCGAAGAGATTTCCAGGGTTGTCAAACCCCAAGGTGCGTTTACGTGTTGGTCAACAACAATCGTAGTTTGGGTCTATTCTGGCCCATTTCTTGGACTATTACTCAGTTTTGGTGTTCCGAAGTGATTTCCAAGATTGACGAACCCAGGGGTGCGTTTACGTGTCGGTCATCAACACTCACAATTTTGGCCGATTCTTGTCTGTTTCGTGCACTATTACTCACAGTTTTGGGGTCCCAGAGCGATTTCCACGATTGACGATCCCCGGGGTGCGTTTACGTGTCGGTCAGCAACACTCACAATTTTGGCCGATTCTGGGCCGTTTCGTGCACTATTACTCACTGTTTTGGGCTCCCGGAGTGATTTTCACGATTGACGAACCCCGGGGGGCGTTTACGTGTCGTTCATCAACACTCGCGGTGTTTTCGTTTAGGGCCCCGTTCCTGGTAGATTACTTAACTTTTTTGTCCACAAGCTATAAAGATGGTTGTAAAACCCCAAGGGGTGTTTACGTGTCTGTCAGCAACAATCACAGTTTGGGCCAATTCTGGCCCGTTTCGGGGACTATTACTCTGTTTTGGAGTCCCGAAGTGATTTCCAAGATTGAGGAACCCAGGGGTGCGTTTACGTGTCGGTCAGCAACACTCACAATTTTGGCCGATTCTGGGCCGTTTCGTGCACTATTACTCACTGTTTTGGGCTCCCGGAGTGATTTTCACGATTGACGAACCCCGGGGGGCGTTTACGTGTCGTTCATCAACACTCGCGGTGTTTTCGTTTAGGGCCCCGTTCCTGGTAGATTACTTAACTTTTTTGTCCACAAGCTATAAAGATGGTTGTAAAACCCCAAGGGGTGTTTACGTGTCTGTCAGCAACAATCACAGTTTGGGCCAATTCTGGCCCGTTTCGGGGACTATTACTCTGTTTTGGAGTCCCGAAGTGATTTCCAAGATTGAGGAACCCAGGGGTGCGTTTACGTGTCGGTCAGCAACACTCACAATTTTGGCCGATTCTGGGCCGTTTCGTGCACTATTACTCACTGTTTTGGGCTCCCGGAGTGATTTTCACGATTGACGAACCCCGGGGGGCGTTTACGTGTCGTTCATCAACACTCGCGGTGTTTTCGTTTAGGGCCCCGTTCCTGGTAGATTACTTAACTTTTTTGTCCACAAGCTATAAAGATGGTTGTAAAACCCCAAGGGGTGTTTACGTGTCTGTCAGCAACAATCACAGTTTGGGCCAATTCTGGCCCGTTTCGGGGACTATTACTCTGTTTTGGAGTCCCGAAGTGATTTCCAAGATTGAGGAACCCAGGGGTGCGTTTACGTGTCGGTCAGCAACACTCACAATTTTGGCCGATTCTGGGCCGTTTCGTGCACTATTACTCACTGTTTTGGGCTCCCGGAGTGATTTTCACGATTGACGAACCCCGGGGGGCGTTTACGTGTCGTTCATCAACACTCGCGGTGTTTTCGTTTAGGGCCCCGTTCCTGGTAGATTACTTAACTTTTTTGTCCACAAGCTATAAAGATGGTTGTAAAACCCCAAGGGGTGTTTACGTGTCTGTCAGCAACAATCACAGTTTGGGCCAATTCTGGCCCGTTTCGGGGACTATTACTCTGTTTTGGAGTCCCGAAGTGATTTCCAAGATTGAGGAACCCAGGGGTGCGTTTACGTGTCGGTCAGCAACACTCACAATTTTGGCCGATTCTGGGCCGTTTCGTGCACTATTACTCACTGTTTTGGGCTCCCGGAGTGATTTTCACGATTGACGAACCCCGGGGGGCGTTTACGTGTCGTTCATCAACACTCGCGGTGTTTTCGTTTAGGGCCCCGTTCCTGGTAGATTACTTAACTTTTTTGTCCACAAGCTATAAAGATGGTTGTAAAACCCCAAGGGGTGTTTACGTGTCTGTCAGCAACAATCACAGTTTGGGCCAATTCTGGCCCGTTTCGGGGACTATTACTCTGTTTTGGAGTCCCGAAGTGATTTCCAAGATTGAGGAACCCAGGGGTGCGTTTACGTGTCGGTCAGCAACACTCACAATTTTGGCCGATTCTGGGCCGTTTCGTGCACTATTACTCACTGTTTTGGGCTCCCGGAGTGATTTTCACGATTGACGAACCCCGGGGGGCGTTTACGTGTCGTTCATCAACACTCGCGGTGTTTTCGTTTAGGGCCCCGTTCCTGGTAGATTACTTAACTTTTTTGTCCACAAGCTATAAAGATGGTTGTAAAACCCCAAGGGGTGTTTACGTGTCTGTCAGCAACAATCACAGTTTGGGCCAATTCTGGCCCGTTTCGGGGACTATTACTCTGTTTTGGAGTCCCGAAGTGATTTCCAAGATTGAGGAACCCAGGGGTGCGTTTACGTGTCGGTCAGCAACACTCACAATTTTGGCCGATTCTGGGCCGTTTCGTGCACTATTACTCACTGTTTTGGGCTCCCGGAGTGATTTTCACGATTGACGAACCCCGGGGGGCGTTTACGTGTCGTTCATCAACACTCGCGGTGTTTTCGTTTAGGGCCCCGTTCCTGGTAGATTACTTAACTTTTTTGTCCACAAGCTATAAAGATGGTTGTAAAACCCCAAGGGGTGTTTACGTGTCTGTCAGCAACAATCACAGTTTGGGCCAATTCTGGCCCGTTTCGGGGACTATTACTCTGTTTTGGAGTCCCGAAGTGATTTCCAAGATTGAGGAACCCAGGGGTGCGTTTACGTGTCGGTCAGCAACACTCACAATTTTGGCCGATTCTGGGCCGTTTCGTGCACTATTACTCACTGTTTTGGGCTCCCGGAGTGATTTTCACGATTGACGAACCCCGGGGGGCGTTTACGTGTCGTTCATCAACACTCGCGGTGTTTTCGTTTAGGGCCCCGTTCCTGGTAGATTACTTAACTTTTTTGTCCACAAGCTATAAAGATGGTTGTAAAACCCCAAGGGGTGTTTACGTGTCTGTCAGCAACAATCACAGTTTGGGCCAATTCTGGCCCGTTTCGGGGACTATTACTCTGTTTTGGAGTCCCGAAGTGATTTCCAAGATTGAGGAACCCAGGGGTGCGTTTACGTGTCGGTCAGCAACACTCACAATTTTGGCCGATTCTGGGCCGTTTCGTGCACTATTACTCACTGTTTTGGGCTCCCGGAGTGATTTTCACGATTGACGAACCCCGGGGGGCGTTTACGTGTCGTTCATCAACACTCGCGGTGTTTTCGTTTAGGGCCCCGTTCCTGGTAGATTACTTAACTTTTTTGTCCACAAGCTATAAAGATGGTTGTAAAACCCCAAGGGGTGTTTACGTGTCTGTCAGCAACAATCACAGTTTGGGCCAATTCTGGCCCGTTTCGGGGACTATTACTCTGTTTTGGAGTCCCGAAGTGATTTCCAAGATTGAGGAACCCAGGGGTGCGTTTACGTGTCGGTCAGCAACACTCACAATTTTGGCCGATTCTGGGCCGTTTCGTGCACTATTACTCACTGTTTTGGGCTCCCGGAGTGATTTTCACGATTGACGAACCCCGGGGGGCGTTTACGTGTCGTTCATCAACACTCGCGGTGTTTTCGTTTAGGGCCCCGTTCCTGGTAGATTACTTAACTTTTTTGTCCACAAGCTATAAAGATGGTTGTAAAACCCCAAGGGGTGTTTACGTGTCTGTCAGCAACAATCACAGTTTGGGCCAATTCTGGCCCGTTTCGGGGACTATTACTCTGTTTTGGAGTCCCGAAGTGATTTCCAAGATTGAGGAACCCAGGGGTGCGTTTACGTGTCGGTCAGCAACACTCACAATTTTGGCCGATTCTGGGCCGTTTCGTGCACTATTACTCACTGTTTTGGGCTCCCGGAGTGATTTTCACGATTGACGAACCCCGGGGGGCGTTTACGTGTCGTTCATCAACACTCGCGGTGTTTTCGTTTAGGGCCCCGTTCCTGGTAGATTACTTAACTTTTTTGTCCACAAGCTATAAAGATGGTTGTAAAACCCCAAGGGGTGTTTACGTGTCTGTCAGCAACAATCACAGTTTGGGCCAATTCTGGCCCGTTTCGGGGACTATTACTCTGTTTTGGAGTCCCGAAGTGATTTCCAAGATTGAGGAACCCAGGGGTGCGTTTACGTGTCGGTCAGCAACACTCACAATTTTGGCCGATTCTGGGCCGTTTCGTGCACTATTACTCACTGTTTTGGGGTCTTGGAGTCATTTCCACGGTTAACGAACCCGATGTGCGTTTATGTGTCGGTCATCAACACTCATAATTTAGACTGATTCTGGTCCGTTTCGTGGACTATTACTCACCGTTTTGTGGTCCCAAAGCGATTTCCATGGTTATCGAACCCCAAAGTGTGCTTACGTGTTGGTCATCAAGACTCCCGGAGTGCGTTTACGTGTCGGTCATCAACAATCCCAATTATGGCCGATTCTGGTCCGTTTCGTGCACTATTACTCACTGTTTTGGGGTCCCGGAGTGATTTTCACGATTGACGAACCCCGGGGTGCGTTTACGTGTCGGTCATCAACACTCACAATTTAGGCCCATTTCATGGAATATTACTCACCGTTTTGGGTCCCGAAGCGATTTCCATGGCTGTCAAACCCCAAGGGGTGTTTACGTGTCTGTCAGCAACAATCATAGTTTGGGCCAATTCTGGCCCGTTTCTTGGACTATTACTCTGTTTTCGAGTCCCGAAGTTATTTCCAAGATTGACGAACCCCGGGGTGCGTTTATGTGTCGGTCATCAACACTCACAATTTAGGCTGATTCTGGTCCGTTTCGTGCACTATTACTCACCGTTTTGGGGTCCCAAAGCAATTTTCGTAGTTGTTGAACCCCAAGGTGCGCTTACATCTCAGTCATCAACACTCGCATTTTTGGCCGACTCTAGCCTGTTTCCTGGACTATTACCCACTATTTTGGGGTCCCGGAGTGATTTTCATGATTGACGAACCTCGGGGTGCGTTTACATGCCGGTCATCGACACTCGCGGTTTTCGTCGATTATGGCCGTTTTGGGGGTCCCGAAGCGATTTCCATGGTTGTCAAACCCCAAGGTGCGTTTACGTGTTGGTCAACAACAATCGCATTTTGGGTCGATTCTGGCCCGTTTCTTGGACTATTACTCAGTTTTGGTGTTCCGAAGTGATTTCGAAGATTGACGAACCCAGGGGTGCATTTACGTGTCGGTCATCAACACTCACAATTTTGGCCGATTCTTGTCCGTTTCGTGCACTATTACTCACTGTTTTGGGGTCCCAGAGCGATTTCCATGATTGACGATCCCCGGGGTGCATTCACGTGTCCGTCGTCAACACTCATAGTTTTGGCCAATTCTGACCCGTTTCGTGGACTACTACTCACCGTTTTGGGGTCCCTAAGAGATTTCATAGTTGTTGAACCCCAAGGTGCGCTTACTTGTCGGTCATCAACGCTCATAGTTTTTGCTGATTCTGGCCCGTTTCGTCGACTATTACTCACTGTTTTGGGGTCTTGGAGTGATTTCCACGGTTAACGAACCCGATGTGCGTTTATGTGTCGGTCATCAACACTCATAATTTAGACTGATTCTGGTCCGTTTCGTGCACTATTACTCACTGTTTTGGGGTCCCAAGCGATTTCCATGATTGACGATCCCCGGGGTGCGTTTACGTGTCCGTCGTCAACACTCACAGTTTTGGCCAATTCTTACCCATTTCATGGACTATTACTCACAGTTTTGGGGTCCCAAAGCAATTTCCATAGTTGTTGAACCCCAAGGTGCGCTTACATGTCGGTCATCAACACTCGCACTTTTGGCCGACTTTAGCCCGTTTCTTGGACTATTACTAACTATGTTGGGGTCCCAGAGTGATTTTCATGATTGACGAACCTCGGGGTGCGTTTACATGTCGGTCATCGACACTCGCGGTTTTTGTCGATTCTGGCCGTTTTGGGGGTCCCGAAGCGATTTCCATGGTTGTCAAACCCCAAGGTGCGTTTACGTGTTGGTCAACAACAATCGCATTTTGGGTCGATTCTGGCCCGTTTCTTGGACTATTACTCAGTTTTGGTGTTCCGAAGTGATTTCCAAGATTGA
>LR880969.1:12927784-12954387 GCA_904067115.1 Aegilops sharonensis | reverse complement strand
GTCATCAACACTCACAATTTTGGCTGATTCTTGTCCGTTTCGTGCACTATTACTCACTGTTTTGGGGTCCCGGAGTGATTTTCACGATTGACGAACCCCGGGGTGCGTTTACGTGTCGGTCATCAACACTCACAGTTTTTTTCGATTCTAGCCCGTTTCATGGAATATTACTCACCGTTTTGGGTCCCGAAGCGATTTCCATGGCTGTCAAACCCCAAGGGGTGTTTACGTGTCTGTCAGCAACAATCACAGTTTGGGCCAATTCTGGCCCGTTTCTTGGACTATTACTCTGTTTTCGAGTCCCGAAGTTATTTCCAAGATTGACGAACCCCGGGGTTCGTTTATGTGTCGGTCATCAACACTCACAATTTAGGCTGATTCTGGTCCGTTTCGTGCACTATTACTCACTGTTTTGGGGTCCCAGAATGATTTCCACGATTGACGATCCTCGGGGTGCGTTTACGTGTCCGTCGTCAGCACTCACAGTTTTGGCCAATTCTTACACATTTCAAGGACTATTACTCACCGTTTTGGGGTCCCGAAGCAATTTTCGTAGTTGTTGAACCCCAAGGTGCGCTTACATGTCGGTCATCAACTATTTTGGACTATTACCCACTATTTTTGGCTGACTCTAGCCTGTTTCTTGGACTATTACCCACTATTTTGGGGTCCCGGTGTGATTTTCATGATTGACGAACCTCGGGGTGCGTTTACATGTCGGTCATCGACACTCGCGGTTTTTGTCGATTCTGGCCGTTTTGGGGGTCCCGAAGCGATTTCCATGGTTGTCAAACCCCAAGGTGCGTTTACGTGTTGGTCAACAACAATCGCATTTTGGGTCGATTCTGGCCCGTTTCTTGGACTATTACTCAGTTTTGGTGTTCCGAAGTGATTTCCAAGATTGACGAACCCAGGGGTGCGTTTACGTGTCGGTCATCAACACTCACAATTTTGGCCGATTCTTGTTCGTTTCGTGCACTATTACTCACTGTTTTGTGGTCCCAGATCGATTTCCATGATTGACGATCCCCGGGGTGCATTTACGTGTCCGTCGTCAACACTCACAGTTTTGGCCAATTCTGACCCGTTTCGTGGACTATTACTCACCGTTTTGGGGTCCCTAAGAGATTTCATATTTGTTGAACCCCAAGGTGCGCTTACTNGGTGCGCTTACATGTCGGTCATCAACACTCGCACTTTTGGCCGACTTTAGCCCGTTTCTTGGACTATTACTAACTATGTTGGGGTCCCAGAGTGATTTTCATGATTGACGAACCTCGGGGTGCGTTTACATGTCGGTCATCGACACTCGCGGTTTTTGTCGATTCTGGCCGTTTTGGGGGTCCCGAAGCGATTTCCATGGTTGTCAAACCCCAAGGTGCGTTTACGTGTTGGTCAACAACAATCGCATTTTGGGTCGATTCTGGCCCGTTTCTTGGACCATTACTCAATTTTGGTGTTCCGAAGTGATTTCCAAGATTGACGAACCCAGGAGTGCGTTTACGTATCGATCATCAACACTCACAATTTTGGTCGATTCTTGTCCGTTTCATGCACTATTACTCACTGTTTTGGGGTCCCAGAGCGATTTCCATGATTGACGATCCCTGGGGTGCATTTACGTGTCCGTCGTCAACACTCACAGTTTTGGCCAATTCTGACCCGTTTCGTGGGCTATTACTCACCGTTATGGGGTCCCTAAGAGATTCCCATAGTTGTTGAACCCCAAGGTGTGCTTACTTGTCGGTCATCAACACTCACAGTTTTTGCCGATTCTGGCCCGTTTCGTGGACTATTACTCACTGTTTTGGGGTCTTGGAGTCATTTCCACGGTTAACGAACCCGATGTGCGTTTATGTGTCGGTCATCAACACTCGTGGTTTTTGTCGATTCTGACCCGTTTCATGGACTATTACTCACCGTTTTTTGGTCCCAAAGCGATTTCCATGGTTATCGAACCCCAAAGTGTGCTTACGTGTTGGTCATCAAGACTCGCAGTTTGGGCCGATTCTGGCCCGTCTCTTCGACTATTACTCAATTTTGGCCGATTCTGGTCCGTTTCGTGCACTATTACTCACTGTTTTGGGCTCCCGGAGTGATTTTCACGATTGACGAACCCCGGGGTGCGTTTACGTGTCGATCATCAACACTCGCGGTTTTGTCGATTCTGGCCCGGCTCATGAACTATTACTCACTTTTTTGGGGTCCCGAAAAGATTTCCATGGTTGTCAAAGCCCAAGGTCCGTTTACGTGTTGGTCAACAACAATCGCAGTTTGGGTCTATTCTGGCCCGTTTCTTGGACTATTACTCAATTTTGGTGTTCCGAAGTGATTTCCAAGATTGAGGAACCCAGGGGTGCGTTTACGTGTCGGTCATCAACGCTCACAATTTTGGCCGATTCTTGTCCGTTTCGTGCACTATTACTCACTGTTTTGGGGTCCCGGAGTGATTTTCACGATTGACGAACCCCGGGGTGCGTTTACGTGTCGGTCATCAACACTCGCGGTTTTTTTCGATTCTGGCCCGTTTCATGGAATATTACTCACCGTTTTGGGCCCCGAAGCGATTTCCATGGCTGTCAAACCCCAAGGGGTGTTTACGTGTCTATCAGCAACAATCACAGTTTGGGCCAATTCTGGCCCGTTTCTTGGACTATTACTCTGTTTTCGAGTCCCGAAGTTATTTCCAAGATTGACGAACCCCGGGGTGCGTTTTTGTGTCGGTCATCAACACTCACAATTTAGGCTGATTCTGGTCCGTTTCGTGCACTATTACTCACTGTTTTGGGGTCCCAGAACGATTTCCACGATTGACGATCCCTGGGGTGCGTTTACGTGTCCGTCGTCAGCACTCACAGTTTTGGCCAATTCTTACACATTTCAAGGACTATTACTCACCGTTTTGGGGTCCCGAAGCAATTTTCGTAGTTGTTGAACCCCAAGGTGCGCTTACATGTCGGTCATCAACACTCGCATTTTTGGCCGACTCTAGCCTGTTTCTTGGACTATTACCCACTATTTTGGGGTCCCGGAGTGATTTTCATGATCGACGAACCTCGGGGTGCGTTTACATGTCGGTCATCGACACTCGCGGTTTTTGTCGATTCTGGCCGTTTTTGGGGTCCCGAAGCGATTTCCATGGTTGTCAAACCCCAAGGTGCATTTATGTGTTGGTCAACAACAATCGCATTTTGGGTCGATTCCGGCCCGTTTCTTGGACTATTACTCAGTTTTGGTGTTCCGAAGTGATTTCGAAGATTGACGAACCCAGGGGTGCATTTACGTGTCGGTCATCTACACTCACAATTTTGGCCGATTCTTGTCCGTTTCGTGCACTATTACTCACTGTTTTGGGGTCCGAGAGCGATTTCCATGATTGACGATCCCCGGGGTGCATTTACGTGTCCGTCGTCAACACTCACAGTTTTGGCCAATTCTGACCCGTTTCGTGGACTATTACTCACCGTTTTGGGGTCCCTAAGAGATTTCATAGTTGTTGAACCCCAAGGTGCGCTTACTTGTCGGTCATCAACACTCACAGTTTTTGCCGATTCTGGCCCGTTTCGTGGACTATTACTCACTGTTTTGGGGTCTTGGAGTAATTTCCACGGTTAACGAACCCGATGTGCTTTATATGTCGGTCATCAACACTCGCGGTTTTTGTCGATTCTGACCCGTTTCCTGGACTATTACTCACCGTTTTGTGGTCCCAAAGCGATTTCCATGGTTATCGAACCCCAAACTGTCCTTACGTGTTGGTCATCAAGACTCGCAGTTTGGGCCGATTCTGGCCCGTCTCGTCGACTATTACTCAATTTTGGGTCCCAAAGTGATTTCCATGATTGACGAACACCGGGGTGCGTTTACGTGTCGGTCATCAACAATCCCAATTTTGGCCGATTCTGGTCCGTTTCGTGCACTATTACTCACTGTTTTGGGCTCCCGGAGTGATTTTCACGATTGACGAACTCCGGGGTGCGTTTACGTGTCGATCCTCAACACTCGCGGTTTTGTCCGGCTCATGAACTATTACTCACCGTTTTGGGGTCCCGAAAAGATTTCCATGGTTGTCAAACCCCATGGTGCGTTTACTTGTTGGTCAACAACAATCGCAGTTTGGGTCTATTCTGGCCCGTTTCTTGGACTATTACTCAATTTTGGTGTTCCGAAGTGATTTCCAAGATTGAGGAACCCAGGGGTGCGTTTACGTGTCGGTCATCAACACTCACAATTTTGGCTGATTCTTGTCCGTTTCGTGCACTATTACTCACTGTTTTGGGGTCCCGGAGTGATTTTCACGATTGACGAACCCCGGGGTGCGTTTACGTGTCGGTCATCAACACTCACAGTTTTTTTCGATTCTAGCCCGTTTCATGGAATATTACTCACCGTTTTGGGTCCCGAAGCGATTTCCATAGTTGTCAAACCCCAAGGTGCGGTTACGTGTCGGTCATCAACACTCGCAGATTTGGTCGATTCTGGCCCGTTTCTTGGACTATTCCTCAATTTTGGTGTTCCGAAGTGATTTCCACGATTGACGATCCTCGGGGGTCTAGTACTTGTGCGTCATAAACGCTTGTAGCTTTGGTGGATTCTGGACCGGTTCATGGACTATTACTCACTGTTTTGGGGTCTTGGAGTAATTTCCACCGTTAACGACCCCGGTGTGCTTTATATGTCGGTCATCACCACTCGCGGTTTTTGTCGATTCTGACCCGTTTCGTGGACTATTACTCACTGTTTTGGGGTCTTGGAGTAATTTCCACCGTTAACGACCCCGGTGTGCTTTATATGTCGGTCATCACCACTCGCGGTTTTTGTCGATTCTGACCCGTTTCGTGGACTATTACTCACTGTTTTGGGGTCTTGGAGTAATTTCCACCGTTAACGACCCCGGTGTGCTTTATATGTCGGTCATCACCACTCGCGGTTTTTGTCGATTCTGACCCGTTTCGTGGACTATTACTCACTGTTTTGGGGTCTTGGAGTAATTTCCACCGTTAACGACCCCGGTGTGCTTTATATGTCGGTCATCACCACTCGCGGTTTTTGTCGATTCTGACCCGTTTCGTGGACTATTACTCACTGTTTTGGGGTCTTGGAGTAATTTCCACCGTTAACGACCCCGGTGTGCTTTATATGTCGGTCATCACCACTCGCGGTTTTTGTCGATTCTGACCCGTTTCGTGGACTATTACTCACTGTTTTGGGGTCTTGGAGTAATTTCCACCGTTAACGACCCCGGTGTGCTTTATATGTCGGTCATCACCACTCGCGGTTTTTGTCGATTCTGACCCGTTTCGTGGACTATTACTCACTGTTTTGGGGTCTTGGAGTAATTTCCACCGTTAACGACCCCGGTGTGCTTTATATGTCGGTCATCACCACTCGCGGTTTTTGTCGATTCTGACCCGTTTCGTGGACTATTACTCACTGTTTTGGGGTCTTGGAGTAATTTCCACCGTTAACGACCCCGGTGTGCTTTATATGTCGGTCATCACCACTCGCGGTTTTTGTCGATTCTGACCCGTTTCGTGGACTATTACTCACTGTTTTGGGGTCTTGGAGTAATTTCCACCGTTAACGACCCCGGTGTGCTTTATATGTCGGTCATCACCACTCGCGGTTTTTGTCGATTCTGACCCGTTTCGTGGACTATTACTCACTGTTTTGGGGTCTTGGAGTAATTTCCACCGTTAACGACCCCGGTGTGCTTTATATGTCGGTCATCACCACTCGCGGTTTTTGTCGATTCTGACCCGTTTCGTGGACTATTACTCACTGTTTTGGGGTCTTGGAGTAATTTCCACCGTTAACGACCCCGGTGTGCTTTATATGTCGGTCATCACCACTCGCGGTTTTTGTCGATTCTGACCCGTTTCGTGGACTATTACTCACTGTTTTGGGGTCTTGGAGTAATTTCCACCGTTAACGACCCCGGTGTGCTTTATATGTCGGTCATCACCACTCGC
This sequence comes from Aegilops sharonensis, assembly GCA_904067115.1. NCBI lineage: Eukaryota > Viridiplantae > Streptophyta > Magnoliopsida > Poales > Poaceae > Aegilops > Aegilops sharonensis. The sequence goes on along the minus strand of LR880969.1, from coordinate 12,948,415 downwards.
GGTTTTTGTCGATTCTGACCCGTTTCGTGGACTATTACTCACCGTTTTGGGGTCCCGAAAAGATTTCCATGGTTGTCAAACCCCAAGGTGCGTTTACGTGTTGGTCAACAACAATCGCATTTTGGGTCGATTCTGGCCCGTTTCTTGGACTATTACTCAGTTTTGGTGTTCCGAAGTGATTTCCAAGATTGACGAACCCAGGGGTGCGTTTACGTGTCGGTCATCAACACTCACAATTTTGGCCGATTCTTGTTCGTTTCGTGCACTATTACTCACTGTTTTGTGGTCCCAGATCGATTTCCATGATTGACGATCCCCGGGGTGCATTTACGTGTCCGTCGTCAACACTCACAGTTTTGGCCAATTCTGACCCGTTTCGTGGACTATTACTCACCGTTTTGGGGTCCCTAAGAGATTTCATATTTGTTGAACCCCAAGGTGCGCTTACTTGTCGGTCATCAACACTCACAGTTTTTGCTGATTCTGGCCCGTTTCATGGACTATTACTCACTCTTTTGGGGTCTTGGAGTGATTCCCACGGTTAACGAACCCGATGTGCGTTTATGTGTCGGTCATCAACACTCATAATTTAGACTGATTCTGGTCCGTTTTGTGCACTATTACTCACTATTTTGGGGTCCGAAGCGATTTCCATGATTGACGATCCCCGGGGTGCGTTTACGTGTCCGTCGTCAACACTCACATATTTGGTCAATTCTTACCCATTTCATGGACTATTACTCACCGTTTTGGGGTCCCGAAGAAATTTCCATAGTTGTTGAACCCCAAGGTGCGCTTACATGTCGGTCATCAACACTCGCATTTTTGGCCGACTTTAGCCCGTTTCTTGGACTATTACTCACTATGTTGGGGTCCCGGAGTGATTTTCATGATTGACGAACCTCGGGGTGCGTTTACATGTCGGTCATCGACACTCGCGGTTTTTGTCGATTCTGGCCGTTTTGGGGGTCCCGAAGCGATTTCCATGGTTGTCAAACCCCAAGGTGCGTTTATGTGTTGGTCAACAACAATCGCATTTTGGGTCGTTTCTGGCCCATTTCTTGGACTATTACTCAGTTTTGGTGTTCCGAAGTGATTTCCAAGATTTTCGAACCCAGGGGTGCGTTTACGTGTTGGTCATCAACACTCACAATTTTTGCCGATTCTTGTCCGTTTCGTGCACTATTACTCTCTGTTTTGTGGTCCCAGAGCGATTTCCATGATTAACGATCCCCGGGGTGCATTTACGTGTCCGTCATCAACACTCACAGTTTTGGCCAATTCTGACCCGTTTCGTGGACTATTACTCACCGTTTTGGGGTCCGTAAGAGATTCCCATAGTTGTTGAACCCCAAGGTGCGCTTACATGTCGGTCATCAACACTCGCGGTTTTTGTCGATTCTGGCCGTTTTGGGGGTCCCGAAGCGATTTCCATGGTTGTCAAACCCCAAGGTGCGTTTATGTGTTGGTCAACAACAATCGCATTTTGGGTCGTTTCTGGCCCATTTCTTGGACTATTACTCAGTTTTGGTGTTCCGAAGTGATTTCCAAGATTTTCGAACCCAGGGGTGCGTTTACGTGTTGGTCATCAACACTCACAATTTTTGCCGATTCTTGTCCGTTTCGTGCACTATTACTCTCTGTTTTGTGGTCCCAGAGCGATTTCCATGATTAACGATCCCCGGGGTGCATTTACGTGTCCGTCATCAACACTCACAGTTTTGGCCAATTCTGACCCGTTTCGTGGACTATTACTCACCGTTTTGGGGTCCGTAAGAGATTCCCATAGTTGTTGAACCCCAAGGTGCGCTTACTTGTCGGTCATCAACACTCACAGTTTTTGCCGATTCTGGCCCGTTTCGTGGACTATTACTCACTGTTTTGGGGTCTTGGAGTCATTTCCACGGTTAACAAACCCGATGTGCGTTTATGTGTCGGTCATCAACACTCGCGGTTTTTGTCGATTCTGACCCGTTTCGTGGACTATTACTTACCGTTTTGTGGTCCCAAAGCGATTTCCATGGTTATCGAACCCCAAAGTGTGCTTACGTGTTGGTCATCAAGACTCGCAGTTTGGGCCGATTCTGGCCCGTGTCTTCGACTATTACTCAATTTTGGGTCCCAAAGTGATTTCCATGGTTGACGAACCCCGGGGTGCATTTACGTGTCGGTCATCAACAATCCCAATTTTGGCCGATTCTGGTCCGTTTCGTGCACTATTACTCACTGTTTTGGGCTCCCGGAGTGATTTTCACGATTGACGAACCCCGGGGTTTGTTGACGTGTCGATCATCAACACTCACTGTTTTTCTCGATTCTGGCCCGGCTCATGAACTATTAGTCACCGTTTTGGGGTCCTGAAGAGATTTGCATGGTTGTCAAACCCCAAGGTGCGTTTACGTGTTGGTCAACAACAATCTTAGTTTGGGTCGATTCTTGCCCGTTTCTTGGACTATTACTCAGTTTTGGTGTTCCGAAGTGATTTCCAAGATTGACGAACCCAGGGGTGCGTTTACGTGTCGGTCATCAACACTCACAATTTTGGCCGATTCTTGTCCGTTTCGTGCACTATTACTCACTGTTTTGGGGTCCGAGAGTGATTTCCACGATTGACGATCCCCGGGGTGCATTTACGTGTCCGTCGTCAACACTCACAGTTTTGGCCAATTCTGGCCCGTTTCGTGGACTATTACTCACCGACTTGGGGTCCCTAAGAGATTTCCATAGTTGTTGAATCCCAAGGTGCCCATACTTGTCGATCATCAACACTCAAAGTTTTTGCCGATTCTGGTCCGTTTCGTGGACTATTACTCACTGTTTTGGGGTCTTGGAGTGATTTCCACGGTTAACGAACCCCGATGTGCGTTTATGTGTCGGTCATCAACACTCGCGGCTTTTGTCGATTCTGACCCGTTTCTTGGACTATTACTCACCGTTTTATGGTCCCAAAGCGATTTCCATGGTTGTCGATCCCCAAAGTGTGCTTACGTGTTGGTCATCAGGACTCGCAGTTTGGGCCGAGTCTGGCCCTTTTCTTCGAGTATTACTCAATTTTGGGGTCCCGAAGTGATTTTCCATGATTTACGAACCCCAGGGTGCGTTTACGTGTCGGTCATCAACACTCGCGGTTTTTTTCGATTCTGGCCCGTTTCATGTAATATTACTCACCGTTTTGGGTCCCGAAGTGATTTCCATGGTTGTCAAACCCCAAGGGGTGTTTACGTGTCTGTCAGCAACAATCACAGTTTGGGCCAATTCTGGCCCGTTTCTTGGACTATTACTCTGTTTTGGAGTCCCGAAGTGATTTCCAAGATTGACGAACCCCGTGGTGCGTTTATGTGTCGGTCATCAACACTCACAATTTAGGCTGATTCTGGTCCGTTTCGTGCACTATTACTCACTGTTTGGGGTCCCAGAGCGATTTCCACGATTGACGATCCCCGGGGTGCGTTTACGTGTCCGTCGTCAACAATCACAGTTTTGGCCAATTCTTACCCATTTCATGGACTATTACTCACCGCTTTGGGGTCCTGAAGCAATTTCCATAGTTGTTGAACCCCAAGGTGCGCTTACATGTCGGTCATCAACACTCGCACTATTACTCACTATTTTGGGGCCCCGGAGTGATTTTTATGATTGACGAACCTCGGGGTGCGTTTACATGTCGGTCATCAACACTCGCACTATTACTCACTATTTTGGGGCCCCGGAGTGATTTTTATGATTGACGAACCTCGGGGTGCGTTTACAACAATCGCATTTTGGGTCGATTCTGGCCCGTTTCTTGGACTATTACTCAGTTTTGGTGTTCCGAAGTGATTCTCAAGATTGACGAACCCAGGGGTGCGTTTACGTGCCGGTGAACAACACTCAGAATTTTGGCCGATTCTTGTCCGTTTCGTGCACTATTACTCACTGTTTTGGGGTCCCAGAGCGATTTCCATGATTGACCATCCCTGGGGTGCATTTACGTGTCCGTCGTCAACACTCACAGTTTTGGCCAATTCTGACCCGCTTCGTGGACTATTACTCACCGTTTTGGGGTTCCTAAGAGATTCCCATAGTTTTTGAACCCCAAGGTGCGCTTACTTGTCGGTCATCAACACTCACAGTTTTTGCCGATTCTGGACCGTTTCGTGGACTATTACTCACTGTTTTGGTGTCTTGGAGTCATTTCCACGGTTAACGAACCCGATGTGCGTTTATGTGTCGGTCATCAACACTCGCGGTTTTAGTCGATTCTAACCCGTTTCATGGACTATTACTCACCGTTTTGTGGTCCCAAAGCGATTTCCATGGTTATCGAACCCCAAAGTGTGCTTACGTGTTGGTCATCAAGACTCGCAGTTTGGGACGATTCTGGCCCGTCTCTTCGACTATTACTCAACTTTGGGTCCCAAAGTGATTTCCATGATTAACGAACCCCGGGGTGCTTTTTACGTGTCGGTCATCAACAATCCCAATTTTGGCCGATTCTGGTCCATTTCGTGCACTATTAGTCACTGTTTTGGGCTCCCGGAGTGATTTTCACGATTGACGAACCCCGGGGTGCGTTTACGTGTCGATCATCAACACTCGCGGTTTTATCGATTCTGGCCCGGCTCATGAACTATTACTCACCGTTTTGGGGTCTCGAAAAGATTTCCATGGTTGTCAAACCCCAAGGTGCGTTTACGTGTTGGTCAACAACAATCGCAGTTTGGGTCTATTCTGGCCCGTTTCTTGGACTATTACTCAGTTTTGGTGTTCCGAAGTGATTTCCAAGATTGACGAACCCAGGGGTGCGTTTACGTGTCGGTCATCAACACACACAATTTTGGCCGATTCTTGTCCGTTTCGTGCACTATTACTCACTGTTTTGGGGTCCCAGAGCGATTTCCACGATTGACGATCCGCGGGGTGCATTTACGTGTCCGTCGTCAACACTCACAGTTTTGGCCAATTCTGACCCGTTTCATGGACTATTACTCACCGACTTGGGGTCCCTAAGAGATTTCCGTAGTTGTTGAATCCCAAGGTGCCCATACTTGTCGATCATCAACACTCACAGTTTCTGCCGATTCTGGCCCGTTTCATGGACTATTACTCACTGTTTTGGGGTCTTGGAGTGATTTCCATGGTTAACGAACCCCGATGTGCGTTTATGTGTCGGTCATCAACACTCACGGTTTTGGTCGATTCTGACCCGTTTCGTGGACTATTACTCACCGTTTTGTGGTCCCAAAGCGATTTCCATGGTTGTCGAACCCCAAAGTATGCTTACGTGTTGGTCATCAAGACTCACAGTTTGGGCCGATTATGGCCCGTCTCTTCGACTATTACTCAATTTTGGGTCCCAAAGTGATTTCCATGGTTGACGAACCCCGGGGTGCGTTTACGTGTCGGTCATCAACAATCCCAATTTTGGCCGATTCTGGTCCGTTTCGTGCACTATTACTCACTGTTTTGGGCTCTCGGAGTGATTTTCACGATTGACGAACCCCGGGGTGCGTTTACGTGTCGATCATCAACACTCGTGGTTTTGTCGATTCTGGCCCGGCTCATGAACTATTACTCACCGTTTTGGGGTCCCGAAAAGATTTCCATGGTTGTCAAACCCCAAGGTGCGTTTACGTGTTGGTCAACAACAATCGCAGTTTGGGTCTATTCTGGCCCGTTTCCTGGATTATTACTCAGTTTTGGTGTTTCGAAGTGATTTCCAAGATTGACGAACCCAGGGGTGCGTTTACGTGTCGGTCATCAACACTCACAATTTTGGGCGATTCTTGTCCGTTTCGTGCACTATTACTCACTGTTTTGGGGTCCCAGAGCGATTTCCACGATTGACGATCCCCGGGGTGCATTTACGTGTCCGTCGTCAACACTCACAGTTTTGGCCAATTCTGACCCGTTTCAAGGACTATTACTCACCGACTTGGGGTCCCTAAGAGATTTCCATAGTTGTTGAATCCCAAGGTGCCCATACTTGTCGATCATCAACACTCACAGTTTTTGCCGATTCTGGCCGGTTTCGTGGACTATTACTCACTGTTTTGGGGTCTTGGAGTGATTTCCACGGTTAACGAACCCCGATGTGCGTTTATGTGTCGGTCATCAACACTCGCGGTTTTTGTCGATTCTGGCCCGTTTCTTGTACTATTACTCACTGTTTTTATGGTCCCAAAGACATTTCCATGGTTGTCGATCCCCAAAGTGTGCTTACGTGTTGGTCATCAGGACTCGCAGTTTGGGCCGAGTCTGGCCCTTTTCTTCGAGTATTACTCAATTTTGGGGTCCCGAAGTGATTTTCCATGATTTACGAACCCCAGGGTGCGTTTACGTGTCGGTCATCAACACTCCCAATTATGGCCGATTCTGGTCCGTTTCGTGCACTATTACTCACTGTTTTGGGGTCCCGGAGTGATTTTCACGATTGACGAACCCCGGGGTGCGTTTACGTGTCGGTCATCAACACTCATAATTTTGGCCGATTCTTGTCCGTTTCGTGCACTATTACTCACTGTTTTGGGGTCCCAGAGCGATTTCCATGATTGACGATCCCTGGGGTGCATTTACGTGTCCGTTGTCAACACTCACAGTTTTGGCCAATTCTGACCCGTTTCGTGGACAATTACTCACCGTTTTGGGGTCCCTAAGAGATTCCCATACTTGTTGAACCCCAAGGTGCGCTTACTTGTCGGTCATCAACACTCACAGTTTTTGCCGATTCTGGCCCCTTTCGTGGACTATTACTCACTGTTTTGGGGTCTTGGAGTCATTTCCACGGTTAACGAACCCAATGTGCGTTTATGTGTCGGTCATCAACACTCGCGGTTTTTGTCGATTCTTGCCGTTTTGGGGGTCCCGAAGCGATTTCCATGGTTGTCAAACCCCAAGGTGCGTTTACGTGTTGGTCAACAACAATCGCATTTTGGGTTGATTCTGGCCCGTTTCTTGGACTATTACTCAGTTTTGGTGTTCCGAAGTGATTTCCAAGATTGACGAACCTAGGGGTGCGTTTACGTGTCGGTCATCAACACTCACAATTTTGGCCGATTCTTGTCCGTTTCGTGCACTATTACTCACTGTTTTGGGGTCCCAGAGCGATTTCCATGATTGACGATCCCTGGGGTGCATTTACGTGTCCGTTGTCAACACTCACAGTTTTGGCCAATTCTGACCCGTTTCGTGGACTATTACTCACCGTTTTGGGGTCCCTAAGAGATTCCCATAGTTGTTGAACCCCAAGGTGCGCTTACTTGTCGGTCATCAACACTCACAGTTTTTGCCGATTCTGGCCCGTTTCATGGACTATTACTCACTGTTTTGGAGTCTTGGAGTGATTTCCACGGTTAACGAACCCCGATGTGCGTTTATGTGTCGGTCATCATCACTCGTGGTTTTTGTCGATTCTGACCCGTTTCTTGGACTATTACTCACCGTTTTATGGTCCCAAAGCGATTTCCATGGTTGTCAATCCCCAAAGTGTGCTTACGTGTTGGTAATCAGCACTCGTAGTTTGGGCCGAGTCTGGCCCTTTTCTTCGAGTATTACTCAATTTTGGGGTCCCGAAGTGATTTTCCATGATTTACGAACCCCAGGGTGCGTTTACGTGTCGGTCATCCACACTCCCAATTATGGCCCATTCTGGTCCGTTTCGTGCACTATTACTCACTGTTTTGGGGTCCGAGAGTGATTTCCACGATTGACGATCCCCGGGGTGCGTTTACGTGTCCATCGTCAACACTCACAGTTTTGGCCAATTCTGACCCGTTTCGTGGACGATTACTCACCGTTTTGGGGTCCCGAAAAGATTTCCATGGTTGTCAAACCCCAAGGTGCGTTTACGTGTCGGTCATCCACACTCCCAATTATGGCCCATTCTGGTCCGTTTCGTGCACTATTACTCACTGTTTTGGGGTCCGAGAGTGATTTCCACGATTGACGATCCCCGGGGTGCGTTTACGTGTCCATCGTCAACACTCACAGTTTTGGCCAATTCTGACCCGTTTCGTGGACGATTACTCACCGTTTTGGGGTCCCGAAAAGATTTCCATGGTTGTCAAACCCCAAGGTGCGTTTACGTGTCGGTCATCAACACTCGCGGTTTTTGCCAATTCTGGCCCGTTTCGTGGACTATTACTCACTGTTTTGGAGTCTTGGAGTGATTTCCACGGTTAACGAACCCCGATGTGCGTTTATGTGTCGGTCATCATCACTCGTGGTTTTTGTCGATTCTGACCCGTTTCTTGGACTATTACTCACCGTTTTATGGTCCCAAAGCGATTTCCATGGTTGTCAATCCCCAAAGTGTGCTTACGTGTTGGTAATCAGCACTCGTAGTTTGGGCCGAGTCTGGCCCTTTTCTTCGAGTATTACTCAATTTTGGGGTCCCGAAGTGATTTTCCATGATTTACGAACCCCAGGGTGCGTTTACGTGTCGGTCATCCACACTCCCAATTATGGCCCATTCTGGTCCGTTTCGTGCACTATTACGCACTGTTTTGGGGTCCCGGAGTGATTTTCACGATTGACGAACCCCGGGGTGCGTTTACGTGTCGGTCATCAACACTCGCGGTTTTTTTCGATTCTGGCCCGTTTCATGGAATATTACTCACCGTTTTGGGTCCCGAAGCGATTTACATGGTTGTCAAACCCCAAGGGGTGTTTACGTGTCTGTCTGCAACAATCACAGTTTGGGCCAATTCTGGCCCGTTTCTTGGACTATTACTCTGTTTTGGAGTCCCGAAGTGATTTCCAAGATTGACGAACCCCGTGGTGCGTTTATGTGTCGGTCATCAACACTCACAATTTAGGCTGATTCTGTTCTGTTTCGTGCACTAATACTCACTGTTTTGGGGTCCCAGAGCGATTTCCACGATTGACGATCCCCGGGGTGCGTTTACGTGTCCATCGTCAACAATCACAGTTTTGGCCAATTCTTACCCATTTCATGGACTATTACTCACCGCTTTGGGGTCCCGAGGCAATTTCCATAGTTGTTGAACCCCAAGGTGCGCTTACATGTCGGTCATCAACACTCGCATTTTTGGCTGACTCTAGCCCGTTTCTTGGACTATTACTCACTATTTTGGGGTCCCGGAGTGATTTTTATGATTGACGAACCTCGGGGTGTGTTTACATGTCGGTCATCGACACTCGCGGTTTTTGTCGATTCTGGCCGTTTTGGGGGTCCCGAAGCGATTTCCATGGTTGTCAAACCCCAAGGTGCGTTTACGTGTTGGTCAACAACATGCGCATTTTGGGTCGATTCTGGCCCGTTTCATGGACTATTACTCAGGTTTGGTGTTCCGAAGTGATTTCCAAGATTGACGAACCTAGGGGTGCGTTTACGTGTCGGTCATCAACACTCACAATTTTGGCCGATTCCTGTCCGTTTCGTGCACTATTACTCACTGTTTTGGGGTCCCAGAGCGATTTCCATGATTGACGATCCCTGGGGTGCATTTACATGTCCGTTGTCAACACTCATAGTTTTGGCCAATTCTGACCCGTTTCGTGGACTATTACTCACCATTTTGGGGTCCCTAAGAGATTCCCATAGTTGTTGAACCCCAAGGTGCGCTTACTTGTCGGTCATCAACACTCACAATTTTTGCCGATTCTGACCCGTTTCGTGGACTATTACTCACTGTTTTGGGGTCTTGGAGTCATTTCCACGGTTAACGAACCCGATGTGCGTTTATGTGTCGGTCATCAACACTCGCGGTTTTAGTCAATTCTGACCCGTTTCATGGACTATTACTCACCGTTTTGTGGTCCCAAAGCGATTTCCATGGTTATTGAACCCCAAAGTGTGCTTACGTGTTGGTCATCAAGACTCACAGTTTGGGCCGATTCTGGCCCGTCTCTTCGACTATTACTCAATTTTGGGTCCCAAAGTGATTTCCATGATTGATGAACACCGGGGTGCATTTACGTGTCGGTCATCAACAATCCCAATTTTGGCCGATTCTGGTCCGTTTCATGCACTATTACTCACCGTTTTGGGCTCCCGGAGTGATTTTCACAATTGACGAACCCCGGGGTGCGTTTACATGTCGATCATCAACACTCGCGGTTTTGTCGATTCTGGCCCGGCTCATGAACTATTACTCACCGTTTTGGGGTCCCGAAAAGATTTCCATGGTTGTCAAACCCCAAGGTGCGTTTACGTGTTGGTCAACAACAATCGCAGTTTGGGTCTATTCTGGCCCGTTTCCTTGACTATTACTCAGTTTTGGTGTTCCGAAGTGATTTCCAAGATTGAGGAACCCAGGGGTGCGTTTATGTGTCGGTCATCAACACTCACAATTTTGGCCGATTCTTGTCCGTTTCGTGCAGTATTACTCACTGTTTTGGGGTCCCAGAGCGATTTCCACGATTGATGATCCCCGGGGTGCATTTACGTGTCCGTCGTCGACACTCACAGTTTTGGCCAATTCTGACCCGTTTCGTGGACTATTACTCTCCGACTTGGGGTCCCTAAGAGATTTCCATAGTTGTTGAATCCCAAGGTGCCCATACTTGTCGATCATCAACACTCACAGTTTTTGCCGATTCTGGCCCGTTTCGTGGACTATTACTCACTGTTTTGGGGTCTTGGAGTGATTTCCACGGTTAACGTACCCCGATGTGCGTTTATGTGTCGGTCATCAACACTCGCGGTTTTTGTCGATTCTGACCCGTTTCATGGACTATTACTCATCGTTTTATGGTCCCAAAGCGATTTCCATGCTTTTCGATCCCCAAAGTGTTCTTACGTGTTGGTCATCAGGACTCGCAGTTTGGGCCGAGTCTGGCCCTTTTCTTCGAGTATTACTCAATTTTGGGGTCCCGAAGTGATTTTCCACGATTTATGAACCCCAGGGTGCGTTCACGTGTCGGTCATCAACACTCCCAATTATGGCCGATTCTGGTCCGTTTCGTGCACTATTACTCACTGTTTTGGGGTCCCGGAGTGATTTTCACGATTGACGAACCGCGGGGTGCGTTTACGTGTCGGTCATCAACACTCGCGGTTTTTTTCGATTCTGGCCCATTTCATGGAATATTACTCACCGTTTTGGGTCCCGAAGCGATTTCCATGGTTGTCAAACCCCAAGGGGTGTTTACGTGTCTGTCAGCAACAATCACAGTTTGGGCCAATTCTGGCAAGTTTCTTGGACTATTACTCTGTTTTGGAGTCCCGAAGTGATTTCCAAGATTGACGCATCTCGTGGTGCGTTTATGTGTCGGTCATCAACACTCACAATTTAGGCTGATTTTGTTCCGTTTCGTGCACTATTACTCACTGTTTTGGGGTCCCAGATCGATTTCCACGATTGACGATCCCCGGGGTACGTTTACGTGTCCGTCGTCAACAATCACAGTTTTGGCCAATTCTTACCCATTTCATGGACTATTACTCACCGCTTTGGGGTCCCGAAGCAATTTCCATAGTTGTTGAACCCCAAGGTGCGCTTACATGTCGGTCATCAACACTCGCATTTTTGGCCGACTCTAGCCCGTTTCTTGGACCTCACTATTTTGGGGTCCCGGAGTGATTTTTATGATTGACGAACCTCGGGGTGCGTTTACATGTCGGTCATCGACACTCGCGGTTTTTGTCGATTCTGGCCGCTTTGGGGGTCCCGAAGCGATTTCCATGGTTGTCAAACCCCAAGGTGCGTTTACGTGTTGGTCAACAACAATCGCATTTTGGGTCGATTCTGGCCCGTTTCTTGGACTATTACTCAGTTNATCAACACTCGCATTTTTGGCCGACTCTAGCCCGTTTCTTGGACCTCACTATTTTGGGGTCCCGGAGTGATTTTTATGATTGACGAACCTCGGGGTGCGTTTACATGTCGGTCATCGACACTCGCGGTTTTTGTCGATTCTGGCCGCTTTGGGGGTCCCGAAGCGATTTCCATGGTTGTCAAACCCCAAGGTGCGTTTACGTGTTGGTCAACAACAATCGCATTTTGGGTCGATTCTGGCCCGTTTCTTGGACTATTACTCAGTTTTGGTGTTCCGAAGTGATTCTCAAGATTGACGAACCCAGGGGTGCGTTTACGTGTCGGTCAACAACACTCACAATTTTGGCCGATTCTTGTCCGTTTCGTGCACTATTACTCACTGTTTTGGGGTCCCAGAGCGATTTCCATGATTGACGATCCCTGGGGTGCATTTACGTGTCCGTCGTCAACACTCACAGTTTTGGCCAATTCTGACCCGCTTCGTGGACTATTACTCACCTTTTTGGGGTCCCTAAGAGATTCCCATAGTTGTTGAACCCCAAGGTGCGCTTACTTGTCGGTCATCAACACTCACAGTTTTTGCCGATTCTGACCCGTTTCGTGGACTATTACTCACCGTTTTGTGGTCCCAAAGCGATTTCCATGGTTATCGAACCCCAAAGTGTGCTTACTTGTTGGTCATCAAGACTCGCAGTTTGGGCCGATTCTGGCCCGTCTCTTCGACTATTACTCAATTTTGGGTCCCAAAGTGATTTCCATGATTGACGAACCCCGGGGTGCGTTTACGTGTCGGTCATCAACAATCCCAATTTTGGCCGATTCTGGTCCGTTTCGTGCACTATTACTCACTGTTTTGGGCTCCCGGAGTGATTTTCAAGATTGACGAACCCCGGGGAGCGTTTACGTGTCGATCATCAACACTCGCGGTTTTGTCGATTCTGGCCCGGCTCATGAACTATTACTCACCGTTTTGGGGTCCCGAAAAGATTTCCATGGTTGTCAAACCCCAAGGTGCGCTTACGTGTTGGTCAACAACAATCGCATTTTGGGTCGATTCTGGCCCGTTTCTTGGACTATTACTCAGTTTTGGTGTTCCGAAGTGATTCTCAAGATTGACGAACCCAGGGGTGCGTTTACGTGTCGGTCAACAACACTCACAATTTTGGCCGATTCTTGTCCGTTTCGTGCACTATTACTCACTGTTTTGGGGTCCCAGAGCGATTTCCATGATTGACGATCCCTGGGGTGCATTTACGTGTCCGTCGTCAACACTCACAGTTTTGGCCAATTCTGACCCGTTTCGTGGACTATTACTCACCGTTTTGGGGTCCCTAAGAGATTCCCATAGTTGTTGAACCCCAAGGTGCGCTTACTTGTCGGTCATCAACACTCACAGTTTTTGCCGATTCTGGCCCGTTTCGTGGACTATTACTCACTGTTTTGGGGTCTTGGAGTCATTTCCACGGTTAACGAACCCGATGTGCGTTTATGTGTCGGTCATCAACACTCGCGGTTTTTGTCGATTCTGACCCGTTTCGTGGACTATTACTCACCGTTTTGTGGTCCCAAAGCGATTTCCATGGTTATCGAACCCCAAAGTGTGCTTACGTGTTGGTCATCAAGACTCGCAGTTTGGGCCGATTCTGGCCCGTCTCTTCGACTATTACTCAATTTTGGGTCCCAAAGTGATTTCCATGATTGACTAACCACGGAGTGCGTTTACGTGTCGTTCATCAACAATCCCAATTTTGGCCGATTCTGGTCCGTTTCGTGCACTATTACTCAGTGTTTTGGGCTCCCGGAGTGATTTTCACGATTGACGAACCCCGGGGTGCGTTTACGTGTCGATCATCAACACTCGCGGTTTTGTCGATTCTGGCCCGGCTCATGAACTATTACTCACCGTTTTGGGGTCCCGAAAAGATTTCCATGGTTGTCAAACCCCAAGGTGCGCTTACGTGTTGGTCAACAACAATCGCATTTTGGGTCGATTCTGGCCCGTTTCTTGGACTATTACTCAGTTTTGGTGTTCCGAAGTGATTCTCAAGATTGACGAACCCAGGGGTGCGTTTACGTGTCGGTCAACAACACTCACAATTTTGGCCGATTCTTGTCCGTTTCGTGCACTATTACTCACTGTTTTGGGGTCCCAGAGCGATTTCCATGATTGACGATCCCTGGGGTGCATTTACGTGTCCGTCGTCAACACTCACAGTTTTGGCCAATTCTGACCCGCTTCGTGGACTATTACTCACCGTTTTGGGGTCCCTAAGAGATTCCCATAGTTGTTGAACCCCAAGGTGCGCTTACTTGTCGGTCATCAACACTCACAGTTTTTGCCGATTCTGGCCCGTTTCGTGGACTATTACTCACTGTTTTGGGGTCTTGGAGTCATTTCCACGGTTAACGAACCCAATGTGCGTTTATGTGTCGGTCATCAACACTCGCGGTTTTTGTCGATTCTGACCCGTTTCGTGGACTATTACTCACCGTTTTGTGGTCCCAAAGCGATTTCCATGGTTATCGAACCCCAAAGTGTGCTTACGTGTTGGTCATCAAGACTCGCAGTTTGGGCCGATTCTGGCCCGTCTCTTCGACTATTACTCAATTTTGGGTCCCAAAGTGATTTCCATGATTGACGAACCCCGGGGTGCGTTTACGTGTCGGTCATCAACAATCCCAATTTTGGCCGTTTCTGGTCCGTTTCGTGCACTATTACTCACTGTTTTGGGGTCCCAGAGCGATTTCCATGATTGACGATCCCTGGGGTGCATTTACGTGTCCGTCGTCAACACTCACAGTTTTGGCCAATTCTGACCCGCTTCGTGGACTATTACTCACCGTTTTGGGGTCCCTAAGAGATTCCCATAGTTGTTGAACCCCAAGGTGCGCTTACTTGTCGGTCATCAACACTCACAGTTTTTGCCGATTCTGGCCCGTTTCGTGGACTATTACTCACTGTTTTGGGGTCTTGGAGTCATTTCCACGGTTAACGAACCCAATGTGCGTTTATGTGTCGGTCATCAACACTCGCGGTTTTTGTCGATTCTGACCCGTTTCGTGGACTATTACTCACCGTTTTGTGGTCCCAAAGCGATTTCCATGGTTATCGAACCCCAAAGTGTGCTTACGTGTTGGTCATCAAGACTCGCAGTTTGGGCCGATTCTGGCCCGTCTCTTCGACTATTACTCAATTTTGGGTCCCAAAGTGATTTCCATGATTGACGAACCCCGGGGTGCGTTTACGTGTCGGTCATCAACAATCCCAATTTTGGCCGATTCTGGTCCGTTTCGTGCACTATTACTCACTGTTTTGGGCTCCCGGAGTGATTTTCACGATTGACGAACCCCGGGGAGCGTTTACGTGTCGATCATCAACACTCGCGGTTTTGTCGATTCTGGCCCGGCTCATGAACTATTACTCACCGTTTTGGGGTCCCGAAAAGATTTCCATGGTTGTCAAACCCCAAGGTGCGCTTACGTGTTGGTCAACAACAATCGCATTTTGGGTCGATTCTGGCCCGTTTCTTGGACTATTACTCAGTTTTGGTGTTCCGAAGTGATTCTCAAGATTGACGAACCCAGGGGTGCGTTTACGTGTCGGTCAACAACACTCACAATTTTGGCCGATTCTTGTCCGTTTCGTGCACTATTACTCACTATTTTGGGGTCCCAGAGCGATTTCCATGATTGACGATCCCTGGGGTGCATTTACGTGTCCGTCGTCAACACTCACAGTTTTGGCCAATTCTGACCCGCTTCGTGGACTATTACTCACCGTTTTGGGGTCCCTAAGAGATTCCCATAGTTGTTGAACCCCAAGGTGCGCTTACTTGTCGGTCATCAACACTCACAGTTTTTGCCGATTCTGGCCCGTTTCGTGGACTATTACTCACTGTTTTGGGGTCTTGGAGTCATTTCCACGGTTAACGAACCCAATGTGCGTTTATGTGTCGGTCATCAACACTCGCGGTTTTTGTCGATTCTGACCCGTTTCGTGGACTATTACTCACCGTTTTGTGGTCCCAAAGCGATTTCCATGGTTATCGAACCCCAAAGTGTGCTTACGTGTTGGTCATCAAGACTCGCAGTTTAGGCCGATTCTGGCCCGTCTCTTCGACTATTACTCAATTTTGGGTCCCAAAGTGATTTCCATGATTGACGAACCCCGGGGTGCGTTTACGTGTCGGTCATCAACAATCCCAATTTTGGCCGATTCTGGTCCGTTTCGTGCACTAGTACTCACTGTTTTGGGCTCCCGGAGTGATTTTCACGATTGACGAACCCCGGGGTTCGTTTACGTGTCGATCATTAACACTCGCGGTTTTGTCGATTCTGGCCCGGCTCATGAACTATTACTCACCGTTTTGGGGTCCCGAAAAGATTTCCATGGTTGTCAAACCCCAAGGTGCGTTTACGTGTTGGTCAACAACAATCGCATTTTGGGTCGATTCTGGCCCGTTTCTTGGACTATTACTCAGTTTTGGTGTTCCGAAGTGATTCTCAAGATTGACGAACCCAGGGGTGCGATTACGTGTCGGTCAACAACACTCACAATTTTGGCCGATTCTTGTCCGTTTCGTGCACTATTACTCACTGTTTTGGGGTCCCAGAGCGATTTCCATGATTGACGATCCCTGGGGTGCATTTACGTGTCCGTCGTCAACACTCACAGTTTTGGCCAATTCTGACCCGTTTCGTGGACTATTACTCACCAACTTGGGGTCCCTAAGAGATTTCCATAGTTGTTGAATCCCAAGGTGCCCATACTTGTCGATCATCAACACTCACAGTTTTTGCCGATTCTGGCCCGTTTCGTGGACTATTACTCACTGTTTTGGGGTCTTGGAGTGATTTCCACGGTTAACGAACCCCGATGTGCGTTTATGTGTCGGTCATCAACACTCGCGGTTTTTGTCGACTCTGACCCGTTTCTTAGATTATTACTCACCGTTTTATGGTCCCAAAGCGATTTCCATGGTTGTCGATCCCCAAAGTGTGCTTACGTGTTGGTCATCAGGACTTGCAGTTTGGGCCGAGTCTGGCCCTTTTCTTCGAGTATTACTCAATTTAGGGGTCCCGAAGTGATTTTCCATGATTTACGAAACCCAGGGTGCGTTTACGTGTCAGTCATCAACACTCCCAATTATGGCCGATTCTGGTCCATTTCGTACACTATTACTCACTGTTTTGGGGTCCCGGAGTGATTTTCACGATTGACGAACCCGGGGTGCGTTTACGTGTCGGTCATCAACACTCGCGGTTTTTTTTCGATTCTGGCCCGTTTCATGGAATATTACTCACCGTTTGGGGTCCCGAAGCGATTTCCATGTTTGTCAAACCCCA
Source organism: Aegilops sharonensis (assembly GCA_904067115.1). Classification (NCBI taxonomy): domain Eukaryota; kingdom Viridiplantae; phylum Streptophyta; class Magnoliopsida; order Poales; family Poaceae; genus Aegilops; species Aegilops sharonensis. The sequence continues at coordinate 12,931,349 of LR880969.1, read as the reverse complement.
AGGGGTGTTTACGTGTCTGTCAGCAACAATCACAGTTTGGGCCAATTCTGGCCCGTTTCTTGGACTATTACTCTGTTTTGTAGTCCCGAAGTGATTTCCAAGATTGACGAACCCCGTGGTGCGTTTATGTGTCGGTCATCAACACTCACAATTTAGACTGATTCTGGTCCGTTTCGTGCACTATTACTCACTGTTTTGGGGTCCCAGAGCGATTTCCACGATTGACGATCCCCGGGGTGCGTTTACGTGTCCGTCGTCAACAATCACAGTTTTGGCCAATTCTTACCCATTTCATGGACTATTACTCACTGCTTTGGGGTCCCGAAGCAATTTCCATAGTTGTTGAACCCCAAGGTGCGCTTACATGTCGGTCATCAACACTCGCATTTTTGGCCGACTCTAGCCCCCGTTTCTTGGACTATTACTCACTATTTTGGGGTCCCGGAGTGATTTTTATGATTGACGAACCTCGGGGTGCGTTTACATGTCGGTCATCGACACTCGCGGTTTTTGTCGATTCTGGCCGTTTTGGGGGTCCCGAAGCGATTTCCATTGTTGTCAAACACCAAGGTGCGTTTACGTGTTGGTCAACAACAATCGCATTTTGGGTCGATTCTGGCCCGTTTCTTGAACTATTACTCAGTTTTGGTGTTTCGAAGTGATTTCCAAGATTGACGAACCCAGGGGTGCGTTTACGTGTCGGTCATCAACACTCACAATTTTGGCCGATTCTTGTCCGTTTCGTGCACTATTACTCATTGTTTTGGGGTCTAAGAGCGATTTCCACGATTGACGATCCCCGGGGTGCATTTACGTGTCTGTCATCAACACTCACAGTTTTGGCCAATTCTGACCCGTTTCATGGACTATTACTCACCGACTTGGGGTCCCTAAGAGATTTCCATAGTTGTTGAATCCCAAGGTGCCCATACTTGTCGATCATCAACACTCACAGTTTTTGCCGATTCTGGCCCGTTTCGTGGACTATTACTCACTGTTTTGGGGTCTTGGAGTGATTTCCACGGTTAACGAACCCCGATGTGCGTTTATGTGTCGGTCATCAACACTCGCGGTTTTTGTCGATTCTGACCCGTTTCTTGGACTATTACTCACTGTTTTATGGTCCCAAAGAGATTTCCATGGTTGTCGATCCCCAAAGTGTGCTTACGTGTTGGTCATCAGGACTCGCAGTTTGGGCCGAGTCTGGCCCTTTTCTTCGAGTATTACTCAATTTTGGGGTCCCGAAGTGATTTTCCATGATTTACGAACCCCAGGGTGCGTTTACGTGTCGGTCATCAACACTCCCAATTATGGCCGATTCTGGTCCGTTTCGTGCACTATTACTCACTGTTTTTGGGTCCCGGAGTGATTTTCACGATTGACGAACCCCGGGGTGCGTTTACGTGTCGGTCATCAACGCTCACAATTTTTGCCGATTCTTGTCCGTTTCGTGCACTATTACTCACTGTTTTGGGGTCTTGGAGACATTTCCACGGTTAACGAACCCCGATGTGCGTTTATGTGTCGGTCATCAACATTCGCAGTTTTGGCCGATTCTGGCCCGTCTCTTCGACTATTACTCAATTTTGGGGTCCCGAAAAGATTTCCATGGTTGTCGAACCCCAAGGTGCGCTTACGTGTCGGTCATCAGCACTCGCAGTTTTGGCCGATTCTGGCCCGTCTCTTCGACTATTACTCAATTTTGGGGTCCCGAAAAGATTTCCATGGTTGTCGAACCCCAAGGTGCGCTTACGTGTCGGTCATCAGCACTCGCAGTTTTGGCCGATTCTGGCCCGTCTCTTCGACTATTACTCAATTTTGGGGTCCCGAAAAGATTTCCATGGTTGTCGAACCCCAAGGTGCGCTTACGTGTCGGTCATCAGCACTCGCAGTTTTGGCCGATTCTGGCCCGTCTCTTCGACTATTACTCAATTTTGGGGTCCCGAAAAGATTTCCATGGTTGTCGAACCCCAAGGTGCGCTTACGTGTCGGTCATCAGCACTCGCAGTTTTGGCCGATTCTGGCCCGTCTCTTCGACTATTACTCAATTTTGGGGTCCCGAAAAGATTTCCATGGTTGTCGAACCCCAAGGTGCGCTTACGTGTCGGTCATCAGCACTCGCAGTTTTGGCCGATTCTGGCCCGTCTCTTCGACTATTACTCAATTTTGGGGTCCCGAAGTGATTTTCCATGATTTACGAACCCCAGGGTGCGTTTACGTGTCGGTCATCAACACTCCCAATTATGGCCGATTCTGGTCCGTTTCGTGCACTATTACTCACTGTTTTTGGGTCCCGGAGTGATTTTCACGATTGACGAACCCCGGGGTGCGTTTACGTGTCGGTCATCAACGCTCACAATTTTTGCCGATTCTTGTCCGTTTCGTGCACTATTACTCACTGTTTTGGGGTCCCAGAGCGATTTCCATGATTGACGATCCCTGGGGTGCATTTACGTGTCCGTTGTCAACACTCACAGTTTTGGCCAATTCTGACCCGTTTCGTGGACTATTACTCACCGTTTTGGGGTCCCTAAGAGATTCCCATAGTTGTTGAACCCCAAGGTGCGCTTACTTGTCGGTCATCAACACTCACAGTTTTTGCCGATTCTGGCCCGTTTCGTGGACTATTACTCACTGTTTTGGGGTCTTGGAGTCATTTCCACGGTTAACGAACCCAATGTGCGTTTATGTGTCGGTCATCAACACTCGCGGTTTTTGTCGATTCTGACCCGTTTCGTGGACTATTACTCACCGTTTTGTGGTCCCAAAGCGATTTCCATGGTTATCTAACCCCAAAGTGTGCTTACGTGTTGGTCATCAAGACTCGCAGTTTGGGCCGATTCTGGCCCGTCTCATCGACTATTACTCAACTTTGGGTCCCAAAGTGATTTCCATGATTGACGAACCCCGGGGTGCTTTTTACGTGTCGGTCATCAACAATCCCAATTTTGGCCGATTCTGGTCCATTTCGTGCACTATTACTCACTGTTTTGGGCTCCCGGAGTGATTTTCACGATTGACGAACCCCGGGGTGCGTTTACGTGTCGATCATCAACACTCGCGGTTTTGTCGATTCTGGCCCGGCTCATGAACTATTACTCACCGTTTTGGGGTCCCGAAAAGATTTCCATGGTTGTCAAACCCCAAGGTGCGTTTACGTGTTGGTCAACAACAATCGCAGTTTGGGTCTATTCTGGCCCGTTTCTTGGACTATTACTCAGTTTTGGTGTTTCGAAGTGATTTCCAAGATTGACGAACCCAGGGGTGCGTTTACGTGTCGGTCATCAACACTCACAATTTTGGCCGATTCTTGTCCGTTTCGTGCACTATACTCACTGTTTTGGGGTCCCAGAGCGATTTCCACGATTGACGATCCCCGGGGTGCATTTACGTGTCTGTCGTCGACACTCACAGTTTTGGCCAATTCTGACCCGTTTCATGGACTATTACTCACCGACTTGGGGTCCCTAAGAGATTTCCATAGTTGTTGAATCCCAAGGTGCCCATACTTGTCGATCATCAACACTCACTGTTTTTGCCGATTCTGGCCCGTTTCGTGGACTAT
>LR880969.1:12915819-12926563 GCA_904067115.1 Aegilops sharonensis | reverse complement strand
GGCTCATGAACTATTACTCACCGTTTTGGGGTCCCGAAAAGATTTCCATGGTTGTCAAACCCCAAGGTGCGTTTACGTGTTGGTCAACAACAATCGCAGTTTGGGTCTATTCTGGCCCGTTTCTTGGACTATTACTCAGTTTTGGTGTTTCGAAGTGATTTCCAAGATTGACGAACCCAGGGGTGCGTTTACGTGTCGGTCATCAACACTCACAATTTTGGCCGATTCTTGTCCGTTTCGTGCACTATACTCACTGTTTTGGGGTCCCAGAGCGATTTCCACGATTGACGATCCCCGGGGTGCATTTACGTGTCTGTCGTCGACACTCACAGTTTTGGCCAATTCTGACCCGTTTCATGGACTATTACTCACCGACTTGGGGTCCCTAAGAGATTTCCATAGTTGTTGAATCCCAAGGTGCCCATACTTGTCGATCATCAACACTCACTGTTTTTGCCGATTCTGGCCCGTTTCGTGGACTATTACTCACTGTTTTGGGGTCTTGGAGTGATTTCCACGGTTAACGAACCCCGATGTGCGTTTATGTGTCGGTCATCAACACTCGCGGTTTTTGTCGATTCTGGCCCGTTTCTTGGACTATTACTCACTGTTTTTATGGTCCCAAAGAGATTTCCATGGTTGTCGATCCCCAAAGTGTGCTTACGTGTTGGTCATCAGGACTCGCAGTTTGGGCCGAGTCTGGCCCTTTTCTTCGAGTATTACTCAATTTTGGGGTCCCGAAGTGATTTTCCATGATTTACGAACCCCAGGGTGCGTTTACGTGTCGGTCATCAACACTCCCAATTATGGCCGATTCTGGTCCGTTTCGTGCACTATTACTCACTGTTTTGGGCTCCCGGAGTGATTTTCACGATTGACGAACCCCGGGGTGCGTTTACGTGTCGGTCATCAACACTCACTGTTTTTCTCGATTCTGGCCCGGCTCATGAACTATTACTCACCGTTTTGGGGTCCTGAAGAGATTTCCATGGTTGTCAAACCCCAAGGTGCGTTTACGTGTTGGTCAACAACAATCGCAGTTTGGGTCGATTCTTGCCCGTTTCTTGGACTATTACTCAGTTTTGGTGTTCCGAAGTGATTTCTAAGATTGACGAACCCAGGGGTGCGTTTACGTGTCAGTCATCAACACTCACAATTTTGGCCGATTCTTGTCCGTTTCGTGCACTATTACTCACTGTTTTGGGGTCCGAGAGCGATTTCCACGATTGACGATCCCCGGGGTGCATTTACGTGTCCGTCGTCAACACTCACAGTTTTGGCCAATTCTGACCCGTTTCGTGGACTATTACTCACCGTCTTGGGGTCCCTAAGAGATTTCCATAGTTGTTGAATCCCAAGGTGCCCTTACTTGTCGATCATCAACAGTCACAGTTTTTGCCGATTCTGGCCCGTTTCGTGGACTATTACTCACTGTTTTGGGGTCTTGGAGTGATTTCCACGGTTAACGAACCCCGATGTGCGTTTATGTGTCGGTCATCAACACTCGCGGTTTTTGTCGATTCTGACCCGTTTCTTGGACTATTACTCACTGTTTTATGGTCCCAAAGAGATTTCCATGGTTGTCGATCCCCAAAGTGTGCTTACGTGTTGGTCATCAGGACTCGCAGTTTGGGCCGAGTCTGGCCCTTTTCTTCGAGTATTACTCAATTTTGGGGTCCCGAAGTGATTTTCCATGATTTACGAACCCCAGGGTGCGTTTACGTGTCGGTCATCAACACTCCCAATTATGGCCGATTCTGGTCCGTTTCGTGCACTATTACTCACTGTTTTGGGATCCCGGAGTGATTTTCACGATTGACGAACCCCGTAGTGCGTTTACGTGTCGGTCATCAACACTCACAATTTTGGCCGATTCTTGTCCGTTTCGTGCACTATTACTCACTGTTTTGGGGTCCAAGAGCGATTTCCATGATTGACGATCCCTGTGGTGCATTTACATGTCCGTTGTCAACACTCACAGTTTTGGCCAATTCTGACCCGTTTCGTGGACTATTACTCACCGTTTTGGGGTCCCTAAGAGATTCCCATAGTTGTTGAACCCCAAGGTGCGCTTACTTGTCGGTCATCAACACTCACAGTTTTTGCCGATTCTGGCCCGTTTCGTGGACTATTACTCACTGTTTTGGGGTCTTGGAGTCATTTCCACGGTTGACGAACCCGATGTGCGTTTATGTGTCGGTCATCAACACTCGCGGTTTTTGTCGATTCTGACCCGGTTCGTGGACTATTACTCACTGTTCTGGGGTCTTGGAGTGATTTCCACGGTTAACGAACCCCGATGTGCGGTTAGGTGTCGGTCATCAACACTCGCGTTTTTTGTCGATTCTGACCCGGTTCGTGGACTATTACTCACTGTTCTGGGGTCTTGGAGTGATTTCCACGGTTAACGAACCCCGATGTGCGGTTAGGTGTCGGTCATCAACACTCGCGTTTTTTGTCGATTCTGACCCGGTTCGTGGACTATTACTCACTGTTCTGGGGTCTTGGAGTGATTTCCACGGTTAACGAACCCCGATGTGCGGTTAGGTGTCGGTCATCAACACTCGCGTTTTTTGTCGATTCTGACCCGGTTCGTGGACTATTACTCACTGTTCTGGGGTCTTGGAGTGATTTCCACGGTTAACGAACCCCGATGTGCGGTTAGGTGTCGGTCATCAACACTCGCGTTTTTTGTCGATTCTGACCCGGTTCGTGGACTATTACTCACTGTTCTGGGGTCTTGGAGTGATTTCCACGGTTAACGAACCCCGATGTGCGGTTAGGTGTCGGTCATCAACACTCGCGTTTTTTGTCGATTCTGACCCGGTTCGTGGACTATTACTCACTGTTCTGGGGTCTTGGAGTGATTTCCACGGTTAACGAACCCCGATGTGCGGTTAGGTGTCGGTCATCAACACTCGCGTTTTTTGTCGATTCTGACCCGGTTCGTGGACTATTACTCACTGTTCTGGGGTCTTGGAGTGATTTCCACGGTTAACGAACCCCGATGTGCGGTTAGGTGTCGGTCATCAACACTCGCGTTTTTTGTCGATTCTGACCCGGTTCGTGGACTATTACTCACTGTTCTGGGGTCTTGGAGTGATTTCCACGGTTAACGAACCCCGATGTGCGGTTAGGTGTCGGTCATCAACACTCGCGTTTTTTGTCGATTCTGACCCGGTTCGTGGACTATTACTCACTGTTCTGGGGTCTTGGAGTGATTTCCACGGTTAACGAACCCCGATGTGCGGTTAGGTGTCGGTCATCAACACTCGCGTTTTTTGTCGATTCTGACCCGGTTCGTGGACTATTACTCACTGTTCTGGGGTCTTGGAGTGATTTCCACGGTTAACGAACCCCGATGTGCGGTTAGGTGTCGGTCATCAACACTCGCGTTTTTTGTCGATTCTGACCCGGTTCGTGGACTATTACTCACTGTTCTGGGGTCTTGGAGTGATTTCCACGGTTAACGAACCCCGATGTGCGGTTAGGTGTCGGTCATCAACACTCGCGTTTTTTGTCGATTCTGACCCGGTTCGTGGACTATTACTCACTGTTCTGGGGTCTTGGAGTGATTTCCACGGTTAACGAACCCCGATGTGCGGTTAGGTGTCGGTCATCAACACTCGCGTTTTTTGTCGATTCTGACCCGGTTCGTGGACTATTACTCACTGTTCTGGGGTCTTGGAGTGATTTCCACGGTTAACGAACCCCGATGTGCGGTTAGGTGTCGGTCATCAACACTCGCGTTTTTTGTCGATTCTGACCCGGTTCGTGGACTATTACTCACTGTTCTGGGGTCTTGGAGTGATTTCCACGGTTAACGAACCCCGATGTGCGGTTAGGTGTCGGTCATCAACACTCGCGTTTTTTGTCGATTCTGACCCGGTTCGTGGACTATTACTCACTGTTCTGGGGTCTTGGAGTGATTTCCACGGTTAACGAACCCCGATGTGCGGTTAGGTGTCGGTCATCAACACTCGCGTTTTTTGTCGATTCTGACCCGGTTCGTGGACTATTACTCACTGTTCTGGGGTCTTGGAGTGATTTCCACGGTTAACGAACCCCGATGTGCGGTTAGGTGTCGGTCATCAACACTCGCGTTTTTTGTCGATTCTGACCCGGTTCGTGGACTATTACTCACTGTTCTGGGGTCTTGGAGTGATTTCCACGGTTAACGAACCCCGATGTGCGGTTAGGTGTCGGTCATCAACACTCGCGTTTTTTGTCGATTCTGACCCGGTTCGTGGACTATTACTCACTGTTCTGGGGTCTTGGAGTGATTTCCACGGTTAACGAACCCCGATGTGCGGTTAGGTGTCGGTCATCAACACTCGCGTTTTTTGTCGATTCTGACCCGGTTCGTGGACTATTACTCACTGTTCTGGGGTCTTGGAGTGATTTCCACGGTTAACGAACCCCGATGTGCGGTTAGGTGTCGGTCATCAACACTCGCGTTTTTTGTCGATTCTGACCCGGTTCGTGGACTATTACTCACTGTTCTGGGGTCTTGGAGTGATTTCCACGGTTAACGAACCCCGATGTGCGGTTAGGTGTCGGTCATCAACACTCGCGTTTTTTGTCGATTCTGACCCGGTTCGTGGACTATTACTCACTGTTCTGGGGTCTTGGAGTGATTTCCACGGTTAACGAACCCCGATGTGCGGTTAGGTGTCGGTCATCAACACTCGCGTTTTTTGTCGATTCTGACCCGGTTCGTGGACTATTACTCACTGTTCTGGGGTCTTGGAGTGATTTCCACGGTTAACGAACCCCGATGTGCGGTTAGGTGTCGGTCATCAACACTCGCGTTTTTTGTCGATTCTGACCCGGTTCGTGGACTATTACTCACTGTTCTGGGGTCTTGGAGTGATTTCCACGGTTAACGAACCCCGATGTGCGGTTAGGTGTCGGTCATCAACACTCGCGTTTTTTGTCGATTCTGACCCGGTTCGTGGACTATTACTCACTGTTCTGGGGTCTTGGAGTGATTTCCACGGTTAACGAACCCCGATGTGCGGTTAGGTGTCGGTCATCAACACTCGCGTTTTTTGTCGATTCTGACCCGGTTCGTGGACTATTACTCACTGTTCTGGGGTCTTGGAGTGATTTCCACGGTTAACGAACCCCGATGTGCGGTTAGGTGTCGGTCATCAACACTCGCGTTTTTTGTCGATTCTGACCCGGTTCGTGGACTATTACTCACTGTTCTGGGGTCTTGGAGTGATTTCCACGGTTAACGAACCCCGATGTGCGGTTAGGTGTCGGTCATCAACACTCGCGTTTTTTGTCGATTCTGACCCGGTTCGTGGACTATTACTCACTGTTCTGGGGTCTTGGAGTGATTTCCACGGTTAACGAACCCCGATGTGCGGTTAGGTGTCGGTCATCAACACTCGCGTTTTTTGTCGATTCTGACCCGGTTCGTGGACTATTACTCACTGTTCTGGGGTCTTGGAGTGATTTCCACGGTTAACGAACCCCGATGTGCGGTTAGGTGTCGGTCATCAACACTCGCGTTTTTTGTCGATTCTGACCCGGTTCGTGGACTATTACTCACTGTTCTGGGGTCTTGGAGTGATTTCCACGGTTAACGAACCCCGATGTGCGGTTAGGTGTCGGTCATCAACACTCGCGTTTTTTGTCGATTCTGACCCGGTTCGTGGACTATTACTCACTGTTCTGGGGTCTTGGAGTGATTTCCACGGTTAACGAACCCCGATGTGCGGTTAGGTGTCGGTCATCAACACTCGCGTTTTTTGTCGATTCTGACCCGGTTCGTGGACTATTACTCACTGTTTTGGGGTCCAAGAGCGATTTCCATGATTGACGATCCCTGTGGTGCATTTACATGTCCGTTGTCAACACTCACAGTTTTGGCCAATTCTGACCCGTTTCGTGGACTATTACTCACCGTTTTGGGGTCCCTAAGAGATTCCCATAGTTGTTGAACCCCAAGGTGCGCTTACTTGTCGGTCATCAACACTCACAGTTTTTGCCGATTCTGGCCCGTTTCGTGGACTATTACTCACTGTTTTGGGGTCTTGGAGTCATTTCCACGGTTGACGAACCCGATGTGCGTTTATGTGTCGGTCATCAACACTCGCGGTTTTTGTCGATTCTGACCCGGTTCGTGGACTATTACTCACCGTTTTGTGGTCCCAAAGCGATTTCCATGGTTATCGAACCCCAAAGTGTGCTTACGTGTTGGTCATCAAGACTCGCAGTTTGGGCCGATTCTGGCCCGTCTCTTCGACTATTACTCAACTTTGGGTCCAAAGTGATTTCCATGATTGATGAACCCCGGGGTGCTTTTTACGTGTCGATCATCAACAATCCCAATTTTGGCCGATTCTGGTCCGTTTGGTGCACTATTACTCACTGTTTTGGGCTCCCGGAGTGATTTTCACGATTGACGAACCCCGGGGTGCGTTTACGTGTCGATCATCAACACTCGCGGTTTTGTCGATTATGGCCCGGCTCATGAACTAATACTCACCGTTTTGGGGTCCCGAAAAGATTTCCATGGTTGTCAAACCCCAAGGTGCGTTTACGTGTTGGTCAACAACAATCGCAGTTTGGGTCTATTCTGGCCCGTTTCTTGGACTATTACTCAGTTTTGTTGTTCCGAAGTTGTCGTAGGGTTGTCACGGCAGATGTCCTCATGAAAGGACTTAGTCGTAGGGCCATCGCACGGGTTTACCTAGAGGGGTTAAAGCGAACACAAGACACGGGAATTATACTGGTTCGGCCCCTTCGATGAAGGTAAAAACCTACGTCCAGTTGTGATGTGATTGATATGGTTTCGGCGGCTAGGGAGCAATAGCTTTTCCTTAGCCTCGAATTCTCTGTCCCTAACTCGCCGCCGGGTCGTCCCCTTATATACACGGGTTGACGCCCGGCCGGTTTACAGAATCCCAATCCGGCTCATACAAGAGTCCGGCTTGGTTTCTCCTTCCTTGCCTTACAATACAAGCTACAATACTAAGGCGGTTTACATGTATGGACCTTAATTCACCTCTGGGCTCCAGGCCTCCATATGGGCCTGGATCACGCACGAGGGTAAACTGGCCCCTCCGGGGCGGTTCACACTCCGTAGCTGTATCCTCAACATTAGGCCCCAGATTGACTTGAACCGGTTCAGGTTAATCTTCTACATCTTCAGGCAACTCTTGATCTCCCCTGTAAACCGCCATCTGCTTGAACCGCCGTGACATCATCCTCTGATCTTCGTGTCAGGGCACCCTGACGTCATTTTGAACAAAAAGATCCAAACAGTAAGATTCCCTTCATTAAGGCTATCCCGGGAATCGAGGCAGCCGCTGCACCTTCCGCCGCTTTTGACTCCTTGACTCTCGCGCCCGTTGATTACCCCGGTCCCTTATAAATAGACCGGTCGGGCCATTCTCTTCTTCTTCTTCCTCTCTTCTTCCTCCTCGCGACCCGCCGACCCTGAAGCTCTTGCCATCGTCCTCAACCTTCGACCGACGCTTCACACCGGGCCGCTGCATCAACCTGATCTTACCAGAGTTTCAGCGCTCCTCCGCGGTTCCCGCTCGTCAGGTAAGGTTTCCTTCAAACCCTAGATCTCATCTGAAACTCCGTTCGTCTCATAGCTCGTAAGCGTTCATGCCGATTCTTCATACCAGCTCCGCCACGGCCGTACAGCTCAGCCATACCGCTCATCCTATGCAAGTGGCTGCTTTCGCCGTTTACCCGCCTCTATGCATCTTCCCCTTCTGTTCAGATCCTTTACTTTAATATGCCTGAACCTTCCTGCGCTGTAAGAGGTCTGCATAGGTCGTAGAAATTTTCCTTACTGAACTCCGGTAGATCCAAATTATTTTCATTTTCATGGGAAACCTGTTTCTGTCTACACTTAGCAACTTTTTCAGCTCTACCTCCTCTGGCGGTTTAACTTTTGATAGCTAATCCGTCACTCCATTAGTCCTTAGTTAAACCGGAATGGGAAGCCGGCTACTGAATTACCGGTTTAACAATATTCGTAACGCCTGACCCGTTCAACGGTGAACTGTTTTCTTCCTTTCTTTCGCAGCTTTTAGTCTTCCGGAATGGCTCCTCAATTTTCCGCTTGCAATTGGGTCCGGTCCAGAGTCACTGAAACGCAGCTCAACGGCTATGTCACCACTGGCGGTTTGGCTCCCAAAAATGTCCTCCATTGGCGTGTTCCGGAGGGCGAGTTTCCTCCCGAGCCGCGAGCGGGGGAAGCAATTGTGTTTATGCAGCACCTAGACCGGGGGTTCTGCCCGCCCGGTTCAAAGTTTTTCCAGGACGTCCTTGCCAGCTTGCAACTCCATCCACAGGATATTGGCCCGAATTCTGTGTCAAACATATGCAACTTTCAAGTCTTCTGTGAAGTCTATCTTCAAGAAGAACCATCTGTGGAGCTGTTCCGGGATTTTTTCCATCTGAACCGTCGCACAGAATTTTCTGATGGTCCTAACACGGAGCTGGGCGGCGTTTCAATCCAGAAGAGGAAAGAAGTCGATTTTCCTCACGCCAAGCACCACAGCCATCCAAAGGACTGGAACCAAACCTGGTTCTACTGCCGGAACACTGCCCCTGCCGACGAAAACCCCTTGCCGGGTTACCGTTCTCACCGGCTCAGCAACCAGCATCCGCTGCCTGCATGCTTAACCGCCGCGGAACGGAAGAACTTCGCACCGCAAATAATCAAGCTCCGAGCTCTAATGGCCAATGGCTTAACCGGCGTGGATCTTGTTCGTTGCTGGGTCTCTTGGGGTGTTTTGCCACTAAGCCGCCGGCCCGGATTGATGCACGAGTACACCGGCAGCCTCAAAGATCCTCAAAGGCGTCACGAGCTGCCCATAACTGAACAGGAGGTCACCGAGATCGTCAAGAAGATGCTCGATGAGCCAATCTCCGTCTGCAGCCTAACCGGGTTGGCTCCATTTTGTGCCGCCAATAAACCGCCGGCGGTACGTTCTACTCACTGCCTTTCAGGCTCTTAATACTCTGTTGATATACACTAATCCTTGTTACTTCTCAGGCTGACAGCTCCTTCTGGAAACGCACCAAACCGGTTCGGGCGCCGCGTGTAAAGTCCAAGGCCACTAAGAAAACAGGCAAGAAGAAGACCACCGAGTCCTCTGATCCGCCGGAGGACGAAGAATCGGAAGCTGAGGTAAACCGGCTTTCCGCTTTGTGTTTCTTCCTGCATATGCTTGGCCCCTTTACAATCTTTTTACTAACAATTTTCTTCCCAGGATGATGCTGAAGCCAGCCATGCCGACCCTGTTGAGGTAATCTTACTTTCTTCCGAATCCGATCTTGCACCGGTTAAGAGAATTCGTCGCGCCGTCCGGAAAGTGAAAAAATATCATTCCTGTGCTTACTTGAATCCAAATCTTAACTTGAAGACACAGCAGGCTGAAGAGCGCCGTACAACCCGGCATAGTGGCCAACGGGTTACCTCAGCCGGTTTACCAGACACACCAATCCGGAAGCGTCGTCCAGAGGTGACTTGCTCTCCTGAAAAGCGTTATCCCTTAAAAGGTTTCTTCCGATGTCCTCTCAATCCGTCTGACCCGAATTATTAGGCCTCTTCCAACTCGTCTGGCGGTTCATCCACCACACAACTGCCTCCGCTGAACATCGCCGCAGGGTATGTAATTACTGTCTGTCAATTCGACTCACCGTCACCTTGGTCAATTTGTCTTGATCCGATTCTGAATATTGCAGCACCAAGGCTCGCTTGAGCAAGAAGGCAAAAACTCTTGATCCTACCCCGGATGTTGATCCGGAGAAGACCCCAGAACAACCACACGAAAATCCTGAAGCTGCCAAGGAAAGCTCTGGCGAGTTGTACAAAGACGACACTGCTGATCCGCCAGAAGTTGAACCGGAGGTCCAAGTGGAAACTTCACAGCCTGCTCCCTCAAACCCGTCTGCTGAGCCGGTCGTGACTGTTGAACCGCCGAGCCAGAGCAAAACGACATCGAGCCCAAACAAGACCGCGGAAAATGACGATGTTATTGTGACAGGTACTGGCTATACTGCTCCTAGCCAACCAGTCGCTTTAGCAAAGCACAGCATCAAAGAAAGTTCCACTACTATGAGCAAGGACAAGGGGAAGACCGATATGTCGGCTTACGACAATTTCTCTGCCCAAGAGCTTCATTCCGGCTTTCTGAACCAGCTTTACACAAGCCGTGACTTTGAAGCCGGTCTAGTAAATCGCATGAAGGACCGCTATGAGGTAATGGGCTCACCTTTCTTTTATTTTAACTGCATAGTAGCCCCCAAGGGTCGGTTTAACTTTGTAAAGTTAAACCGGGACTTAAGGTGTGTCCTCATAGCAAACTGAGATCAACTAGCCATTAGCCCCCAAGTGCCAAGTTGAATACTTGTATTAAGCTTGGGACTTGTATAATGAAACCACTAACATGCTTCCTTTGTCATCAGAATGAAATACACCAGCAAGCTGTGCAACTCAAGGACCTCCGGACCAATCTGGAAATCCAAATAACAGAAGCCACCAAAGCCAAGGATGAGCTAAAAACCGCCCTGACCACCATGGAACAGCTGAAGGAGTGGTACAAATCCGAGCGGGTCAACTGGGACACCGAGAAGGCCGGTTTAGTAAAGCGGGCGGAGGAAGCTGAGGCGGCCCTTAAACCGGTGACTGAAGAGCTGACCGGACTCAAACGCCAAGTGCATGCCATGACCTCTGCCATCTTTGGTAAGCAAATTTATACTGAAT
>LR880969.1:12881029-12891495 GCA_904067115.1 Aegilops sharonensis | reverse complement strand
CTAAGAGATTTCCATAGTTGTTGAATCCCAAGGTGCCCATACTTGTCGATCATCAACACTCACAGTTTTTGCCGATTCTGGCCCGTTTCGTGGACTATTACTCACTGTTTTGGGGTCTTGGAGTGATTTCCACGGTTAACGAACCCCGATGTACGTTTATGTGTCGGTCATCAACATTCGCGGTTTTTGTCGATTCTGACCCGTTTCTTGGACTATTACTCACTGTTTTATGGTCCCAAAGAGATTTCCATGGTTGTCGATCCCTAAAGTGTGCTTACGTGTTGGTCATCAGGACTCGCAGTTTAGGCCGAGTATGGCCCTGTTCTTCGAGTATTACTCAATTTTGGGGTCCCGAAGTGATTTTCCATGATTTACGAACCCCAGGGTGCGTTTACGTGTCGGTCATCAACACTCCCAATTATGGCCGATTCTGGTCCGTTTCGTGCACTATTACTCACTGTTTTGGGGTCCCGGAGTGACTTTCACGATTGACAAACCCCGGGGTGCGTTTACGTGTCGGTCATCAACACTCACAATTTTGGCCGATTCTTGTCCGTTTCGTGCACTATTACTCACTGTTTTGGGGTCCCAGAGCGATTTCCATGATTGACGATCCCTGGGATGCATTTACGTGTCCGTTGTCAACACTCACAGTTTTGGCCAATTCTGACCCGTTTCGTGGACTATTACTCACCGTTTTGGGGTCCCTAAGAGATTCCCATAGTTGTTGAACCCCAAGGTGCGCTTACTTGTCGGTCATCAACACTCACAGTTTTTGCCGATTCTGGCCCGTTTCGTGGACTATTACTCACTGTTTTGGGGTCTTGGAGTCATTTCCACGAGTAACGAACCCGATGTGCGTTTATGTGTCGGTCATCAACACTCGCGGTTTTTGTCGATTCTGACCCGTTTCGTGGACTATTACTCACCGTTTTGTGGTCCCAAAGCGATTTCCATGGTTATCGAACCCCAAAGTGTGCTTACGTGTTGGTCATCAAGACTCGCAGTTTGGGCCGATTCTGGCCCGTCTCTTCGACTATTACTCAACTTTGGGTCCCAAAGTGATTTCCATGATTGACGAACCCCGGGGTGCTTTTTACGTGTCGGTCATCAACAATCCCAATTTTGGCCGATTCTGGTCCGTTCCATGCACTATTACTCACTGTTTTGGGCTCCCGGAGTGATTTTCTTGATTGACGAACCCCGAGGTGCGTTTACGTGTCGATCATCAACACTCGCGGTTTTGTCGATTCTGGCCCGACTCATGAACTATTACTCACCGTTTTGGCGTCCCGAAAAGATTTCCATGGTTGTCAAACCCCAAGGTGCGTTTACGTGTTGGTCAACAACAATCGCAGTTTGGGTCTATTCTGGCCCGTTTCTTGGACTATTACTCACCGTTTCATGGTCCCAAAGAGATTTCCATGGTTGTCGATCCCCAAAGTGTGCTTACGTGTTGGTCATCAAGACTCGCAGTTTGGGCCGAGTCTGGCCCTTTTCTTGGAGTATTACTCAATTTTGGTGTCCCGAAGTGATTTTCCATGATTTACGAACCCCAGGGTGCGTTTACGTGTCGGTCATCAACACTCCCAATTATGGCCGATTCTGGTCTGTTTCGTGCACTATTACTCACTGTTTTGTGGTCCCGGAGTGATTTTCACGATTGACGAACCCAGGGGTGCGTTTACGTGTCGGTCATCAACACTCACAATTTTGGCCGATTCTTGTCCGTTTCGTGCACTATTACTCACTGTTTTGGGGTCCCAGAGCGATTTCCACGATTGACGATCCCCGGGGTGCATTTACGTGTCCGTCGTCAACACTCACAGTTTTTGCCAATTCTGACCCGTTTCATGGACTATTACTCACCGACTTGGGGTCCCTAAGAGATTTCCGTAGTTGTTGAATCCCAAGGTGCCCATACTTGTCGATCATCAACACTCACAGTTTCTGCCGATTCTGGCCCGTTTCGTGGACTATTACTCACTGTTTTGGGGTCTTGGAGTGATTTCCACGGTTAACGAACCCCGATGTGCGTTTATGTGTCGGTCATCAACACTCGCGGTTTTTGTCGATTCTGACCCGTTTCTTGGACTATTACTCACCGTTTCATGGTCCCAAAGAGATTTCCATGGTTGTCGATCCCCAAAGTGTGCTTACGTGTTGGTCATCAAGACTCGCAGTTTGGGCCGAGTCTGGCCCTTTTCTTGGAGTATTACTCAATTTTGGTGTCCCGAAGTGATTTTCCATGATTTACGAACCCCAGGGTGCGTTTACGTGTCGGTCATCAACACTCCCAATTATGGCCGATTCTGGTCTGTTTCGTGCACTATTACTCACTGTTTTGTGGTCCCGGAGTGATTTTCACGATTGACGAACCCAGGGGTGCGTTTACGTGTCGGTCATCAACACTCGCGGTTTTTTTCGATTCTGGCCCGTTTCATGGAATATTACTCACCGTTTTGGGTCCCGAAGCGATTTCCATGGTTGTCAAACCCCAAGGGGTGTTTACGTGTCTGTCAGCAACAATCACAGTTTGGGCCATTTCTGGCCCGTTTCTTGGACTATTACTCTATTTTGGAGTCCCGAAGTGATTTCCAAGATTGACGAACCCCGTGGTGCGTTTATGTGTCGGTCGTCAACACTCACAATTTAGGCTGATTCTGTTTTGTTTCGTGCACTATTACTCACTGTTTTGGGGTCCCAGAGCGATTTCCACGATTGACGATCCCCGGGGTGCATTTACGTGTCCGTCGTCAACACTCACAGTTTTTGCCAATTCTGACCCGTTTCATGGACTATTACTCACCGACTTGGGGTCCCTAAGAGATTTCCGTAGTTGTTGAATCCCAAGGTGCCCATACTTGTCGATCATCAACACTCACAGTTTCTGCCGATTCTGGCCCGTTTCGTGGACTATTACTCACTGTTTTGGGGTCTTGGAGTGATTTCCACGGTTAACGAACCCCCATGTGCGTTTATGTGTCGGTCATCAACACTCGCGGTTTTTGTCGATTCTGACCCGTTTCTTGGACTATTACTCACCGTTTCATGGTCCCAAAGAGATTTCCATGGTTGTCGATCCCCAAAGTGTGCTTACGTGTTGGTCATCAAGACTCGCAGTTTGGGCCGAGTCTGGCCCTTTTCTTGGAGTATTACTCAATTTTGGTGTCCCGAAGTGATTTTCCATGATTTACGAACCCCAGGGTGCGTTTACGTGTCGGTCATCAACACTCCCAATTATGGCCGATTCTGGTCTGTTTCGTGCACTATTACTCACTGTTTTGTGGTCCCGGAGTGATTTTCGCGATTAACGAACCCAGGGGGGCCTGTACGTGGCGGTCATCAACACTCTCGGGTTTTTTCGATTCGGGATCGTTTCATGGAATATTACTCGCCGTTTTGGGTCCCGAAGCGATTTCCATGGTTGTCAAACCCCAAGGGGTGTTCACGCTTCTGTCACCAGCAATCATAGTGTGCGGCATCTGTGGTCCGTTTCGTGGACTATTTCTCTATTTTGGAGTCCCGAAGTGATTTCCAAGATTGACGAACCCCGTGGTGCGTTTACGTGTCGTTCATCAACACTCGCGGTTTTTGTCGATTCTGGCCGCTTTGGGGGTCCCGAAGCGATTTCCATGGTTGTCAAACCCCAAGGGGTGTTCACGCTTCTGTCACCAGCAATCATAGTGTGCGGCATCTGTGGTCCGTTTCGTGGACTATTTCTCTATTTTGGAGTCCCGAAGTGATTTCCAAGATTGACGAACCCCGTGGTGCGTTTACGTGTCGTTCATCAACACTCGCGGTTTTTGTCGATTCTGGCCGCTTTGGGGGTCCCGAAGCGATTTCCATGGTTGTCAAACCCCAAGGGGTGTTCACGCTTCTGTCACCAGCAATCATAGTGTGCGGCATCTGTGGTCCGTTTCGTGGACTATTTCTCTATTTTGGAGTCCCGAAGTGATTTCCAAGATTGACGAACCCCGTGGTGCGTTTACGTGTCGTTCATCAACACTCGCGGTTTTTGTCGATTCTGGCCGCTTTGGGGGTCCCGAAGCGATTTCCATGGTTGTCAAACCCCAAGGGGTGTTCACGCTTCTGTCACCAGCAATCATAGTGTGCGGCATCTGTGGTCCGTTTCGTGGACTATTTCTCTATTTTGGAGTCCCGAAGTGATTTCCAAGATTGACGAACCCCGTGGTGCGTTTACGTGTCGTTCATCAACACTCGCGGTTTTTGTCGATTCTGGCCGCTTTGGGGGTCCCGAAGCGATTTCCATGGTTGTCAAACCCCAAGGGGTGTTCACGCTTCTGTCACCAGCAATCATAGTGTGCGGCATCTGTGGTCCGTTTCGTGGACTATTTCTCTATTTTGGAGTCCCGAAGTGATTTCCAAGATTGACGAACCCCGTGGTGCGTTTACGTGTCGTTCATCAACACTCGCGGTTTTTGTCGATTCTGGCCGCTTTGGGGGTCCCGAAGCGATTTCCATGGTTGTCAAACCCCAAGGGGTGTTCACGCTTCTGTCACCAGCAATCATAGTGTGCGGCATCTGTGGTCCGTTTCGTGGACTATTTCTCTATTTTGGAGTCCCGAAGTGATTTCCAAGATTGACGAACCCCGTGGTGCGTTTACGTGTCGTTCATCAACACTCGCGGTTTTTGTCGATTCTGGCCGCTTTGGGGGTCCCGAAGCGATTTCCATGGTTGTCAAACCCCAAGGGGTGTTCACGCTTCTGTCACCAGCAATCATAGTGTGCGGCATCTGTGGTCCGTTTCGTGGACTATTTCTCTATTTTGGAGTCCCGAAGTGATTTCCAAGATTGACGAACCCCGTGGTGCGTTTACGTGTCGTTCATCAACACTCGCGGTTTTTGTCGATTCTGGCCGCTTTGGGGGTCCCGAAGCGATTTCCATGGTTGTCAAACCCCAAGGGGTGTTCACGCTTCTGTCACCAGCAATCATAGTGTGCGGCATCTGTGGTCCGTTTCGTGGACTATTTCTCTATTTTGGAGTCCCGAAGTGATTTCCAAGATTGACGAACCCCGTGGTGCGTTTACGTGTCGTTCATCAACACTCGCGGTTTTTGTCGATTCTGGCCGCTTTGGGGGTCCCGAAGCGATTTCCATGGTTGTCAAACCCCAAGGGGTGTTCACGCTTCTGTCACCAGCAATCATAGTGTGCGGCATCTGTGGTCCGTTTCGTGGACTATTTCTCTATTTTGGAGTCCCGAAGTGATTTCCAAGATTGACGAACCCCGTGGTGCGTTTACGTGTCGTTCATCAACACTCGCGGTTTTTGTCGATTCTGGCCGCTTTGGGGGTCCCGAAGCGATTTCCATGGTTGTCAAACCCCAAGGGGTGTTCACGCTTCTGTCACCAGCAATCATAGTGTGCGGCATCTGTGGTCCGTTTCGTGGACTATTTCTCTATTTTGGAGTCCCGAAGTGATTTCCAAGATTGACGAACCCCGTGGTGCGTTTACGTGTCGTTCATCAACACTCGCGGTTTTTGTCGATTCTGGCCGCTTTGGGGGTCCCGAAGCGATTTCCATGGTTGTCAAACCCCAAGGGGTGTTCACGCTTCTGTCACCAGCAATCATAGTGTGCGGCATCTGTGGTCCGTTTCGTGGACTATTTCTCTATTTTGGAGTCCCGAAGTGATTTCCAAGATTGACGAACCCCGTGGTGCGTTTACGTGTCGTTCATCAACACTCGCGGTTTTTGTCGATTCTGACCCGTTTCTTGGACTATTACTCACCGTTTCATGGTCCCAAAGAGATTTCCATGGTTGTCGATCCCCAAAGTGTGCTTACGTGTTGGTCATCAAGACTCGCAGTTTGGGCCGAGTCTGGCCCTTTTCTTGGAGTATTACTCAATTTTGGTGTCCCGAAGTGATTTTCCATGATTTACGAACCCCAGGGTGCGTTTACGTGTCGGTCATCAACACTCCCAATTATGGCCGATTCTGGTCTGTTTCGTGCACTATTACTCACTGTTTTGTGGTCCCGGAGTGATTTTCACGATTGACGAACCCCGGGGTGCGTTTACGTGTCGGTCATCAACACTCGCGGTTTTTTTCGATTCTGGATCGTTTCATGGAATATTACTCGCCGTTTTGGGTCCCGAAGCGATTTCCATGGTTGTCAAACCCCAAGGGGTGTTTACGTTTCTGTCAGCAACAATCACGGTTTGGGCCAATTCTGGCCCGTTTCTTGGACTATTACTCTGTTTTGGAGTCCCGAAGTGATTTCCAAGATTGACGAACCCCGTGGTGCGTTTATGTGTCGGTCGTCAACACTCACAATTTAGGCTGATTCTGTTTTGTTTCGTGCACTATTACTCACTGTTTTGGGGTCCCAGAGCGATTTCCACGATTGACGATCCCCGGGGTGCGTTTACGTGTCCGTCGTCAACAATCACAGTTTTGGCCAATTCTTACCCATTTCATGGACTATTACTCACCGCTTTGGGGTCCCGAAGCAATTTCCATAGTTGTTGAACCCCAAGGTGCGCTTACATGTCGGTCATCAACGCTCGCATTTTTGGCCGACTCTAGCCCGTTTCTTGGACTATTACTCACTATTTTGGGGTCCCGGAGTGATTTTTATGATTGACGAACCTCGGGGTGCGTTTACATGTCGGTCATCGACACTCGCGGTTTTTGTCGATTCTGGCTGTTTTGGGGGTCCCGAAGCGATTTCCATGGTTGTCAAACCCCAAGGTGCGTTTACGTGTTGGTCAACAACAATCGCATTTTGGGTCGATTCTGGCCCGTTTCTTGGACTATTACTCAGGTTTGGTGTTCCGAAGTGATTTCCAAGATTGACGAACCTAGGGGTGCGTTTACGTGTCGGTCATCAACACTCACAATTTTGGCCGATTCCTGTCCGTTTCGTGCACTATTACTCACTGTTTTGGGGTCCCAGAGCGATTTCCATGATTGACGATCCCTGGGGTGCATTTACGTGTCCGTTGTCAACACTCACAGTTTTGGCCAATTCTGACCCGTTTCGTGGACTATTACTCACCGTTTTGGGGTCCCTAAGAGATTCCCATAGTTGTTGAACCCCAAGGTGCGCTTACTTTTCGGTCATCAACACTCACAATTTTTGCCGATTCTGACCCGTTTCGTGGACTATTACTCACTGTTTTGGGGTCTTGGAGTCATTTCCACGGTTAACGAACCCGATGTGCGTTTATGTGTCGGTCATCAACACTCGCGGTTTTAGTCGATTCTGACCCGTTTCATGGACTATTACTCACCGTTTTGTGGTCCCAAAGCAATTTCCATGGTTGTCGAACCCCAAAGTGTGCTTACGTGTTGGTCATCAAGACCCGCAGTTTGGGCCGATTCTGGCCCGTCTCTTCGACTATTACTCAATTTTGGGTCCCAAAGTGATTTCCCTGATTGATGAACACAGGGGTGCATTTACGTGTCGGTCATCAACAATCCCAATTTTGGCCGATTCTGGTCCGTTTCGTGCACTATTACTCACTGTTTTGGGCTCCCGGAGTGATTTTCACGATTGACGAACCCCGGGGTGCGTTTACGTGTCGATCATCAACACTCGCGGCTTTGTCGATTCTGGCCCGGCTCATGAACTATTACTCACCGTTTTGGGGTCCCGAAAAGATTTCCATGGTTGTCAAACCCCAAGGTGCGTTTACGTCTTGGTCAACAATAATCGCAGTTTGGGTCTATTCTGGCCCGTTTCCCTGACTATTACTCAGTTTTGGTGTTCCGAAGTGATTTCCAAGATTGAGGAACCCAGGGGTGCGTTTACGTGTCGGTCATCAACACTCACAATTTTGGCCGATTCTTGTCCGTTTCGTGCAGTATTACTCACTGTTTTGGGGTCCCAGAGCGATTTCCACGATTGACGATCCCCGGGGTGCATTTACGTGTCCGTCGTCAACACTCACAATTTTGGCCAATTCTGAGCTGTTTCGTGGACTGTTACTCACCGACTTGGGGTCCCTAAGAGATTTCCATAGTTGTTGAATCCCAAGGTGCCCATACTTGTCGATCATCAACACTCACAGTTTTTGCCGATTCGGGCCCGTTTCGTGGACTATTACTCACTGTTTTGGGGTCTTGGAGTGATTTCCACGGTTAACGAACCCCGATGTGCGTTTATGTGTCGGTCATCAACACTCGCGGTTTTTGTCGATTCTGACCCATTTCTTGGACTATTACTCATCGTTTTATGGTCCCAAAGCGATTTCCATGCTTGTCGATCCCCAAAGTGTGCTTACGTGTTGGTCATCAGGACTCGCAGTTTGGGCCGAGTCTGGCCCTTTTCTTTGAGTATTACTCAATTTTGGTGTCCCGAAGTGATTTTCCACGGTTTACGAACCCCAGGGTGCGTTCACGTGTCGGTCATCAACACTCCCAATTATGGCCGATTCTGGTCCGTTTCGTGCACTATTACTCACTGTTTTGGGGTCCCGGAGTGATTTTCACGATTGACGAACCCCGGGGTGCGTTTACGTGTCGGTCATCAACACTCGCGGTTTTTTTCGATTCTGGCCCATTTCATGGAATATTACTCACCGTTTTGGGTCCCGAAGCGATTTCCATGGTTGTCAAACCCCAAGGGGTGTTTACGTGTCTGTCAGCAACAATCACAGTTTGGGCCAATTCTGGCCCGTTTCTTGGACTATTACTCTGTTTTGGAGTCCCGAAGTGATTTCCAAGATTGACGAACCTCGTGGTGCGTTTATGTGTCGGTCATCAACACTCACAATTTAGGGTGATTTTGTTCCGTTTCGTGCACTATTACTCACTGTTTTGGGGTCCCAGAGCGATTTCCACGATTGACGATCCCCGGGGTACGTTTCCGTTTCCGTCGTCAGCAATCACAGTTTTGGCCAATTCTTACCCATTTCATGGACTATTACTCACCGCTTTGGGGTCCCGAAGCAATTTCCATAGTTGTTGAACCCCAAGGTGCGCTTACATGTCGGTCATCAACACTCGCATTTTTGGCCGACTCTAGCCCGTTTCTTGGACCTCACTATTTTGGGGTCCCGGAGTGATTTTTATGATTGACGAACCTCGGGGTGCGTTTACATGTCGGTCATCGACACTCGCGGTTTTTGTCGATTCTGGCCGCTTTGGGGGTCCCGAAGCGATTTCCATGGTTGTCAAACCCCAAGGTGCGTTTACGTGTTGGTCAACAACAATCGCATTTTGGGTCGATTCTGGCCCGTTTCTTGGACTATTACTCAGTTTTGGTGTTCCGAAGTGATTTCCAAGATTGANCGGAGTGATTTTTATGATTGACGAACCTCGGGGTGCGTTTACATGTCGGTCATCGACACTCGCGGTTTTTGTCGATTCTGGCCGCTTTGGGGGTCCCGAAGCGATTTCCATGGTTGTCAAACCCCAAGGTGCGTTTACGTGTTGGTCAACAACAATCGCATTTTGGGTCGATTCTGGCCCGTTTCTTGGACTATTACTCAGTTTTGGTGTTCCGAAGTGATTTCCCAGATTGACGAACCTAGGGGTGCGTTTACGTGTCGGTCATCAACACTCACAATCTTGGCCGATTCCTGTCCGTTTCGTGCACTATTACTCACTGTTTTGGGGTCCCAGAGTGATTTCCATGATTGACGATTCCTGGGGTGCATTTACGTGTCCGTTGTCAACACTCACAGTTTTGCCCAATTCTGACCCGTTTCGTGCACTATTACTCACCGTTTTGGTGTCCCTAAGAGATACCCATAGTTGTTGAACCCCAAGGTGCGCTTACTTGTCGGTCATCAACACTCACAGTTTTTGCCGATTCTGGCCCGTTTCATGGACTATTACTCACTGTTTTGGGGTCTTGGAGTGATTTCCACGGTTAACGAACACGATGTGCGTTTATGTGTCGGTCATCAAGACTCGCGGTTTTTGTCGATTCTGACCCGTTTCGTGGACTATTACTCACCGTTTTGTGGTCCCAAAGCGATTTCCATGGTTATCGAACCCCAAAGTGTGCTTACGTGTTGGTCATCAAGACTCGCAGTTTGGGCCGATTCTGGCCCGTCTCTTCGACTATTACTCAATTTTGGGTCCCAAAGTGATTTCCATGATTGACGAACCCCGGGGTGCGTTTACGTGTCGGTCATCAACAATCCCAATTTTGGCCGATTCTGGTCCGTTTCGCGCACTATTACTCACTGTTTTGGGCTCCCGGAGTGATTTTCACGATTGACGAACCCCGGGGTGCGTTTACGTGTCGATCATCAACACTCGCGGTTTTGTCAATTCTGGCCTGGCTCATGAACTATTACTCACCGTTTTGGGGTCCCGAAAAGATTTCCATGGTTGTCAAACCCCAAGGTGCGTTTACGTGTTGGTCAACAACAATCGCAGTTTGGGTCTATTCTGGCCCGTTTCTTGGACTATTACTCAGTTTTGGTGTTCCGAAGTGATTTCCAAGATTGACGAACCCAGGGGTGCGTTTACGTGTCGGTCATCAACAC
>LR880969.1:12865929-12880790 GCA_904067115.1 Aegilops sharonensis | reverse complement strand
TGTTTTGGGCTCCCGGAGTGATTTTCACGATTGACGAACCCCGGGGTGCGTTTACGTGTCGATCATCAACACTCGCGGTTTTGTCAATTCTGGCCTGGCTCATGAACTATTACTCACCGTTTTGGGGTCCCGAAAAGATTTCCATGGTTGTCAAACCCCAAGGTGCGTTTACGTGTTGGTCAACAACAATCGCAGTTTGGGTCTATTCTGGCCCGTTTCTTGGACTATTACTCAGTTTTGGTGTTCCGAAGTGATTTCCAAGATTGACGAACCCAGGGGTGCGTTTACGTGTCAGTCATCAACACTCACAATTTTGGCCGATTCTTGTCCGTTTCGTGCACTATTACTCACTGTTTTGGGGTCCCAGAGCGATTTCCACGATTGACGATCCCCGGGGTGCATTTACGTGTCCGTCGTCAACACTCACAGTTTTGGCCAATTCTGAGCTGTTTCGTGGACTATTACTCACCGACTTGGGGTCCCTAAGATATTTCCATAGTTGTTGAATCCCAAGGTGCCCATACTTGTCGATCATCAACACTCACAGTTTTTGCCGATTCTGGCCCGTTTCGTGGACTATTACTCACTGTTTTGGGGTCTTGGAGTCATTTCCACGGTTAACGAACCCGATGTGCGTTTATGTGTCGGTCATCAACACTCGCGGTTTTTGTCGATTCTGACCCGTTTCGTGGACTATTACTCACCGTTTTGTGGTCCCAAAGCGATTTCCATGGTTATCGAACCCCAAAGTGTGCTTACGTGTTAGTCATCAAGACTCGCAGTTTGGGCCGATTCTGGCCCGTCTCTTCGACTATTACTCAATTTTGGGTCCCAAAGTGATTTCCATGATTGACGAACCCCGGGGTGCGTTTACGTGTCGGTCATCAACAATCCCAGTTTTGGCCGATTCTGGTCTGTTTCGTGCACTATTACTCACTGTTTTGGGCTCCCGGAGTGATTTTCACGATTGACGAACCCCGGGGTGCGTTTACGTGTCGATCATCAACACTCGTGGTTTTGTCGATTCTGGCCCGGCTCATGAACTATTACTCACCGTTTTGGGGTCCCGAAAAGATTTCCATGGTTGTCAAACCCCAAGGTGCGTTTACGTGTTGGTCAACAACAATCGTAGTTTGGGCCTATTCTGGCCCGTTTCTTGGACTATTACTCAGTTTTGGTGTTCCGAAGTGATTTCCAAGATTGACGAACCCAGGGGTGCGTTTACGTGTCGGTCATCAACACTCACAATTTTGGCCGATTCTTGTCCGTTTCGTGCACTATTACTCACTGTTTTGGGGTCCCAGAGCGATTTCCACGATTGACGATCCCCGGGTGCATTTACGTGTCCGTCGTAACACTCACAGTTTTGGCCAATTCTGACCCGTTTCGTGGACTATTACTCACCGACTTGGGGTCCCTAAGAGATTTCCATAGTTGTTGAATCCCAAGGTGCCCATACTTGTCGATCATCAACACTCACAGTTGTTGCCGATTCTGGCCCATTTCGTGGACTATTACTCACTGTTTTGGGGTCTTGGAGTGATTTCCACGGTTAACGAACCCCGATGTGCGTTTACGTGTCGGTCATCAACACGCGCGGTTTTTGTCGATTCTGACCCGTTTCATGGAATATTACTCACCGTTTTGGGTCCCGAAGCGATTTCCATGGTTGTCAAACCCCAAGGTGTGTTTACGTGTCTGTCAGCAACAATCACAGTTTGGGCCAATTCTGGCCCGTTTCTTGGACTATTACTCTGTTTTGGAGTCCCGAAGTGATTTCCAAGATTGACGAAGCCCGTGGTGCGTTTATGTGTCAGTCATCAACACTCACAATTTAGGCTGATTCTGGTCCGTTTCGTGGACTATTACTCACTGTTTTGGGGTCCCAGAGCGATTTCCACGATTGACGAAGCCCGGGGTGCATTTACGTGTCCGTTGTCAACACTCACAGTTTTGGCCAATTCTGACCCGTTTCGTAGACTATTACTCACCGTTTTGGGGTCCCTAAGAGATTCCCATAGTTGTTGAACCCCAAGGTGCGCTTACTTGTCGGTCATCAACACTCACAGTTTGTGCCGATTCTGGCCCGTTTCGTGGACTATTACTCACTGTTTTGGGGTCTTGGAGTCATTTCCACGGTTAACGAACCCGATGTGCGTTTATGTGTCGGTCATCAACACTCGCGGTTTTTGTCGATTCTGACCCGTTTCGTGGATTATTACTCACCGTTTTGTGGTCCCAAAGCGATTTCCATGGTTATCGAACCCCAAAGTATGCTTATGTGTTGGTCATCAAGACTCGCAGTTTGGGCCGATTCTGGCCCGTCTCTTCGACTATTACTCAATTTTGGGTCCCAAAGTGATTTCCATGATTGACGAACCCCGGGGTGCGTTTACGTGTCGGTCATCAACAATCCCAATTTTGGCCAATTCTGGTCCGTTTCGTGCAATATTACTCACTGTTTTGGGCTCCCGGAGTGATTTTCACGATTGACGAACCCCGGGGTGCGTTTACGTGTCGATCATCAACACTCGCGGTTTTGTCGATTCTGGCCCGGCTCATGAACTATTACTCACCGTTTTGGGGTCCCGAAAAGATTTCCATGGTTGTCAAACCCCAAGGTGCGTTTACGTATTGGTCAACAACAATCGCAGTTTGGGTCTATTCTGGCCCGTTTCTTGGACTATTACTCAGTTTTGGTGTTCCGAAGTGATTTCCAAGATCGACGAACCCAGGGGTGCGTTTACGTGTCGGTCATCAACACTCACAATTTTGGCCGATTCTAGTCCGTTTCGTGCACTATTACTCACTGTTTTGGGGTCCCAAAGCGATTTCCACGATTGACGATCCCCGGGGTGCATTTACGTGTCCGTCGTAACACTCACAGTTTTGGGCAATTCTGACCCGTTTCGTGGACTATTACTCACCGACATGGGGTCCCTAAGAGATTTCCATAGTTGTTGAATCCCAAGGTGCCCATACTTGTCGATCATCAACACTCACAGTTGTTGCCGATTCTGGCCCATTTCATGGACTATTACTCACTGTTTTGGGGTCTTGGAGTGATTTCCACGGTTAACGAACCCCGATGTGCGTTTATGTGTCGGTCATCAACACTCGCGGTTTTTGTCGATTCTGACCCGTTTCATGGAATATTACTCACCGTTTTGGGTCCCGAAGCGATTTCCATGGTTGTCAAACCCCAAGGGGTGTTTACGTGTCTGTCAGCAACAATCAGAGTTTGGGCCAATTCTGGCCCGTTTCTTGGACTATTACTCTGTTTTGGAGTCCCGAAGTGATTTCCAAGATTGACGAAGCCCGTGGTGCGTTTATGTGTCGGTCATCAACACTCACAATTTAGGCTGATTCTGGTCCGTTTCGTGGACTATTACTCACTGTTTTGGGGTCCCAGAGCGATTTCCACGATTGACGATCCCCGGGGTACGTTTACGTGTCCGTCGTCAACAATCACAGTTTTGGCCAATTCTTACCCATTTCATGGACTATCACTCACCGCTTTGGGGTCCCGAAGCAATTTCCATAGTTGTTGAACCCCAAGGTGCGCTTACATGTCGGTCATCAACACTCGCATTTTTGGCCGACTCTAGCCCGTTTCTTGGACTATTACTCACTATTTTGGGGTCCCGGAGTGATTTTTATGATTGACGAACCTCGGGGTGCGTTTACATGTCGGTCATCGACACTCGCGGTTTTTGTCGATTCTGGCCGTTTTGGGGGTCCCGAAGCGATTTCCATGGTTGTCAAACCCCAACGTGCGTTTACGTGTTGGTCAACAACAATCGCATATTGGGTCGATTCTGGCCCGTTTCTTGGACTATTACTCAATTTTGGTGTTCCGAAGTGATTTCCAAGATTGACGAACCTAGGGGTGCGTTTACGTGTCGGTCATCAACACTCACAATTTTGGCCGATTCTTGTCCGTTTCGTGCACTATTACTCACTGTTTTGGGGTCCCAGAGCGATTTCCATGATTGACGATCCCTGGGGTGCATTTACGTGTCCGTTGTCAACACTCACAGTTTTGGCCAATTCTGACCCGTTTCGTGGACTATTACTCACCGTTTTGCGGTCCCTAAGAGATTCCCATAGTTGTTGAACCCCAAGGTGCGCTTACTTGTCGGTCATCAACACTCACAGTTTGTGCCGATTCTGGCCCGTTTCGTGGACTATTACTCACTGTTTTGGGGTCTTGGAGTGATTTCCACGGTTAACGAACCTGATGTGCGTTTATGTGTCGGTCATCAACACTCGCGGTTTTTGTCGATTCTGACCCGTTTCGTGGATTATTACTCACCGTTTTGTGGTCCCAAAGCGATTTCCATGGTTATCGAACCCCAAAGTGTGCTTATGTGTTGGTCATCAAGACTCGCAGTTTGGGCCGATTCTGGCCCGTCTCTTCGACTATTACTCAATTTTAGGTCCCAAAGTGATTTCCATGATTGACGAACCCCGGGGCGCGTTTACGTGTCGGTCATCAACAATCCCAATTTTGGCCGATTCTGGTCCGTTTCGTGCACTATTACTCACTGTTTTGGGCTCCCGGAGTGATTTTCACGATTGACGAACCCCGGGGTGCGTTTACGTGTCGATCATCTACACTCGCGGTTTTGTCGATTCTGGCCCGGCTCATGAACTATTACTCACCGTTTTGGGGTCCTGAAAAGATTTCCTGGTTGTCAAACCCCAAGGTGCGTTTACGTGTTGGTCAACAACAATCGCAGTTTGGGTCTATTCTGGCCCGTTTCTTGGACTATTACTCAGTTTTGGTGTTCCGAAGTGATTTCCAAGATTGACGAACCCATGGGTGCGTTTACGTGTCGGTCATCAACACTCACAATTTTGGCCGATTCTTGTCCGTTTCGTGCACTATTACTCACTGTTTTGGGCTCCCGGAGTGATTTTCACGATTAACGAACCCCGGGGTGCGTTTACGTGTCGGTCATCAACACTCACAGTTTTTGCCGATTCTGGTCCGTTTCGTGCACTATTACTCACTGTTTTGGGCTCCCGGAGTGATTTTCACGATTGACGAACCCCGGGGTGCGTTTACGTGTCGATCATCTACACTCGCGGTTTTGTCGATTCTGGCCCGGCTCATGAACTATTACTCACCGTTTTGGGGTCCTGAAAAGATTTCCTGGTTGTCAAACCCCAAGGTGCGTTTACGTGTTGGTCAACAACAATCGCAGTTTGGGTCTATTCTGGCCCGTTTCTTGGACTATTACTCAGTTTTGGTGTTCCGAAGTGATTTCCAAGATTGACGAACCCATGGGTGCGTTTACGTGTCGGTCATCAACACTCACAATTTTGGCCGATTCTTGTCCGTTTCGTGCACTATTACTCACTGTTTTGGGGTCCCAGAGCGATTTCCACGATTGACGATCCCCGAGGAGCATTTACGTGTCCGTCGTAACACTCACAATTTTGGCCAATTCTGACCCGTTTCGTGGACTATTACTCACCGACTTGGGGTCCCTAAGAGATTTCCATAGTTGTTGAATCCCAAGGTGCCCATACTTGTCGATCATCAACACTCACAGTTGTTGCCGATTCTGGCCCGTTTCGTGGACTATTACTCACTGTTTTGGGGTCTTGGAGTGATTTCCACGGTTAACGAACCCCGATGTGCGTTTATGTGTCGGTCATCAACACTCGCGGTTTTTGTCGATTCTGACCCGTTTCATGGAATATTACTCACCGTTTTGGGTCCCGAAGCGATTTCCATGGTTGTCAAACCCCAAGGGGTGTTTACGTGTCTGTCAGCAACAATCACAGTTTGGGACAATTCTGGCCCGTTTCTTGGACTATTACTCTGTTTTGGAGTCCAGAAGTGATTTCCAAGATTGACGAAGCCCGTGGTGCGTTTATGTGTCGGTCATCAACACTCACAATTTAGGCTGATTCTGGTCCGTTTCGTGGACTATTACTCACTATTTTGGGGTCCCAGAGCGATTTCCACGATTGACGATCTCCGGGGTGCGTTTACGTGTCCGTCGTCAACAATCACAGTTTTGGCCAATTCTTACCCATTTCATGGACTATTACTCACCGCTTTGGGGTCTCGAAGCAATTTCCATAGTTGTTGAACCCCAAGGTGCGCTTACATGTCGGTCATGAACACTCGCATTTTTGGCCGACTCTAGCCCGTTTCTTGGACTATTACTCACTATTTTGGGGCCCCGGGGTGATTTTTATGATTGACGAACCTCGGGGTGCGTTTACATGTCGGTCATCGACACTCACGGTTTTTGTCGATTCTGGCCGTTTTGGGGGTCCCGAAGCGATTTCCATGGTTGTCAAACCCCAGGGTGCGTTTACGTGTTGGTCAACAACAATCGCATTTTGGGTCGATTCTGGCCCGTTTCTTGGACTATTACTCAGTTTTGGTGTTCCGAAGTGATTTCCAAGATTGACGAACCCAGGGGTGCGTTTACGTGTTAGTCATCAACACTCACAATTTTGGCCGATTCTTGTCCGTTTCGTGCACTATTACTTACTGTTTTGGGGTTCCAGAGTGATTTCCATGATTGACTATCCCTGGGGTGCATTTACGTGTCCGTCGTCAACACTCACAGTTTTGACTATTACTCACCGTTTTGGGGTCCCTAAGAGATTCCCGTAGTTTTTGAACCCCAAGGTGCGCTTACTTGTCGGTCATCAACACTCACAGTTTTTGCCGATTCTGGCCCGTTTCGCGGACTACTACTCACTGTTTTGGGGTCTTGGAGTCATTTCCACGGTTAACGAACCCGATGTGTGTTTATGTGTCGGTCATCAACACTCGCGACTTTTCTCTATTCTGACCCGTTTCGTGGACTATTACTCACCGTTTTGTGGTCCCAAAGCGATTTCCATGGTTATCGAACCCCAAAGTGTGCTTACGTGTTGGTCATCAAGACTCGCAGTTTAGGCCGATTCTGGCCCGTCTCTTCGACTATTACTCAATTTTGGGTCCCAAAGTGATTTCCATGATTGACGAACCCCGGGGTGCGTTTATGTGTCGGTCATCAACAATCCCAATTTTGGCCGATTCTGGTCCGTCTCGTGCACTATTACTCACTGTTTTGGGCTCCCGGAGTGATTTTCACGATTGACGAACCCCGGGGTGCGTTTACTTTCGGTCATCAACACTCATAGTTTTTGCCGATTCTGGCCCGTTTCGTGGACTATTACTCACTGTTTTGGGGTCTTGGAGTTATTTCCACGGTTAACGAACCCGATGTGTGTTTATGTATCGGTCATCAACACTCGCGGTTTTTCTCGATTCTGACCCGTTTCGTGGACTATTACTCACCGTTTTGTGGTCCCAAAGCGATCTCCATGGTTATCGAACCCCAAAGTGTGCTTACGTGTTGGTCATCAAGACTCGCAGTTTGGGCCGATTCTGGCCCGTCTCTTCGACTATTACTCAATTTTGGGTCCCAAAGTGAGTTCCATGATTGACGAACCCCGGGGTGCGTTTACGTGTCGGTCATCACACTCACAGTTTTGGCCAATTCTGGCCCGTTTCGTGGACTATTACTCACTGTTTTGGGGTCTTGGAGTTATTTCCACGGTTAACGAACCCGATGTGTGTTTATGTATCGGTCATCAACACTCGCGGTTTTTCTCGATTCTGACCCGTTTCGTGGACTATTACTCACCGTTTTGTGGTCCCAAAGCGATCTCCATGGTTATCGAACCCCAAAGTGTGCTTACGTGTTGGTCATCAAGACTCGCAGTTTGGGCCGATTCTGGCCCGTCTCTTCGACTATTACTCAATTTTGGGTCCCAAAGTGAGTTCCATGATTGACGAACCCCGGGGTGCGTTTACGTGTCGGTCATCAACAATCCCAATTTTGGCCGATTCTGGTCCGTCTCGTGCACTATTACTCACTGTTTTGGGCTCCCAGAGTGATTTTCACGATTGACGAACCCCGGGGTGCGTTTACGTGTCGATCATCAACACTCGCTGTTTTGTCGATTCTGGCCTGGCTCATGAACTATTACTCACCGTTTTGGGGTCCCGAAAAGATTTCCATGGTTGTCAAACCCCAAGGTGCGTTTACGTGTTGGTCAACAACAATCGCAGTTTGGGTCTATTCTGGCCCGTTTCTTGGACTATTACTCAGTTCTGGTGTTCCGAAGTGATTTCCAAGATTGACGAACCCAGGGGTGTGTTTACGTGTCGGTCATCAACACTCACAATTTTCCCGATTCTTGTCCGTTTCGTGCACTATTACTCACTGTTTTGGGGTCCCAGAGCGATTTCCACGATTGACGATCCCCGGGGTGCATTTACGTGTCCGTCGTAACACTCACAGTTTTGGCCAATTCTGACCCGTTTCGTGGACTATTACTCACCGTTTTGGGGTCCCTAAGAGATTCCCATAGTTTTTGAACCCCAAGGTGCGCTTACTTGTCGGTCATCAACACTCACAGTATTTGCCGATTCTGGCCCGTTTTGTGGACTATTACTCATTGTTTTGGGGTCTTGGAGTCATTTCCACGGTTAACGAACCCGATGTGCGTTTATGTGTCGGTCATCAACACTCGCGGTTTTTGTCGATTCTGACCCGTTTCGTGGACTATTACTCACCGTTTTGTGGTCCCAAAGCGATTTCCATGGTTATCGAACCCCAAAGTGTGCTTACGTGTTGGTCATCAAGACTCGCAGTTTGGGCCGATTCTGGCCCGTCTCTTCGACTATTACTCAATTTTGGGTCCCAAAGTGATTTCCATGATTGACTAACCCCGGAGTGCGTTTATGTGTCGTTCATCAACAATCCCAATTTTGGCCGATTCTGGTCCGTTTCGTGCACTATTACTCAGTGTTTTGGGCTCCCGGAGTGATTTTCACGATTGACGAACCCCGGGGTGCGTTTACGTGTCGATCATCAACACTCGCGGTTTTGTCGATTCTGGCCCGGCTCATGAACTATTACTCACCGTTTTGGGGTCCCGAAAAGACTTCCATGGTTGTCAAACCCCAAGGTGCGTTTACGTGTTGGTCAACAACAATCGCAGTTTGGGTCTATTCTGGCCCGTTTCTTGGACTATTACTCAGTTTTGGTGTTCCGAAGTGATTTCCAAGATTGACGAACCCAGGGGTGCGTTTACGTGTCTGTCATCAACACTCACAATTTTGGCTGATTCTTGTCCGTTTCGTGCACTATTACTCACTGTTTTGGGGTCCCAGAGCGATTTCCACGATTGACGATCCCCGGGGTGCATTTACGTGTCCGTCATAACACTCACAGTTTTGGCCAATTCTGACCCGTTTCGTGGACTATTACTCACCGACTTGGGGTCCCTAAGAGATTTCCATAGTTGTTGAATTCCAAGGTGCCCATACTTGTC
This sequence comes from Aegilops sharonensis, assembly GCA_904067115.1. Taxonomy (NCBI): domain Eukaryota; kingdom Viridiplantae; phylum Streptophyta; class Magnoliopsida; order Poales; family Poaceae; genus Aegilops; species Aegilops sharonensis. The sequence continues at coordinate 12,871,430 of LR880969.1, read as the reverse complement.
GATCATCAACACTCACAGTTGTTGCCGATTCTGGCCCGTTTCGTGGACTATTACTCACTGTTTTGGGGTCTTGGAGTGATTTCCACGGTTAACGAACCCCGATGTGCGTTTATGTGTCGGTCATCAACACTCGCGGTTTTTTTCGATTCTGGCCCGTTTCATGGAATATTACTCACCGTTTTGGGTCCCGAAGCGATTTCCATGGTTGTCAAACCCCAAGGGCTGTTTACGTGTCTGTCAGCAACAGTCACAGTTTGGGCCAATTCTGGCCCGTTTCTTGGACTATTACTCTGTTTTGGAGTCCCGAAGTGATTTCCAAGATTGAGGAAGCCCGTGGTGCGTTTATGTGTCGGTCATCAACACTCACAATTTAGGCTGATTCTGGTCCGTTTCGTGGACTATTACTCACTATTTTGGGGTCCCAGAGCGATTTCCACGATTGACGATCTCCGGGGTGCGTTTACGTGTCCGTCGTCAACAATCACAGTTTTGGCCAATTCTTNGGACTATTACTCTGTTTTGGAGTCCCGAAGTGATTTCCAAGATTGAGGAAGCCCGTGGTGCGTTTATGTGTCGGTCATCAACACTCACAATTTAGGCTGATTCTGGTCCGTTTCGTGGACTATTACTCACTATTTTGGGGTCCCAGAGCGATTTCCACGATTGACGATCTCCGGGGTGCGTTTACGTGTCCGTCGTCAACAATCACAGTTTTGGCCAATTCTTACCCATTTCATGGACTATTACTCACCGCTTTGGGGTCCCGAAGCAATTTCCATAGTTGTTGACCCCCAAGGTGCGCTTACATGTCGGTCATGAACACTCGCATTTTTGGCCGACTCTAGCCCGTTTCATGGACTATTACTCACTATTTTGGGGTCCCGGAGTGATTTTTATGATTGACGAACCTCGGGGTGCGTTTACATGTCGGTCATCGACACTCACGGTTTTTCTCGATTCTGGCCGTTTTGGGGGTCCCGAAGCGATTTCCATGGTTGTCAAACCCCAAGGTGCGTTTACGTGTTGGTCAACAACAATCGCATTTTGGGTCGATTCTGGCCCGTTTCTTGGACTATTACTCAGTTTTGGTGTTCCGAAGTGATTTCCAAGATTGACGAACCCAGGGGTGCGTTTACGTGTCAGTCATCAACACTCACAATTTTGGCCAATTCTTGTCCGTTTCGTGCACTATTACTCACTGTTTTGGGGTCCCAGAGTGATTTCCATGATTGACTATCCCTGGGGTGCATTTACGTGTCCGTCGTCAACACTCACAGTTTGGACTATTACTCGCCGTTTTGGGGTCCCTAAGAGATTCCCGTAGTTTTTGAACCCCAAGGTGCGCTTACTTGTCGGTAATCAACACTCACAGTTTTTGCCGATTCTGGCCCGTTTCGTGGACTACTACTCACTGTTTTGGGGTCTTGAGGTCATTTCCACGGTTAACGAACCCGATGTGTGTTTATGTGTCGGTCATCAACACTCGCGACTTTTCTCTATTCTGACCCGTTTCGTGGACTATTACTCACCGTTTTGTGGTCCCAAAGCGATTTCCATGGTTATCGAACCCCAAAGTGTGCTTACGTGTTGGTCATCAAGACTCGCAGTTTGGGCCGATTCTGGCCCGTCTCTTCGACTATTACTCAATTTTGGGTCCCAAGGTGATTTCCATGATTGACGAACCCCGGGGTGCGTTTACGTGTCGGTCATCAACAATCCCAATTTTGGCCGATTCTGGTCCGTCTCGTGCACTATTACTCACTGTTTTGGGCTCCCGGAGTGATTTTCACGATTGACGAACCCCGGGGTGCGTTTACTTTCGGTCATCAACACTCATAGTTTTTGCCGATTCTGGCCCGTTTCGTGGACTATTACTCACTGTTTTGGGGTCTTGGAGTTATTTCCACGGTTAACGAACCCGATGTGTGTTTATGTATCGGTCATCAACACTCGCGGTTTTTCTCGATTCTGACCCGTTTCGTGGACTATTACTCACCGTTTTGTGGTCCCAAAGCGATCTCCATGGTTATCGAACCCCAAAGTGTGCTTACGTGTTGGTCATCAAGACTCGCAGTTTGGGCCGATTCTGGCCCGTCTCTTCGACTATTACTCAATTTTGGGTCCCAAAGTGAGTTCCATGATTGACGAACCCCGGGGTGCGTTTACGTGTCGATCATCAAGACTCGCTGTTTTGTCGATTCTGGCCTGGCTCATGAACTATTACTCACCGTTTTGGGGTCCCGAAAAGATTTCCATGGTTGTCAAACCCCAAGGTGCGTTTACGTGTTGGTCAACAACAATCGCATTTTGGGTCGATTCTGGCCCGTTTCTTGGACTATTACACAGTTTTGGTGTTCCGAAGTGATGTCCAAGATTGACGAACCCAGGGGTGCGTTTATGTGTCGGTCATCAACACTCACAATTTAGGCTGATTCTGGTCCGTTTCGTGGACTATTACTCACTGTTTTGGGGTCCCAGAGCGATTTCCATGATTGACGATCCCTGGGGTGCATTTACGTGTCCGTTGTCAACACTCACAGTTTTGGCCAATTCTGACCCGTTTCGTGGACTATTACTCACCGACTTGGGGTCCCTAAGAGATTTCCATAGTTGTTGAATCCCAAGGTGCCCATACTTGTCGATCATCAACACTCACAGTTTTCGCCGATTCTGGCCCGTTTCGTGGACTATTACTCACTGTTTTGGGGTCTTGGAGTGATTTCCACGGGTAACGAACCCCGATGTGCGTTTATGTGTCGGTCATCAACACTCGCGGTTTTTGTCGATTCTGACCTGTTTCTTGGAATATTACTCACCGTTTTGGGTCCCGAAGCGATTTCCATGGTTGTCAAACCCCAAGGGGTGTTTACGTGTCTGTCAGCAACAATCACAGTTTGGGCCAATTCTGGCCCGTTTCTTGGACTATTACTCTGTTTTGGAGTCCCGAAGTGATCTCCAAGATTGACGAACCCCGTGGTGCGTTTATGTGTCGGTCATCAACACTCACAATTTAGGCTGATTCTGGTCCGTTTCGTGGACTATTACTCACTGTTTTGGGGTCCCAGAGCGATTTCCACGATTGACGATCCCCGGGGTTCGTTTACGTGTCCGCCGTCAACAATCAAAGTTTTGGCCAATTCTTACCCATTTCATGGACTATTACTCACCGCTTTGGGGTCCCGAAGCAATTACCATAGTTGTTGAACCCCAAGGTGCGCTTACATGTCGGTCATCAACACTCGCATTTTTGGCCGACTCTAGCCCGTTTCTTGGACTATTACTCACTATTTTGGGGTCCTGGAGTGATTTTTATGATTGACGAACCTCGGGGTGCGTTTACATGTCGGTCATCGACACTCGCGGTTTTTGTCGATTCTGGCCGTTTTGGGGGTCCCGAAGCGATTTCCATGGTTGTCAAACCCCAAGGTGCGTTTACGTGTTGGTCAACAACAATCGCATTTTGGGTCGATTCTGGCCCGTTTCATGGACTATTACGCAGTTTTGGTGTTCCGAAGTGATTTCCAAGATTGACGAACCTAGGGGTGCCTTTACGTGTCGGTCATCAACACTCACAATTTATGCCGATTCTTGTCCGTTTCGTGCACTATTACTCACTGTTTTGGGGTCCCAGAGCGATTTCCATGATTGACGATCCCTGGGGTGCATTTACGTGTCCGTTGTCAACACTCACAGTTTTGGCCAATTCTGACCCGTTTCGTGGACTATTACTCACCGTTTTGGGGTCCCTAAGAGATTCCCATAGTTGTTGAACCCCAAGGTGCGCTTGCTTGTCGGTCATCAACACTCACAGTTTTTGCCGATTCTGGCCCGTTTCGTGGACTATTACTCACTGTTTTGGGGTCTTGGAGTCATTTCCACGGTTAACGAACCCGATGTGCGTTTATGTGTCGGTCATCAACACTCGCGACTTTTTTCTATTCTGACCCGTTTCGTGGACTATTACTCACCGTTTTGTGGTCCCAAAGCGATTTCCATGGTTATCGAACCCCAAAGTGTGCTTACGTGTTGGTCATCAAGACTCGCAGTTTGGGCCGATTCTGGCCCGTCTCTTCGACTATTACTCAATTTTGGGTCCCAAAGTGATTTCCATGATTGACGAACCCCGGGGTGCGTTTACGTGTCGGTCATCAACAATCCCAATTTTGGCCGATTCTGGTCCGTCTCGTGCACTATTACTCACTGTTTTGGGCTCCCGGAGTGATTTTCACGATTGACGAACCCCGGGGTGCGTTTACTTTCGGTCATCAACACTCATAGTTTTTGCCGATTCTGGCCCGTTTCGTGGACTATTACTCACTGTTTTGGGGTCTTGGAGTTATTTCCACAGTTAACGAACCCGATGTGTGTTTATGTGTCGGTCATCAACACTCGCGTTTTTTGTCGATTCTGACCCGTTTCGTGGACTATTACTCACCGTTTTGTGGTCCCAAAGCGATTTCCATGGTTATCGAACCCCAAAGTGTGCTTACGTGTTGGTCATCAAGACTCGCAGTTTGGGCCGATTCTGGCCCGTCTCTTCGACTATTACTCAATTTTGGGTCCCAAAGTGATTTCCATGATTGACGAACCCCGGGGTGCGTTTACGTGTCGGTCATCAACAATCCCAATTTTGGCCGATTCTGGTCCGTCTCGTGCACTATTACTCACTGTTTTAGGCTCCCGGAGTGATTTTCACGATTGACGAACCCCGGGGTGCGTTTACGTGTCGATCATCAACACTCGCGGTTTCGTCGATTCTGGCCCGGCTCATGAACTATTACTCACCGTTTTGGGGTCCCAAAAAGATTTCCATGGTTGTCAAACCCCAAGGTGCGTTTACATGTTGGTCAACAACAATCGCAGTTTGGGTCTATTCTGGCCCGTTTCTTGGACTATTACTCAGTTTTGGTGTTCCGAAGTGATTTCCAAGATTGACGAACCCAGGGGTGCGTTTACGTGTCGGTCATCAACACTCGCAATTTTGGCCGATTCTTGTCCGTTTCGTGCACTATTGCACACTGTTTTGGGGTCCCAGAGCGATTTCCAGGATTGACGATCCCCGGGGTGCATTTACGTGTCCATCGTCAACACTCACAGTTTTGGCCAATTCTGACCCGTTTCGTGGACTATTACTCACCGACTTGGGGTCCCTAAGAGATTTCCATAGTTGTTGAATCCCAAGGTGCCCATACTTGTCGATCATCAACACTCACAGTTTTCGCCGATTCTGGCCCGTTTCGTGGACTATTACTCACTGTTTTGGGGTCTTGGAGTGATTTCCACGGGTAACGAACCCCGATGTGCGTTTATGTGTCGGTCATCAACACTCGCGGTTTTTGTCGATTCTGACCTGTTTCTTGGAATATTACTCACCGTTTTGGGTCCCGAAGCGATTTCCATGGTTGTCAAACCCCAAGGGGTGTTTACGTGTCTGTCAGCAACAATCACAGTTTGGGCCAATTCTGGCCCGTTTCTTGGACTATTACTCTGTTTTGGAGTCC
>LR880969.1:12848739-12865844 GCA_904067115.1 Aegilops sharonensis | reverse complement strand
GGTGCATTTACGTGTCCATCGTCAACACTCACAGTTTTGGCCAATTCTGACCCGTTTCGTGGACTATTACTCACCGACTTGGGGTCCCTAAGAGATTTCCATAGTTGTTGAATCCCAAGGTGCCCATACTTGTCGATCATCAACACTCACAGTTTTCGCCGATTCTGGCCCGTTTCGTGGACTATTACTCACTGTTTTGGGGTCTTGGAGTGATTTCCACGGGTAACGAACCCCGATGTGCGTTTATGTGTCGGTCATCAACACTCGCGGTTTTTGTCGATTCTGACCTGTTTCTTGGAATATTACTCACCGTTTTGGGTCCCGAAGCGATTTCCATGGTTGTCAAACCCCAAGGGGTGTTTACGTGTCTGTCAGCAACAATCACAGTTTGGGCCAATTCTGGCCCGTTTCTTGGACTATTACTCTGTTTTGGAGTCCCGAAGTGATTTCCAAGATTGACGAACCCCGTGGTGCGTTTATGTGTCGGTCATCAACACTCACAATTTAGGCTGATTCTGGTCCGTTTCGTGGACTATTACTCACTGTTTTGGGGTCCCAGAGCGATTTCCACGATTGACGATCCCCGGGGTTCGTTTACGTGTCCGCCGTCAACAATCACAGTTTTGGCCAATTCTTACCCATTTCATGGACTATTACTCACCGCTTTGGGGTCCCGAAGCAATTACCATAGTTGTTGAACCCCAAGGTGCGCTTACATGTCGGTCATCAACACTCGCATTTTTGGCCGACTCTAGCCCGTTTCTTGGACTATTACTCACTATTTTGGGGTCCTGGAGTGATTTTTATGATTGACGAACCTCGGGGTGCATTTACATGTCGGTCATCGACACTCGCGGTTTTTGTCGATTCTGGCCGTTTTGGGGGTCCCGAAGCGATTTCCATGGTTGTCAAACCCCAAGGTGCGTTTACGTGTTGGTCAACAACAATCGCATTTTGGGTCGATTCTGGCCCGTTTCATGGACTATTACGCAGTTTTGGTGTTCCGAAGTGATTTCCAAGATTGACGAACCTAGGGTGCCTTTACGTGTCGGTCATCAACACTCACAATTTATGCCGATTCTTGTCCGTTTCGTGCACTATTACTCACTGTTTTGGGGTCCCAGAGCGATTTCCATGATTGACGATCCCTGGGGTGCATTTACGTGTCCGTTGTCAACACTCACAGTTTTGGCCAATTCTGACCCGTTTCGTGGACTATTACTCACCGTTTTGGGGTCCCTAAGAGATTCCCATAGTTGTTGAACCCCAAGGTGCGCTTACTTGTCGGTCATCAACACTCACAGTTTTTGCCGATTCTGGCCCGTTTCGTGGACTATTACTCACTGTTTTGGGGTCTTGGAGTCATTTCCACGGTTAACGAACCCGATGTGCGTTTATGTGTCGGTCATCAACACTCGCGGTTTTTGTCGATTCTGACCCGTTTCGTGGACTATTACTCACCGTTTTGTGGTCCCAAAGCGATTTCCATGGTTGTCGAACCGCAAGGTGCGGTTACGTGTTGGTCATCAAGACTCGCAGTTTGGGCCGATTCTGGCCCGTCTCTTCGACTATTACTCAATTTTGGGTCCCAAAGTGATTTCCATGATTGACGATCCCTGGGGTGCATTTACGTGTCCATCGTCAACACTCACAGTTTTGGCCGATTCTGGCCCGTCTCTTCGACTATTACTCAATTTTGGGTCCCAAAGTGATTTCCATGATTGACGATCCCTGGGGTGCATTTACGTGTCCATCGTCAACACTCACAGTTTTGGCCGATTCTGGCCCGTCTCTTCGACTATTACTCAATTTTGGGTCCCAAAGTGATTTCCATGATTGACGATCCCTGGGGTGCATTTACGTGTCCATCGTCAACACTCACAGTTTTGGCCGATTCTGGCCCGTCTCTTCGACTATTACTCAATTTTGGGTCCCAAAGTGATTTCCATGATTGACGATCCCTGGGGTGCATTTACGTGTCCATCGTCAACACTCACAGTTTTGGCCGATTCTGGCCCGTCTCTTCGACTATTACTCAATTTTGGGTCCCAAAGTGATTTCCATGATTGACGATCCCTGGGGTGCATTTACGTGTCCATCGTCAACACTCACAGTTTTGGCCGATTCTGGCCCGTCTCTTCGACTATTACTCAATTTTGGGTCCCAAAGTGATTTCCATGATTGACGATCCCTGGGGTGCATTTACGTGTCCATCGTCAACACTCACAGTTTTGGCCGATTCTGGCCCGTCTCTTCGACTATTACTCAATTTTGGGTCCCAAAGTGATTTCCATGATTGACGATCCCTGGGGTGCATTTACGTGTCCATCGTCAACACTCACAGTTTTGGCCGATTCTGGCCCGTCTCTTCGACTATTACTCAATTTTGGGTCCCAAAGTGATTTCCATGATTGACGATCCCTGGGGTGCATTTACGTGTCCATCGTCAACACTCACAGTTTTGGCCGATTCTGGCCCGTCTCTTCGACTATTACTCAATTTTGGGTCCCAAAGTGATTTCCATGATTGACGATCCCTGGGGTGCATTTACGTGTCCATCGTCAACACTCACAGTTTTGGCCGATTCTGGCCCGTCTCTTCGACTATTACTCAATTTTGGGTCCCAAAGTGATTTCCATGATTGACGATCCCTGGGGTGCATTTACGTGTCCATCGTCAACACTCACAGTTTTGGCCGATTCTGGCCCGTCTCTTCGACTATTACTCAATTTTGGGTCCCAAAGTGATTTCCATGATTGACGATCCCTGGGGTGCATTTACGTGTCCATCGTCAACACTCACAGTTTTGGCCGATTCTGGCCCGTTTCGTGGACTATAACTCACTGTTTTGGGGTCCCAGAGCGATTTCCATGGTTGTCAAACCCCAAGGTGCGTTTACGTGTTGGTCAACAACTATCGCAGTTTGGGTCTATTCTGGCCCGTTTCTTGGACTATTACTCAGTTTTGGTGTTCCGAAGTGATTTCCAAGATTGACGAACCCAGGGGTGCGTTTACGTGTCGGTCATCAACACTCACAATTTTGGCCGATTCTTGTCCGTTTCGTGCACTATTACTCACTGTTTTGGGGTCCCAGAGCGATTTCCACGATTGACGATCCCCGGGGTGCATTTACGTGTCCGTCGTCAGCACTCACAGTTTTGGCCAATTCTGACCCGTTTCATGGACTATTACTCACCGACTTGGGGTCCCTAAGAGATTTCCATAGTTGTTGAATCCCAAGGTGCCCATACTTGTCGATCATCAACACTCACAGTTTTTGCCGATTCTGGCCCGTTTCGTGGACTATAACTCACTGTTTTGGGGTCTTGGAGTGATTTCCATGGTTAACGAACCCCGATGTGCGTTTATGTGTTGGTCATCAACACTCGCGGTTTTTGTCGATTCTGACCCGTTTCTTGGACTATTACTCACTGTTTTATGGTCCCAAAGCGATTTCCATGGTTGTCGATCCCCAAAGTGTGCTTACGTGTTGGTCATCAGGACTCCCAGTTTGGGCCGAGTCTGGCCCTTTTCTTCGAGTATTACTCGATTTTGGGGTCCCGAAGTGATTTTCCACGATTTACGAACCCCAGGGTGCGTTTACGTGTCGGTCATCAACACTCCCAATTATGGCCGATTCTGGTCCGTTCCGTGCACTATTACTCACTGTTTTGGGGTCCCGGAGTGATTTTCACGATTGACGAACCCCGGGGTGCGTTTACGTGTCGGTCATCAACACTCGCGGGTTTTTTCGATTCTGGCCCGTTTCATGGAATATTACTCACCGTTTTGGGTCCCGAAGTGATTTCCATGGTTGTCAAACCCCAAGGGGTGTTTACGTGTCTGTCGGGAACAATCATAGTTTGGGCCAATTCTGGCCCGTTTCTTGGACTATTACTCTGTTTTGGAGTCCCGAAGTGATTTCCAAGATTGACGAACCCCGTGGTGCGTTTATGTGTCGGTCATCAACACTCACAATTTAGGCTGATTCTGGTCCGTTTCGTGCACTATTACTCACTGTTTTGGGGTCCCAGAGCGATTTCCAAGATTGACGATCCCCGGGGTGCGTTTACGTGTCCGTCGTCAACAATCACAGTTTTGGCCAATTCTTACCCATTTCATGGACTATTACTCACCGCTTTGGGGTCCCGAAGCAATTTCCATAGTTGTTGAACCCCAAGGTGCGCTTACATGTCGGTCATCAACACTCGCATTTTTGGCCGACTCTAGCCCGTTTCTTGGACTATTACTCACTATTTTGGGTTCCCGGAGTGATTTTTATGATTGAGGAACCTCGGGGTGCGTTTACATGTCGGTCATCGACACTCGCAGTTTTTGTCGATTCTGGCCGTTTTGGGGGTCCCGAAGCGATTTCCATGGTTGTCAAACCCCAAGGTGCGTTTACGTGTTGCTCAACAACAATCGCATTTTGGGTCGATTCTGGCCCGTTTCTTGGACTATTACTCAGTTTTGGTGTTCCGAAGTGATTTCCAAGATTGACGAACCTAGGGGTGCGTTTACATGTCGGTCATCAACACTCACAATTTTGGCCGATTCTTGTCCGTTTCGTGCACTATTACTCACTGTTTTGGGGTCCCAGAGCGATTTCCATGATTGACGATCCCTGGGGTGCATTTACATGTCCGTTGTCAACACTCACAGTTTTGGCCAATTCTGACCCGTTTCGTGGACTATTACTCACCGTTTTGGGGTGCCTAAGAGATTCCCATAGTTGTTGAACCCCAAGGTGCGCTTACTTGTCGGTCATCAACACTCACAGTTNTATTACTCACCGTTTTGGGGTGCCTAAGAGATTCCCATAGTTGTTGAACCCCAAGGTGCGCTTACTTGTCGGTCATCAACACTCACAGTTTTTGCCGATTCTGGCCCGTTTCGTGGACTATTACTCACTGTTTTGGGGTCTTGGAGTCATTTCCACGGTTAACGAACCCGATGTGCGTTTATGTGTCGGTCGTCAACACTCGCGGTTTTTGTCGATTCTGACCCGTTTCGTGGACTATTACTCACCGTTTTGTGGTCCCAAAGCGATTTCCATGGTTGTCGAACCCCAAAGTGTGCTTACGTGTTGGTCATCAAGACTCGCAGTTTGGGCCGATTCTGGCCCGTCTCTTCGACTATTACTCAATTTTGGGTCCCAAAGTGATTTCCATGATTGATGAACCCCGGGGTGCGTTTACGTGTCGGTCATCAACAATCCCAATTTTGGCCGATTCTGGTCCGTTTCGTGCACTATTACTCACTGTTTTGGGCTCCCGGAGTGATTTTCACGATTGACGAACCCCGGGGTGCGTTTACGTGTCCGCCGTCAACAATCACAGTTTTGGCCAATTCTTACCCATTTCATGGACTATTACTCACCGCTTTGGGGTCCCGAAGCAATTACCATAGTTGTTGAACCCCAAGGTGCGCTTACATGTCGGTCATCAACACTCGCATTTTTGGCCGACTCTAGCCCGTTTCTTGGACTATTACTCACTATTTTGGGGTCCTGGAGTGATTTTTATGATTGACGAACCTCGGGGTGCGTTTACATGTCGGTCATCGACACTCGCGGTTTTTGTCGATTCTGGCCGTTTTGGGGGTCCCGAAGCGATTTCCATGGTTGTCAAACCCCAAGGTGCGTTTACGTGTTGGTCAACAACAATCGCATTTTGGGTCGATTCTGGCCCGTTTCATGGACTATTACTCACCGCTTTGGGGTCCCGAAGCAATTACCATAGTTGTTGAACCCCAAGGTGCGCTTACATGTCGGTCATCAACACTCGCATTTTTGGCCGACTCTAGCCCGTTTCTTGGACTATTACTCACTATTTTGGGGTCCTGGAGTGATTTTTATGATTGACGAACCTCGGGGTGCGTTTACATGTCGGTCATCGACACTCGCGGTTTTTGTCGATTCTGGCCGTTTTGGGGGTCCCGAAGCGATTTCCATGGTTGTCAAACCCCAAGGTGCGTTTACGTGTTGGTCAACAACAATCGCATTTTGGGTCGATTCTGGCCCGTTTCATGGACTATTACGCAGTTTTGGTGTTCCGAAGTGATTTCCAAGATTGACGAACCTAGGGGTGCCTTTACGTGTCGGTCATCAACACTCACAATTTATGCCGATTCTTGTCCGTTTCGTGCACTATTACTCACTGTTTTGGGGTCCCAGAGCGATTTCCATGATTGACGATCCCTGGGGTGCATTTACGTGTCCGTTGTCAACACTCACAGTTTTGGCCAATTCTGACCCGTTTCGTGGACTATTACTCACCGTTTTGGGGTCCCTAAGAGATTCCCATAGTTGTTGAACCCCAAGGTGCGCTTACTTGTCGGTCATCAACACTCACAGTTTTTGCCGATTCTGGCCCGTTTCATGGACTATTACTCACTATTTTGGGGTCTTGGAGTCATTTCCACGGTTAACGAACCTGATGTGCGTTTATGTGTCGGTCATCAACACTCGCGGTTTTTGTCGATTCTGACCCGTTTCGTGGACTATTACTCACCGTTTTGTGGTCCCAAAGCGATTTCCATGGTTGTCGAACCCCAAAGTGTGCTTACGTGTTGGTCATCAAGACTCGCAGTTTGGGCCGATTCTGGCCCGTCTGTTCGACTATTACTCAATTTTGGGTCCCAAAGTGATTTCCATGATTGACGAACCCCGGGGTGCGTTTACGTGTCGGTCATCAACAATCCCAATTTTGGCCGATTCTGGTCCGTTTCGTGCACTATTACTCACTGTTTTGGGCTCCCGGAGTGATTTTCACGATTGACGAACCCCGGGGTGCGTTTACGTGTCGATCATCAACACTCGCGGTTTTGTCGATTCTGGCCCGGCTCATGAACTATTACTCACCGTTTTGGGGTCCCGAAAAGATTTCCATGGTTGTCAAACCCCAAGGTGCGTTTACGTGTTGGTCAACAACTATCGCAGTTTGGGTCTATTCTGGCCCGTTTCTTGGACTATTACTCTGTTTTGGAGTCCTGAAGTGATTTCCAAGATTGACGAACCCCGTGGTGCGTTTATGTGTCGGTCATCAACACTCACAGTTTTGGTTGATTCTGGCCCGTTTCTTGGACTATTACTCTGTTTTGGAGTCCTGAAGTGATTTCCAAGATTGACGAACCCCGTGGTGCGTTTATGTGTCGGTCATCAACACTCACAGTTTTGGTTGATTCTGGCCCGTTTCTTGGACTATTACTCTGTTTTGGAGTCCTGAAGTGATTTCCAAGATTGACGAACCCCGTGGTGCGTTTATGTGTCGGTCATCAACACTCACAGTTTTGGTTGATTCTGGCCCGTTTCTTGGACTATTACTCTGTTTTGGAGTCCTGAAGTGATTTCCAAGATTGACGAACCCCGTGGTGCGTTTATGTGTCGGTCATCAACACTCACAGTTTTTGTCGATTCTGACCCGTTTCTTGGACTATTACTCACTGTTTTATGGTCCCAAAGCGATTTCCATGGTTGTCGATCCCCAAAGTGTGCTTACGTGTTGGTCATCAGGACTCGCAGTTTGGGCCGAGTCTGGCCCTTTTCTTCGAGTATTACTCAATTTTGGGGTCCCGAAGTGATTTTCCACGATTTACGAACCCCAGGGTGCGTTTACGTGTCGGTCATCAACACTCCCAATTATGGCCGATTCTGGTCCGTTTCGTGCACTATTACTCACTGTTTTGGGGTCCCGGAGTGATTTTCACGATTGACGAACCCCGGGGTGTGTTTACGTGTCGGTCATCAACACTCGCGGGTTTTTTCGATTCTGGCCCGTTTCATGGAATATTACTCACCGTTTTGGGTCCCGAAGTGATTTCCATGGTTGTCAAACCCCAAGGGGTGTTTACGTGTCTGTCAGCAACAATCATAGTTTGGGCCAATTCTGGCCCGTTTCTTGGACTATTACTCTGTTTTGGAGTCCCGAAGTGATTTCCAAGAATGACGAACCCCGTGCTGCGTTTATGTGTCGGTCATCAACACTCACAATTTAGGTTGATTCTGGTCCGTTTCGTGCACTATTACTCACTGTTTTGGGGTCCCAGAGCGATTTCCAAGATTGACGATCCCCGGGGTGCGTTTACGTATCCGTCGTCAACAATCACAGTTTTGGCCAATTCTTACCCATTTCATGGACTATTACTCACCGCTTTGGGGTCCCGAAGCAATTTCCATAGTTGTTGAACCCCAAGGTGCGCTTACATGTCGGTCATCAACACTCGCATTTTTGGCCGACTCTAGCCCGTTTCTTGGACTATTACTCACTATTTTGGGTTCCCGGAGTGATTTTTATGATTGAGGAACCTCGGGGTGCGTTTACATGTCGATCATCGACACTCGCAGTTTTTGTCGATTCTGGCCGTTTTGGGGGTCCCGAAGCGATTTCCATGGTTGTCAAACCCCAAGGTGCGTTTACGTGTTGGTCAACAACAATCGCATTTTGGGTCGATTCTGGCCCGTTTCTTGGACTATTACTCAGTTTTGGTGTTCCGAAGTGATTTCCAAGATTGACGAACCTAGGGGTGCGTTTACATGTCGGTCATCAACACTCACAATTTTGGCCGATTCTTGTCCGTTTCGTGCACTATTACTCACTGTTTTGGGGTCCCAGAGCGATTTCCATGATTGACGATCCCTGGGGTGCATTTACATGTCCGTTGTCAACACTCACAGTTTTGGCCAATTCTGACCCGTTTCGTGGACTATTACTCACTGTTTTGGCATCCGAGAGTGATTTCCACGATTAACGTACCCTAGGCTGCGTTTACGTGTCGGTCATCAACACTCGCGGGTTTTTTCGATTCTGGCCCGTTTCATGGACTAGTACTCACTGTTTTGGCGTCCCAGAGTGATTTCCACGATTAACGTACCCTAGGCTGCGTTTACGTGTCGGTCATCAACACTCGCGGGTTTTTTCGATTCTGGCCCGTTTCATGGACTAGTACTCACTGTTTTGGCGTCCCAGAGTGATTTCCACGATTAACGTACCCTAGGCTGCGTTTACGTGTCGGTCATCAACACTCGCGGGTTTTTTCGATTCTGGCCCGTTTCATGGACTAGTACTCACTGTTTTGGCGTCCCAGAGTGATTTCCACGATTAACGTACCCTAGGCTGCGTTTACGTGTCGGTCATCAACACTCGCGGGTTTTTTCGATTCTGGCCCGTTTCATGGACTAGTACTCACTGTTTTGGCGTCCCAGAGTGATTTCCACGATTAACGTACCCTAGGCTGCGTTTACGTGTCGGTCATCAACACTCGCGGTTTTTGTCGATTCTGACCCGTTTCTTGGACTATTACTCACTGTTTTATGGTCCCAAAGCGATTTCCATGGTTGTCGATCCCCAAAGTGTGCTTACGTGTTGGTCATCAGGACTCGCAGTTTGGGCCGAGTCTGGCCCTTTTCTTCGAGTATTACTCAATTTTGGGGTCCCGAAGTGATTTTCCACGATTTACGAACCCCAGGGTGCGTTTACGTGTCGGTCATCAACACTCCCAATTATGGCCGATTCTGGTCCGTTTCGTGCACTATTACTCACTGTTTTGGGGTCCCGGAGTGATTTTCACGATTGACGAACCCCGGGGTGCGTTTACGTGTCGGTCATCAACACTCGCGGGTTTTTTCGATTCTGGCCCGTTTCATGGAATATTACTCACCGTTTTGGGTCCCGAAGTGATTTCCATGGTTGTCAAACCCCAAGGGGTGTTTACGTGTCTGTCAGCAACAATCATAGTTTGGGCCAATTCTGGCCCGTTTCTTGGACTATTACTCTGTTTTGGAGTCCCGAAGTGATTTCCAAGATTGACGAACCCCGTGGTGCGTTTATGTGTCGGTCATCAACACTCACAATTTAGGCTGATTCTGGTCCGTTTCGTGCACTATTACTCACTGTTTTGGGGTCCCAGAGCGATTTCCACGATTGACGATCCCCGGGGTGCGTTTACGTGTCCGTCGTCAACAATCACAGTTTTGGCCAATTCTTACCCATTTCATGGACTATTACTCACCGCTTTGGGGTCCCGAAGCAATTTCCATAGTTGTTGAACCCCAAGGTGCGCTTACATGTCGGTCATCAACACTCGCATTTTTGGCCGACTCTAGCCCGTTTCTTGGACTATTACTCACTATTTTGGGTTCCCGGAGTGATTTTTATGATTGAGGAACCTCGGGGTGCGTTTACATGTCGGTTATCGACACTCGCGGTTTTTGTCGATTCTGGCCGTTTTGGGGGTCCCGAAGCGATTTCCATGGTTGTCAAACCCCAAGGTGCGTTTACGTGTTGGTCAACAACAATCGCATTTTGGGTCGATTCTGGCCCGTTTCTTGGACTATTACTCAGTTTTGGTGTTCCGAAGTGATTTCCAAGATTGACGAACCTAGGGGTGCGTTTACATGTCGGTCATCAACACTCACAATTTTGGCCGATTCTTGTCCGTTTCGTGCACTATTACTCACTGTTTTGGGGTCCCAGAGCGATTTCCATGATTGACGATCCCTGGGGTGCATTTACATGTCCGTTGTCAACACTCACAGTTTTGGCCAATTCTGACCCGTTTCGTGGACTATTACTCACCGTTTTGGGGTCCCTAAGAGATTCCCATAGTTGTTGAACCCCAAGGTGCGCTTACTTGTCGGTCATCAACACTCACAGTTTTTGCCGATTCTGGCCCGTTTCGTGGACTATTACTCACTGTTTTGGGGTCTTGGAGTCATTTCCACGGTTAACGAACCCGATGTGCGTTTATGTGTCGGTCGTCAACACTCGCGGTTTTTGTCGATTCTGACACGTTTCGTGGACTATTACTCACCGTTTTGTGGTCCCAAAGCGATTTCCATGGTTGTCGAACCCCAAAGTGTGCTTACGTGTTGGTCATCAAGACTCGCAGTTTGGGCCGGTTCTGGCCCGTCTCTTCGACTATTACTCAATTTTGGGTCCCAAAGTGATTTCCATGATTGATGAACCCCGGGGTGCGTTTACGTGTCGGTCATCAACAATCCCAATTTTGGCCGATTCTGGTCCGTTTCGTGCACTATTACTCACTGTTTTGGGCTCCCGGAGTGATTTTCACGATTGACGAACCCCGGGGTGCGTTTACGTGTCGATCATCAACACTCGCGGTTTTGTCGATTCTGGCCCGGCTCATGAACTATTACTCACCGTTTTGGGGTCCCGAAAAGATTTCCATGGTTGTCAAACCCCAAGGTGCGTTTACGTGTTGGTCAACAACAATCGCAGTTTGGGTCTATTCTGGCCCGTTTCTTGGACTATTACTCAGTTTTGGTGTTCCGAAGTGATTTCCAAGATTGACGAACCCAGGGGTGCGTTTACGTGTCGGTCATCAACACTCACAATTTTGGCCGATTCTTGTCTGTTTCGTGCACTATTACTCACAGTTTTGGGGTCCCAGAGCGATTTCCACGATTGACGATCCCCGGGGTGCATTTACGTGGCCGTCGTCAACACTCACAGTTTTGGCCAATTCTGACCCGTTTCGTGGACTATTACTCACCGACTTGGGGTCCCTAAGAGATTTCCATAGTTGCTGAATCACAAGGTGCCCATACTTGTCGATCATCAACACTCACAGTTTTTGCCGATTCTGGCCCGTTTCGTGGACTATTACTCACTGTTTTGGGGTCTTGGAGTGATTTCCACGGTTAACGAACTCCGATGTGCGTTTATGTGTCGGTCATCAACACTCGCGGTTTTTGTCGATTCTGACCCGCTTCTTGGACTATTACTCACCGTTTTATGGTCCCAAAGCGATTTCCATGGTTGTCGATCCCCAAAGTGTGCTTACGTGTTGGTCATCAGGACTCGCAGTTTGGGCCGAGTCTGGCCCTTTTCTTCGAGTATTACTCAATTTTGGGGTCCCGAATCCACGATTTACGAACCCAGGGTGCGTTTACGTGTCGGTCATCAACACTCCCAATTATGGCCGATTCTGGTCCGTTTCGTGCACTATTACTCACTGTTTTGGGGTCCCGGAGTGATTTTCACGATTGACGAACCCCGGGGTGCGTTTACGTGTCGGTCATCAACACTCGCGGTTTTTTTCGATTCTGGCCCGATTCATGGAATATTACTCTCCGTTTTGGGTCCCGAAGCGATTTCCATGGTTGTCAAACCCCAAGGGGTGTTTACGTGTCTGTCAGCAACAATCACAGTTTGGGCCAATTCTGGCCCGTTTCTTGGACTATTACTCTGTTTTGGAGTCCCGAAGTGATTTCCAAGATTGACGAACCCCGTGGTGCGTTTATGTGTCGGTCATCAACACTCACAATTTAGGCTGATTCTGGTCTGTTTCGTGGATTCTTACTCAGTGTTTTGGGGTCCCAGAGCGATTTCCACGATTGACGATCCCCGGGGTGCGTTTACGTGTCCGTCGTCAACAATCACAGTTTTGGCCAATTCTTACCCATTTCATGGACTATTACTCACCGCTTTGGGGTCCCGAAGCAATTTCCATAGTTGTTGAACCCCAAGGTGCGCTTACATGTCGGTCATCAACACTCGCATTTTTGGCCGACTCTAGCCCGTTTCTTGGAGTATTACTCACTATTTTGGGGTCCCGGAGTGATTTTTATGATTGAGGAACCTCGGGGTGCGTTTACATGTCGGTCATCGACACTCGCGGTTTTTGTCGATTCTGGCCGTTTTGGGGGTCCCGAAGCGATTTCCATGGTTGTCAAACCCCAAGGTGCGTTTACGTGTTGGTCAACAACAATCGCATTTTGGGTCGATTCTGGCCCGTTTCTTGGACTATTACTCAGTTTTGGTTTTCCGAAGTGATTTCCAAGATTGACGAACCTAGGGGTGCGTTTACGTGTCGGTCATCAACACTCACAATTTTGGCCGATTCTTGTCCGTTTCGTGCACTATTACTCACTGTTTTGGGGTCCCAGAGCGATTTCCATGATTGACGATCCCTGGGGTGCATTTACGTGTCCGTTGTCAACACTCACAGTTTTGGCCAATTCTAACCCGTTTCGTGGACTATTACTCACCGACTTGGGGTCCCTAAGAGATTCCCATAGTTGTTGAATCCCAAGTTGCCCATACTTGTCGGTCATCAACACTCACCGTTTTTGCCGATTCTGGCCCGTTTCGTGGACTATTACTCACTGTTTTGGGGTCTTGGAGTGATTTCCACGGTTAACGAACTCCGATGTGCGTTTATGTGTCGGTCATCAACACTCACGGTTTTTGTCGATTCTGACCCGTTTTCTGGACTATTACTCACCGTTTTATGGTCCCAAAGCGATTTCCATGGTTGTCGATCCCCAAAGTGTGCTTACGTGTTGGTCATCAGGACTCGCAGTTTGGACCGAGTCTGGCCCTTTTCTTCGAGTATTACTCAATTTTGGGGTCCCGAATCCACGATTTACGAACCCCAGGGTGCGTTTACGTGTCGGTCATCAACAATCCCAATTATGGCCGATTCTGGTCCGTTTCGTGCACTATTACTCACTGTTTTGGGGTCCTGGAGTGATTTTCACGATTGACGAACCCCGGGTACGTTTACGTGTCGGTCATCAACACTCGCGGTTTTTTTCGATTCTGGCCCGATTCATGGAATATTACTCACCGTTTTGGGTCCCGAAGCGATTTCCATGGTTGTCAAACCCCAAGGGGTGTTTACGTGTCTTTCAGCAACAATCACAGTTTGGGCCAATTCTGGCCCGTTTCTTGGACTATTACTCTGTTTTGGAGTCCCGAAGTGATTTCCAAGATTGACGAACCCCGTGGTGCGTTTATGTGTCGGTCATCAACACTCACAATTTAGGCTGATTCTGGTCCGTTTCGTGGACTATTACTCACTGTTTTGGAGTCCCAGAGCGATTTCCACGATTGACGATCCCCGGGGTGCGTTTACGTGTCCGTCGTCAACAATCACAGTTTTGGCCAATTCTTACCCATTTCATGGACTATTACTCACCGCTTTGGGGTCCCGAAGCAATTTCCTTAGTTGTTGAACCCCAAGGTGCGCTTACATGTCGGTCATCAACAGTCGCATTTTTGGCCGACTCTAGCCCGTTTCTTGGACTATTACTCTGTTTTGGAGTCCCGAAGTGATTTCCAAGATTGACGAACCCCGGGGTGCGTTTACGTGTCGGTCATCAACACTCGCGGTTTTTTTCGATTCTGGCCCGATTCATGGAATATTACTCACCGTTTTGGGTCCCGAAGCGATTTCCATGGTTGTCAAACCCCAAGGGGTGTTTACGTGTCTTTCAGCAACAATCACAGTTTGGGCCAATTCTGGCCCGTTTCTTGGACTATTACTCTGTTTTGGAGTCCCGAAGTGATTTCCAAGATTGACGAACCCCGTGGTGCGTTTATGTGTCGGTCATCAACACTCACAATTTAGGCTGATTCTGGTCCGTTTCGTGGACTATTACTCACTGTTTTGGAGTCCCAGAGCGATTTCCACGATTGACGATCCCCGGGGTGCGTTTACGTGTCCGTCGTCAACAATCACAGTTTTGGCCAATTCTTACCCATTTCATGGACTATTACTCACCGCTTTGGGGTCCCGAAGCAATTTCCATAGTTGTTGAACCACAATGTGCGCTTACATGTCGGTCATCAACAGTCGCATTTTTGGCCGACTCTAGCCCGTTTCTTGGACTATTACTCACTATTTTGGGGTGCCGGAGTGATTTTTATGATTGAGGAACCTCGGGGTGCGTTTACATGTCGGTCATCGACACTCGCGGTTTTTGTCGATTCTGGCCGTTTTGGGGGTCCCGAACGATTTCCATGGTTGTCAAACCCCAAGGTGCGTTTACGTGTTGGTCAACAAAAATCGCATTTTGGGTCGATTCTGGCCCGTTTCTTGGACTATTACTCAGTTTTGGTGTTCCGAAGTGATTTCCAAGATTGACGAACCTAGGGGTGCGTTTACGTGTCGGTCATCAACACTCACAATTTTGGCCGATTCTTGTCCGTTTCGTGCACTATTACTCACTGTTTTGGGGTCCTAGAGCGATTTCCATGATTGACGATCCCTGGGGTGCATTTACGTGTCCGTTGTCAACACTCACAGTTTTGGCCAATTCTGACCCGTTTCGTGGACTATTACTCACCGTTTTGGGGTGCCTAAGAGATTCCCATAGTTGTTGAACCCCAAGGTGGGCTTACTTGTCGGTCATCAACACTCACAGTTTTTGCCGATTCTGGCCCGTTTCGTGGACTATTACTCACTGTTTTGGGGTCTTGGAGTCATTTCCACGGTTAACGAACCCGATGTGCGTTTATGTGTCGGTCGTCAACACTCGCGGTTTTTGTCGATTCTGACCCGTTTCGTGGATTATTACTCACCGTTTTGTGGTCCCAAAGCGATTTCCATGGTTGTCGAACCCCAAAGTGTGCTTACGTGTTGGTCATCAAGACTCGCAGTTTGGGCCGATTCTGGCCCGTCTCTTCGACTATTACTCAATTTTGGGTCCCAAAGTGATTTCCATGATTGATGAACCCTGGGGTGCGTTTACGTGTCGGTCATCAACAATCCCAATTTTGGCCGATTCTGGTCCGTTTCGTGCACTATTACTCACTGTTTTGGGCTCCCGGAGTGATTTTCACGATTGACGAACCCCGGGGTGCATTTACGTGTCGATCATCAACACTCGCGGTTTTGTCGATTCTGGCCTGGCTCATGAACTATTACTCACCGTTTTGGGGTCCTGAAAAGATTTCCATGGTTGTCAAACCAAAAGGTGCGTTTACGTGTTGGTCAACAACAATCGTAGTTTGGGTCTATTCTGGCCCGTTTCTTGGACTATTACTCAGTTTTGGTGTTCCGAAGTGATTTCCAAGATTGACGAACCCAGGGGTGCGTTTACGTGTCTGTCATCAACACTCACAATTTTGGCTGATTCTTGTCCGTTTCGTGCACTATTACTCACTGTTTTGGGGTCCGAGAGCGATTTCCACGATTGACGATCCCCGGGGTGCATTTACGTGTCCGTCGTGAACACTCACAGTTTTGGCCAATTCTGACCCGTTTCGTGGACTATTACTCACCGACTTGGGGTCCCTAAGAGATTTCCATAGTTGTTGAATCCCAAGGTGCCCATACTTGTCGATCATCAACACTCACAGTTTTTGCCGATTCTGGCCCGTTTCGTGGACTATTACTCACTATTTTGGGGTCTTGGAGTGATTTCCACGGTTAACGAACTCCGATGTGCGTTTATGTGTCGGTCATCAACACTCGCGGTTTCTGTCGATTCTGACCCGTTTCTTGGACTATTACTCACCGTTTTATGGTCCCAAAGCGATTTCCATGGTTGTCGATCCCCAAAGTGTGCTTACGTGTTGGTCATCAGGACTCGCAGTTTGGGCCGAGTCTGGCCCTATTCTTCGAGTATTACTCAATTTTGGGGTCCCGAATCCACGATTTACGAACCCCAGGGTGCGTTTACGTGTCGGTCATCAACACTCCCAATTATGGCCGATTCTGGTCCGTTTCGTGCACTATTACTCACTGTTTTGGGGTCCGGGAGTGATTTTCACGATTGACGAACCCCGGGGTGCGTTTACGTGTCGGTCATCAACACTCGCGGTTTCTTTCGATTCTGGCCCATTTCATGGAATATTACTCACCGTTTTGGGTCCCGAAGCGATTTCCATGGTTGTCAAACCCCAAGGGGTGTTTACGTGTCTGTCAGCAACAATCACAGTTTGGGCCAATTCTGGCCCGTTTCTTGGACTATTACTCTGTTTTGGAGTCCCGAAGTGATTTCCAAGATTGACGAACCCCGTGGTGCGTTTATGTGTCGGTCATCAACACTCACAATTTAGGCTGATTCTGGTCCGTTTCGTGCACTATTACTCACTGTTTTGGGGTCCCAGAGCGATTTCCACGATTGACGATCCCCGGGGTGCGTTTACGTGTCCGTCGTCAACAATCACAGTTTTGGCCAATTCTTACCCATTTCATGGACTATTACTCACCGTTTTGGGGTCCCGAAGCAATTTCCATAGTTGTTGAACCCCAAGGTGCGCTTACATGTCGGTCATCAACACTCGCATTTTTGGCCGACTTTAGCCCGTTTCTTGGACTATTACTCACTATGCTGGGGTCCCGGAGTGATTTTC
>LR880969.1:12836980-12848134 GCA_904067115.1 Aegilops sharonensis | reverse complement strand
TGGACTATTACTCACCGTTTTATGGTCCCAAAGCGATTTCCATGGTTGTCGATCCCCAAAGTGTGCTTACGTGTTGGTCATCAGGACTCGCAGTTTGGGCCGAGTCTGGCCCTATTCTTCGAGTATTACTCAATTTTGGGGTCCCGAATCCACGATTTACGAACCCCAGGGTGCGTTTACGTGTCGGTCATCAACACTCCCAATTATGGCCGATTCTGGTCCGTTTCGTGCACTATTACTCACTGTTTTGGGGTCCGGGAGTGATTTTCACGATTGACGAACCCCGGGGTGCGTTTACGTGTCGGTCATCAACACTCGCGTTTTTTTTCGATTCTGGCCCGATTCATGGAATATTACTCACCGTTTTGGGTCCCGAAGCGATTTCCATGGTTGTCAAACCCCAAGGGGTGTTTACGTGTCTGTCAGCAACAATCACAGTTTGGGCCAATTCTGGCCCGTTTCTTGGACTATTACTCTGTTTTGGAGTCCCGAAGTGATTTCCAAGATTGACGAACCCCGTGGTGCGTTTATGTGTCGGTCATCAACACTCACAATTTAGGCTGATTCTGGTCCGTTTCGTGGACTATTACTCACTGTTTTGGGGTCCCAGAGCGATTTCCACGATTGACGATCCCCGGGGTGCGTTTACGTGTCCGTCGTCAACAATCACAGTTTTGGCCAATTCTTACGCATTTCATGGACTATTACTCACCGCTTTGGGGTCCCGAAGCAATTTCCATAGTTGTTGAACCCCAAGGTGCGCCTACATGTCGGTCATCAACACTCGCATTTTTGGCCGACTCTAGCCCGTTTCTTGGACTATTACTCACTATTTTGGGGTCCCGGAGTGATTTTTATGATTGACGAACCCCGGGGTGCGTTTATGTGTCGGTCATCAACACTCGCGGTTTTTTTCGATTCTGGCCCGATTCATGGAATATTACTCACCGTTTTGGGTCCCGAAGCGATTTCCATGGTTGTCAAACCCCAAGGGGTGTTTACGTGTCTGTCAGCAACAATCACAGTTTGGGCCAATTCTGGCCCGTTTCTTGGACTATTACTCTGTTTTGGAGTCCCGAAGTGATTTCCAAGATTGACGAACCCCGTCGTGCGTTTATGTGTCGGTCATCAACACTCACAATTTAGGCTGATTCTGGTCCGTTTCGTGGACTATTACTCACTGTTTTGGGGTCCCAGAGCGATTTCCACGATTGACGATCCCCGGGGTGCGTTTACGTGTCCGTCGTCAACAAAAACAGTTTTGGCCAATTCTTACCCATTTCATGGACTATTACTCACCGCTTTGGGGTCCCGAAGCAATTTCCATAGTTGTTGAACCCCAAGGTGCGCTTACATGTCGGTCATCAACACTCGCATTTTTGGCCGACTCTAGCCCGTTTCTTGGACTATTACTCACTATTTTGGGGTCCCGGAGTGATTTTTATGATTGACGAACCTCGGGGTGCGTTTACATGTCGGTCATCGACACTCACGGTTTTTGTCGATTCTGGCCGTTTTGGGGGTCCCGAAGCGATTTCCATGGTTGTCAAACCCCAAGGTGCGTTTACGTGTTGGTCAACAACAATCGCATTTTGGGTCGATTCTGGCCCGTTTCTTGGACTATTTCTCAGTTTTGGTGTTCCGAAGTGATTTCCAAGATTGACGAACCTAGGGGTGCGTTTACGTGTCGGTCATCAACACTCACAATTTTGGCCGATTCTTGTCGGCTTCGTGCACTATTACCTACTGTTTTGGGGTCCCAGAGCGATTTCCATGATTGACGATCCCTGGGGTGCATTTACGTGTCCGTTGTCAACACTCACAGTTTTGGCCAATTCTGACCCGTTTCGTGGACTATTACTCACCGTTTTGGGGTCCCTAAGAGATTCCCATAGTTGTTGAACCCCAAGGTGCGCTTACTTGTCGGTCATCAACACTCACAGTTTTTGCCGATTCTGGCCCGTTTCGTGGACTATTACTCACTGTCTTGGGGTCTTGGAGTCATTTCCACGGTTAACGAACCCGATGTGCGTTTATGTGTCGGTCATCTACACTCGCGGTTTTTGTCGATTCTGACCCGTTTAATGGACTATTACTCACCGTTTTGTGGTCCCAAAGCGATTTCCATGGTTGTCGAACCCCAAAGTGTGCTTATGTGTTGGTCATCAAGACTCGCAGTTTGGGCCGATTCTGGAACGTCTCTTCGACTATTACTCAATTTTGGGTCCCAAAGTGATTTCCATGATTGACGAACCCCGGGGTGCGTTTACGTGTCGGTCATCAACAATCCCAATTTTGGCCGATTCTGGTCCGTTTCGTGCACTATTACTCACTGTTTTGGGGTCCCGGAGTGATTTTCACGATTGACGAACCCCGGGGTGCGTTTACGTGTCGGTCATCAACACTCGCGGTTTTTTTTTATTCTGGCCCGATTCATGGAATATTACTCACCATTTTGGGTCCCGAAGCAATTTCCATGGTTGTCAAACCCCAAGGGGTGTTTACGTGTCTGTCAGCAACAATCACAGTTTGGGCCAATTCTGGCCCGTTTCTTGGACTATTACTCTGTTTTGGAGTCCCGAAGTGATTTCCAAGATTGACGAACCCCGTGGTGCGTTTATGTGTCGATCATCAACACTCACAATTTAGGCTGATTCTGGTCCGTTTCGTGGACTATTACTCACTGTTTTGGGGTCCCAGAGCGATTTCCACGATTGACGATCCCCGGGGTGCGTTTACGTGTCCGTCGTCAACAATCACAGTTTTGGCCAATTCTTACCCATTTCATGGACTATTACTCACCGCTTTGGGGTCCTGAAGCAATTTCCATAGTTGTTGAACCCCAAGGTGCGCTTACATGTCGGTCATCAACACTATCATTTTTGGCCGACTCTAGCCCGTTTCGTGGACTATTACTCACTATTTTGGGGTCCCGGAGTGATTTTTATGATTGACGAACCTCGGGGTGCGTTTACATGTCGGTCATCGACACTCGCGGTTTTTGTCGATTCTGGCCGTTTTGGGGGTCCCGAAGCAATTTCCATGGTTGTCAAACCCCAAGGTGTGTTTACGTGTTGGTCAACAACAATCGCATTTTGGGTCGATTCTGGCCCGTTTCTTGGACTATTATTCAGTTTTGGTGTTCCGAAGTGATTTCCAAGATTGACGAACCTAGGAGTGCGTTTACGTGTCGGTCATCAACACTCACAATTTTGGCCGATTCTTGTCTGTTTCGTGCACTATTACTCACTGTTTTGGGGTCCCAGAGCGATTTCCATGATTGACGATCCCTGGGGTGCATTTATGTGTCCGTTGTCAACACTCACAGTTTTGGCCAATTCTGACCCGTTTCGTGGACTATTACTCACCGTTTTGGGGTCCCTAAGAGATTCCCATAGTTTTTGAACCCCAAGGTGCGCTTACTTGTCGGTCATCAACACTCACAGTATTTGCCGATTCTGGCCCGTTTCGTGGACTATTACTGACCGTTTTGTGGTCCCAAAGCGATTTCCATGGTTATCGAACCCCAAAGTGTGCTTACGTGTTGGTCATCAAGACTCGCAGTTTGGGCCGATTCTGGCCCGTCTCTTCGACTATTACTCAATTTTGGGTCCCAAAGTGATTTCCATGATTGACTAACCACGGAGTGCGTTTACGTGTCGTTCATCAACAATCCCAATTTTGGCCGATTCTGGTCCGTTTCGTGCACTATTACTCAGTGTTTTGGGCTCCCGGAGTGATTTTCACGATTGACGAACCCCGGGGTGCGTTTACGTGTCGATCATCAACACTCGCGGTTTTGTCGATTCTGGCCCGGCTCATGAACTATTACTCACCGTTTTGGGGTCCCGAAAAGATTTCCATGGTTGTCAAACCCCAAGGTGCGTTTACGTGTTGGTCAACAACAATCGCAGTTTGGGTCTATTCTGGCCCGTTTCTTGGACTATTACTCAGTTTTGGTGTTCCGAAGTGATTTCCAAGATTGACGAACCCAGGGGTGCGTTTACGTGTCGGTCATCAACACTCGCAATTTTGGCCGATTCTTGTCCGTTTCGTGCACTATTACTCACTGTTTTGGGGTCCCAGAGCGATTCGCGCGATTGACAATCCCCGAGGTGCATTTACGTGTCTGTCGTCAACACTCACAGTTTTGGCCAATTCTGACCCGTTTCGTGGACTATTACTCACCGACTTGGGGTCCCTAAGAGATTTCCATAGTTGTTGAATCCCAAGGTGCCCATACTTGTCGATCATCAACACTCACAGTTTTTGCCGATTCTGGCCCGTTTCTTGGAATATTACTCACCGTTTTGGGTCCCGAAGCGATTTCCATGGGTATCAAACCCCAAGAGGTGTTTACGTGTCTGTCAGCAACAATCACAGTTTGGGCCAATTCTGGCCCGTTTCTTGGACTATTACTCTGTTTTGGAGTCCCGAAGTGATTTCCTAGATTGACGAAGCCCGTGGTGCGTTTATGTGTCGGTCATCAACACTCACAATTTAGGCTGATTCTGGTCCGTTTCTTTGACTATTACTCACTGTTTTGGGGTCCCAGAGCGATTTCCACGATTGACTATCCCCGGGGTGCGTTTACGTGTCCGTCGTCAACAATCACAGTTTTGGCCAATTCTTACCCATTTCATGGACTATTACTCACCGCTTTGGGGTCCCGAAGCAATTTCCATAGTTGTTGAACGCCAAGGTGCGCTTACATGTCGGTCATCAACACTCGCATTTTTTTCCGACTCTAGCCCGTTTCTTGGACTATTACTCACTATTTTGGGGTCCCGGAGTGATTTTTATGATTGACGAACCTCGGGGTGCGTTTACATGTCGGTTATCGACACTCGCGGTTTTTGCCGATTCTGGCCGTTTTGGGGTCCCGAAAAGATTTCCATGGTTGTCAAACCCCAAGGTGCGTTTACGTGTTGGTCAACAACAATCGCATTTTGGGTCGATTCTGGCCCGTTTGTTGGACTATTACTCAGTTTTGGTGTTCCGAAGTGATTTCCAAGATTGGCGAACCCAGGGGTGCGTTTACGTGTCGGTCATCAACACTCACAATTTTGGCCGATTCTTGTCCGTTTCATGCACAATTACTCACTGTTTTGGGGTCCCAGAGCGATTTCCATGATTGACGATCCCTGGGGTGCATTTACGTGTCCGTCGTCAACACTCACAGTTTTGACTATTACTCACCGTTTTGGGGTCCCTAAGAGATTCCCGTAGTTTTTGAACCCTAAGGTGCGCTTACTTGTCGGTCGTCAACACTCACAGTTTTTGCCGATTCTGGCCCGTTTCGTGGACTACTACTCACTGTTTTGGGGTCTTGGAGTCATTTCCACGGTTAACGAACCCGATGTGTGTTTATGTGTCGGTCATCAACACTCGCGGTTTTTGTCGATTCTGACCCGTTTTGTGGACTATTACTCACCGTTTTGTGGTCCCAAAGCGATTTCCATGGTTATCGAACCCCAAAGTGTGCTTACGTGTTGGTCATCAAGACTCGCAGTTTGGGCCAAGTCTGGCCCTTTTCTTTGAGTATTATTCAATTTTGGGGTCCCGAAGTGATTTTCCACGATTTACGAACCCCAGGGTGTGTTTACGTGTCGGTCATCAACACTCCAAATTATGGCCGATTCTGGTCCGTTTCGTGCACTATTACTCACTGTTTTGGGGTCCCGGAGTGATTTTCACGATTGACGAACCCCGAGGTGCGTTTACGTGTCGGTCATCAACACTCGCATTTTTGGCCGACTCTAGCCCGTTTCTTGGACTATTACTCACTATTTTGGGGTCCCGGAGTGATTTTTATGATTGACGAACCTCGGGGTGCGTTTACGTGTCGGTCATCAACAATCCCAATTTTGGCCGATTCTGGTCCGTCTCGTGCAGTATTACTCACTGTGGCTCCCGGAGTGATTTTCACGATTGACGAACCCCGGGGTGCGTTTACGTGTCGATCATCAACACTCGCGGTTTTGTCGATTCTGGCCCGGCTCATGAACTATTACTCACCGTTTTGGGGTCCCGAAAAGATTTCTATGGTTGTCAAACCCCAAGGTGCGTTTACGTGTTGGTCAACAACAATCGCAGTTTGGGTCTATTCTGGCCCGTTTCTTGGACTATTACTCAGTTTTGGTGTTCCGAAGTGATTTCCAAGATTGACGAACCCAGGGGTGCGTTTACGTATCGGTCATCAACACTCACAATTTTGGCCGATTCTTGTCTGTTTCCTGCACTATTGCTCACTGTTTTGGGGTCCCATAGCGATTTCCACGATTGACGATCCCCGGGGTGCATTTACGCGTCCGTCGTCAACACTCACAGTTTTGGCCAATTCTGACCCGTTTCGTGGACTATTACTCACCGACTTGGGGTCCCTAAGAGATTTCCATAGTTGTTGAATCCCAAGGTGCCCATACTTGTTGATCATCAACACTCACAATTTTTTCCGATTCTGGCCCGTTTCGAGGACTATTACTCACTGTTTTGGGGTCTTGGAGTGATTTCCACGGTTAACGAACCCCGATGTGCGTTTATGTGTCGGTTATCAACACTCGCGGTTTTTGTCGATTCTGGCCCGTTTCTTGGACTATTACTCACCGTTTTATGGTCCCAAAGCGATTTCCATGGTTGTCGTTCCCCAAAGTGTGCTTACGTGTTGGTCATCAGGACTCGCAGTTTGGGCCGAGTCTGGCCCTTTTCTTTGAGTATTATCCAATTTTTGGGGTCCCGAAGTGATTTTCCACGATTTACGAACCCCAGGGTGCGTTTACGTGTCGGTCATCAACACTCCCAATTATGGCCGATTCTGGTCCGTTTCGTGCACTATTACTCACTGTTTTGGGGTCCCGGAGTGATTTTCACGATTGACGAACCCCGAGGTGCGTTTACGTGTCGGTCATCAACACTCGCATTTTTGGCCGACTCTAGCCCGTTTCTTGGACTATTACTCACTATTTTGGGGTCCCGGAGTGATTTTTATGATTGACGAACCTCGGGGTGCGTTTACGTGTCGGTCATCAACAATCCCAGTTTTGGCCGATTCTGGTCCGTCTCGTGCAGTATTACTCACTGTGTCTCCCGGAGTGATTTTCACGATTGACGAACCCCGGGGTGCGTTTACGTGTCGATCATCAACACTCGCGGTTTTGTTGATTCTGGCCCGGCTCATGAACTATTACTCACCGTTTTGGGGTCCTGAAAAGATTTCTATGGTTGTCAAACCCCAAGGTGCGTTTACGTGTTGGTCAACAACAATCGCAGTTTGGGTCTATTCTGGCCCGTTTCTTGGACTATTACTCAGTTTTGGTGTTCCGAAGTGATTTCCAAGATTGACGAACCCAGGGGTGCGTTTACGTGTCGGTCATCAACACTCACAATTTTGGCCGATTCTTGTCCGTTTCCTGCACTATTGCTCACTGTTTTGGGGTCCCAGAGCGATTTCCACGATTGACGATCCCCGGGGTGCATTTACTCGTCCGTCGTCAACACTCACAGTTTTGGCCAATTCTGACCCGTTTCGTGGACTAATACTCACCGACTTGGGGTCCCTAAGAGATTTCCATAGTTGTTGAATCCCAAGGTGCCCATACTTGTTGATCATCAACACTCACAATTTTGGCCGATTCTGGCCCGTTTCGTGGACTATTACTCACTGTTTTGGGGTCTTGGAGTGATTTCCACGGTTAACGAACCCCGATGTGCGTTTATGTGTCGGTCATCAACACTCGCGGTTTTTGTCGATTCTGGCCCGTTTCTTAGACTATTACTCACCGTTTTATGGTCCCAAAGCGATTTCCATGGTTGTCGATCCCCAAAGTGTGCTTACGTGTTGGTCATCAGGACTCGCAGTTTGGGCCGAGTCTGGCCCTTTTCTTTGAGTATTATCCAATTTTGGGGTCCCGAAGTGATTTTCCACGATTTACGAACCCAAGGGTGCGTTTACGTGTCGGTCATCAACACTCCCAATTATGGCCGATTCTGGTCCGTTTCGTGCACTATTACTCACTGTTTTGGGGTCCCGGAGTGATTTTCACGATTGACGAACCCCGAGGTGCGTTTATGTGTCGGTCATCAACACTCGCATTTTTGGCCGACTCTAGCCCGTTTCTTGGACTATTACTCACTATTTTGGGGTCCCGGAGTGATTTTTATGATTGACGAACCTCGGGGTGCGTTTACATGTCGGTTATCGACACTCGCGGTTTTTGTCGATTCTGGCCGTTTTGGGGGTCCCGAAGCGATTTCCATGGTTGTCAAACCCCAAGGTGCGTTTACGTGTTGGTCAACAACAATCGCATTTTGGGTCGATTCTGGCCCGTTTCTTGGACTATTACTCAGTTTTGGTGTTCCGAAGTGATTTCCAAGATTGACGAACCCAGGGGTGCGTTTACGTGTCGGTCATCAACACTCCCAATTATGGCCGATTCTGGTCCGTTTCGTGCACTATTAGTCACTGTTTTGGGGTCCCGGAGTGATTTTCACGATTGACGAACCCCGAGGTGCGTTTATGTGTCGGTCATCAACACTCACAGTTTTTGCCGATTCTGGCCCGTTTCGTGGACTACTACTCACTGTTTTGGGGTCTTGGAGTCATTTCCACGGTTAACGAACCCGATGTGTGTTTATGTGTCGGTCATCAACACTCGCGGTTTTTGTCGATTCTGGCCCGTTTCGTGGACTATTACTCACTGTTTTGGGGTCTTGGAGTGATTTCCACGGTTAACGAACCCCGATGTGCGTTTATGTGTCGGTCATCAACACTCACAGTTTTTGCCGATTCTGGCCCGTTTCGTGGACTACTACTCACTGTTTTGGGGTCTTGGAGTCATTTCCACGGTTAACGAACCCGATGTGTGTTTATGTGTCGGTCATCAACACTCGCGGTTTTTGTCGATTCTGGCCCGTTTCGTGGACTATTACTCACTGTTTTGGGGTCTTGGAGTGATTTCCACGGTTAACGAACCCCGATGTGCGTTTATGTGTCGGTCATCAACACTCACAGTTTTTGCCGATTCTGGCCCGTTTCGTGGACTACTACTCACTGTTTTGGGGTCTTGGAGTCATTTCCACGGTTAACGAACCCGATGTGTGTTTATGTGTCGGTCATCAACACTCGCGGTTTTTGTCGATTCTGGCCCGTTTCGTGGACTATTACTCACTGTTTTGGGGTCTTGGAGTGATTTCCACGGTTAACGAACCCCGATGTGCGTTTATGTGTCGGTCATCAACACTCGCAGTTTTGGCCGATTCTGGCCCGTTTCGTGGACTATTACTCACTGTTTTGGGGTCTTGGAGTGATTTCCACGGTTAACGAACCCCGATGTGCGTTTATGTGTCGGTCATCAACACTCGCATTTTTGGCCGACTCTAGCCCGTTTCTTGGACTATTACTCACTATTTTGGGGTCCCGGAGTGATTTTTATGATTGACGAACCTCGGGGTGCGTTTACATGTCGGTTATCGACACTCGCGGTTTTTGTCGATTCTGGCCGTTTTGGGGGTCCCGAAGCGATTTCCATGGTTGTCAAACCCCAAGGTGCGTTTACGTGTTGGTCAACAACAATCGCATTTTGGGTCGATTCTGGCCCGTTTCTTGGACTATTACTCAGTTTTGGTGTTCCGAAGTGATTTCCAAGATTGACGAACCCAGGGGTGCGTTTACGTGTCGGTCATCAACACTCACAATTTTGGCCGATTCTTGTCCGTTTCGTGCACTATTACTCACTGTTTTCGGGTCCCAGAGCGATTTCCATGATTGACGATCCCTGGGGTGCATTTACGTGTCCGTCGTCAACAATCACAGTTTTGACTATTACTCACCGTTTTGGGGTCCCTAAGAGATTCCCGTAGTTTGTGAACCCCAAGGTGCGCTTACTTGTCGGTCATCAACACTCACAGTTTTTGCCGATTCTGGCCCGTTTCGTGGACTACTACTCACTGTTTTGGGGTCTTGGAGTCATTTCCACGGTTAACGAACCCGATGTGTGTTTATGTGTCGGTCATCAACACTCGCGGTTTTTGTCGATTCTGACCCGTTTCGTGGAGTATTACTCACCGTTTTGTGGTCCCAAAGCGATTTCCATGGTTATCGAACCCCAAAGTGTGCTTACTTGTTGGTCATCAAGACTCGTAGTTTGGGCCGATTCTGGCCCGTCTCTTCGACTATTACTCAATTTTGGGTCCCAAAGTGATTTCCATGATTGACGAACCCGGGGGTGCGTTTACGTGTCGGTCATCAACAATCCCAATTTTGGCCGATTTTGGTCCGTCTCGTGCACTATTACTCATTGTTTTGGGCTCCCGGAGTGATTTTCACGATTGACGAACCCCGGGGTGCATTTACTTTCGGTCATCAACACTCACAGTTTTTGCCGATTCTGACCCGTTTCGTGGACTATTACTCACTGTTTTGGGTCTTGGAGTTATTTCCACGGTTAATGAACCCGATGTGTGTTTATGTGTCGGTCATCAACACTCGCGGTTTTTGTCGATTCTGACCCGTTCCGTGGACTACTACTCACCGTTTTGTGGTCCCAAAGCGATTTCCATGGTTATCGAACCCCAGAGTGTGCTTACGTGTTGGTCATCAAGACTCGCAGTTTGGGCCGATTCTGGCCCGTCTCTTCGACTATTACTCAATTTTGGGTCCCAAAGTGATTTCCATGATTGACAAACCCCGGGGTGCGTTTACGTGTCGGTCATCAACAATCCCAATTTTGGCCGATTCTGGTCCGTCTCGTGCACTATTACTCACTGTTTTGGGCTCCCGGAGTGATTTTCACGATTAACGAACCCCGGGGTGCGTTTACGTGTCGATCATCAACAGTCGCGGTTTTGTCGATTCTGGCCCGGCTCATGAACTATTACTCACCGTTTTGGGGTCCCGAAAAGATTTCTATGGTTGTCAAACCCCAAAGTGCGTTTACGTGTTGGTCAACAACAATCGCAGTTTGGGTCTATTCTGGCCCGTTTCTTGGACTATTACTCAGTTTTGGTGTTCCGAAGTGATTTCCAAGATTGACGAACCCAGGGGTGCGTTTACGTGTCGGTCATCAACACTCACAATTTTTGCCGATTCTGGCCCGTTTTGTGGACTATTACTCACTGTTTTGGGGTCTTGGAGTGATTTCCACGGTTAACGAACCC
>LR880969.1:12816171-12836895 GCA_904067115.1 Aegilops sharonensis | reverse complement strand
ATCGCAGTTTGGGTCTATTCTGGCCCGTTTCTTGGACTATTACTCAGTTTTGGTGTTCCGAAGTGATTTCCAAGATTGACGAACCCAGGGGTGCGTTTACGTGTCGGTCATCAACACTCACAATTTTTGCCGATTCTGGCCCGTTTTGTGGACTATTACTCACTGTTTTGGGGTCTTGGAGTGATTTCCACGGTTAACGAACCCCGATGTGCGTTTATGTGTCGGTCATCAACACTCGCGGTTTTTGTCGATTCTGGCCCGTTTCTTAGACTATTACTCACCGTTTTATGGTCCCAAAGTGATTTCCATGGTTGTCGATCCCCAAAGTGTGCTTACGTGTTGGTCATCAGGACTCGCAGTTTGGGCCGAGTCTGGCCCTTTTCTTTGAGTATTATCCAATTTTGGGGTCCCGAAGTGATTTTCCACGATTTACGAACCCCAGGGTGCGTTTACGTGTCGGTCATCAACACTCCCAATTATGGCCGATTCTGGTCCGTTTCGTGCACTATTACTCACTGTTTTGGGGTCCCGGAGTGATTTTCACGATTGACGAACCCCGAGGTGCGTTTATGTGTCGGTCATCAACACTCGCATTTTTGGCCGACTCTAGCCCGTTTCTTGGACTATTACTCACTATTTTGGGGTCCCGGAGTGATTTTTATGATTGACGAACCTCGAGGTGCGTTTACATGTCGGTTATCGACACTCGCGGTTTTTGTCGATTCTGGCCGTTTTGGGGGTCCCGAAGCGATTTCCATGGTTGTCAAACCCCAAGGTGCGTTTACGTGTTGGTCAACAACAATCGCATTTTGGGTCGATTCTGGCCCGTTTCTTGGACTATTACTCAGTTTTGGTGTTCCGAAGTGATTTCCAAGATTGACGAACCCAGGGGTGCGTTTACGTGTCGGTCATCAACACTCACAATTTTGGACGATTCTTGTCCGTTTCGTGCACTATTACTCACTGTTTTCGGGTCCCAGAGCGATTTCCATGATTGACGATCCCTGGGGTGCATTTACGTGTCCGTCGTCAACACTCACAGTTTTGACTATTACTCACCGTTTTGGGGTCCCTAAGAGATTCCCGTTGTTTGTGAACCCCAAGGTGCGCTTACTTGTCGGTCATCAACACTCACAGTTTTTGCCGATTCTGGCCCGTTTCGTGGACTACTACTCATTGTTTTGGGGTCTTGGAGTCATTTCCACGGTTAACGAACCCGATGTGTGTTTATGTGTCGGTCATCAACACTCGCGGTTTTTGTCGATTCTGACCCGTTTCGTGGAGTATTACTCACCGTTTTGTGGTCCCAAAGCGATTTCCATGGTTATCGAACCCCAAAGTGTGCTTACTTGTTGGTCATCAAGACTCGCAGTTTGGGCCGATTCTGGCCCGTCTCTTCGACTATTACTCAATTTTGGGTCCCAAAGTGATTTCCATGATTGACGAACCCGGGGGTGCGTTTACGTGTCGGTCATCAACAATCCCAATTTTGGCCGATTTTGGTCCGTCTCGTGCACTATTACTCACTGTTTTGGGCTCCCGGAGTGATTTTCACGATTGACGAACCCCGGGGTGCATTTACTTTCGGTCATCAACACTCCCAGTTTTTGCCGATTCTGGCCTGTTTCGTGGACTATTACTCACTGTTTTGGGGTCTGGGAGTGATTTCCACGGTTGACGAACCCCGAGGTGCGTTTACGTGTCGGTCATCAACACTCCCAATTATGGCCGATTCTGGTCCGTTTCGTGCACTATTACTCACTGTTTTGGGCTCCCGGAGTGATTTCCATGATTGACGACCCCCGGGGTGCATTTACTGTCGGTCATCAACACTCCCAGTTTTTGCCGATTCTGGCCTGTTTCGTGGACTATTACTCACTGTTTTGGGGTCTGGGAGTGATTTCCACGGTTGACGAACCCCGAGGTGCGTTTACGTGTCGGTCATCAACACTCCCAATTATGGCCGATTCTGGTCCGTTTCGTGCACTATTACTCACTGTTTTGGGCTCCCGGAGTGATTTCCATGATTGACGACCCCCGGGGTGCATTTACTGTCGGTCATCAACACTCCCAGTTTTTGCCGATTCTGGCCTGTTTCGTGGACTATTACTCACTGTTTTGGGGTCTGGGAGTGATTTCCACGGTTGACGAACCCCGAGGTGCGTTTACGTGTCGGTCATCAACACTCCCAATTATGGCCGATTCTGGTCCGTTTCGTGCACTATTACTCACTGTTTTGGGCTCCCGGAGTGATTTCCATGATTGACGACCCCCGGGGTGCATTTACTGTCGGTCATCAACACTCCCAGTTTTTGCCGATTCTGGCCTGTTTCGTGGACTATTACTCACTGTTTTGGGGTCTGGGAGTGATTTCCACGGTTGACGAACCCCGAGGTGCGTTTACGTGTCGGTCATCAACACTCCCAATTATGGCCGATTCTGGTCCGTTTCGTGCACTATTACTCACTGTTTTGGGCTCCCGGAGTGATTTCCATGATTGACGACCCCCGGGGTGCATTTACTGTCGGTCATCAACACTCCCAGTTTTTGCCGATTCTGGCCTGTTTCGTGGACTATTACTCACTGTTTTGGGGTCCCGGAGTGATTTTCACGATTGACGAACCCCGGGGTGCGTTTACGTGTCGATCATCAACAGTCGCGGTTTTGTCGATTCTGGCCCGGCTCATGAACTATTACTCACCGTTTTGGGGTCCCGAAAAGATTTCTATGGTTGTCAAACCCCAAAGTGCGTTTACGTGTTGGTCAACAACAATCGCAGTTTGGGTCTATTCTGGCCCGTTTCTTGGACTATTACTCAGTTTTGGTGTTCCGAAGTGATTTCCAAGATTGACGAACCCAGGGGTGCGTTTACGTGTCGGTCATCAACACTCACAATTTTTGCCGATTCTGGCCCGTTTTGTGGACTATTACTCACTGTTTTGGGGTCTTGGAGTGATTTCCACGGTTAACGAACCCCGATGTGCGTTTATGTGTCGGTCATCAACACTCGCGGTTTTTGTCGATTCTGACCCGTTTCTTGGACTATTACTCACCATTTTATGGTCCCAAAGCGATTTCCATGGTTGTCGATCCCCAAAGTGTGCTTACGTGTTGGTCATCAGGACTCGAAGTTTGGGCCGAGTCTGGCCCTTTTCTTCGAGTATTATTCAATTTTGGAGTCCCGAAGTGATTTTCCACGATTTACGAACACCAGGGTGCGTTTACGTGTCGGTCATCAACACTCCCAATTATGGCCGATTCTGGTCCGTTTCGTGCACTATTACTCACTGTTTTGGGGTCCCGGAGTGATTTTCACGATTGACGAACCCCGGGGTGCGTTTACGTGTCGGTCATCTACACTCGCGGTTTTTGTCGATTCTGGCCCGGCACATGAACTATTACTCACCGTTTTGGGGTCCCGAAGAGATTTCCATGGTTGTCAAACCCCAAGGTGCGTTTACGTGTTGGTCAACAACAAGCGCAGTTTGGGTCGATTCTGGCCCGTTTCTTGGACTATTACTCAGTTTTGGTGTTCCGAAGTGATTTCCAAGATTGACGAACCCAGGGGTGCGTTTACGTGTCGGTCATCAACCCTCACAATTTTGGCCGATTCTTGTCCGTTTCGTGCACTATTACTCACGGTTTTGGGGTCCGAGAGCGATTTCCACGATTGACGATCCCCGGGATGCGTTTACGTGTCCGTCGTCAACACTCACAGTTTTGGCCAATTGTGACCCGTTTCGTGGACTATTACTCACCGTCTTGGGTTCCCTGAGAGATTTCTATAGTTGTTGAATCCCAAGGTGCCCTTACTTGTCGATCATCAACACTCACAGTTTTTGCCCATTCTGGCCCGTTTCATGGACTATTACTCACTGTTTTGGGGTCTTGGAGCGATTTCCACGGTTAACAAAACCCGATGTGCGTTTATGTGTCGGTCATCAACTCTCGCGGTTTTTGTCGATTCTGACCCGTTTCTTGGACTACTACTCACCGCTTTGTGGTCCCAAAGCGATTTCCATGGTTGTCGAACCCCAAAGTGTGCTTACGTGTTGGTCATCAGGACTCGCAGTTTGGGCCGAGTCTGGCCCTTTTCTTCAAGTATTACTCAAATTTGGGGTCCCGAAGTGATTTTCCACGATTTACGAACCCAGGGTGCGTTTACGTGTCGGTCATCAACACTCCCAATTTTTGCCGATTTTGTTCCGTTTCGTGCACTATTACTCACTGTTTTGGGGTCCCGGAGTGATTTTCACGATTGACGAACCCCGGGGTGCGTTTACGTGTCGGTCATCAANCCCGGAGTGATTTTCACGATTGACGAACCCCGGGGTGCATTTACTTTCGGTCATCAACACTCCCAGTTTTTGCCGATTCTGGCCTGTTTCGTGGACTATTACTCACTGTTTTGGGTCTTGGAGTTATTTCCACGGTTAATGAACCCGATGTGTGTTTATGTGTCGGTCATCAACACTCGCGGTTTTTGTCGATTCTGACCCGTTTCGTGGACTACTACTCACTGTTTTGTGGTCCCATAGCGATTTCCATGGTTATCGAACCCCAGAGTGTGCTTACGTGTTGGTCGTCAAGACTCGCAGTTTGGGCCGATTCTGGCCCGTCTCTTCGACTATTACTCAATTTTGGGTCCCAAAGTGATTTCCATGATTGACAAACCCCGGGGTGCGTTTACGTGTCGGTCATCAACAATCCCAATTTTGGCCGATTCTGGTCCGTCTCGTGCACTATTACTCACTGTTTTGGGCTCCCGGAGTGATTTTCACGATTGACGAACCCCGGGGTGCGTTTACGTGTCGATCATCAACAGTCGCGGTTTTGTCGATTCTGGCCCGGCTCATGAACTATTACTCACCGTTTTGGGGTCCCGAAAAGATTTCTATGGTTGTCAAACCCCAAAGTGCGTTTACGTGTTGGTCAACAACAATCGCAGTTTGGGTCTATTCTGGCCCGTTTCTTGGACTATTACTCAGTTTTGGTGTTCCGAAGTGATTTCCAAGATTGACGAACCCAGGGGTGCGTTTACGTGTCGATCATCAACAGTCGCGGTTTTGTCGATTCTGGCCCGGCTCATGAACTATTACTCACCGTTTTGGGGTCCCGAAGCGATTTCCATGGTTGTCGATCCCCAAAGTGTGCTTACGTGTTGGTCATCAAGACTCGCAGTTTGGGCCGAGTCTGGCCCGTTTCTTCCAGTATTATGCCATTTTGGCTTCCCGAAGTGATTTTCCACGATTTACGAACCCAGGGTGCGTTTACGTGTCGGTCATCTACACTCGCGGTTTTTGTCGATTCTGACCCGTTTCATGAACTATTACTCACCGTTTTGGGGTCCCGAAGCGATTTCCATGGTTGTCGATCCCCAAAGTGTGCTTACGTGTTGGTCATCAAGACTCGCAGTTTGGGCCGAGTCTGGCCCGTTTCTTCCAGTATTATGCCATTTTGGCTTCCCGAAGTGATTTTCCACGATTTACGAACCCAGGGTGCGTTTACGTGTCGGTCATCTACACTCGCGGTTTTTGTCGATTCTGACCCGTTTCATGAACTATTACTCACCGTTTTGGGGTCCCGAAGCGATTTCCATGGTTGTCGATCCCCAAAGTGTGCTTACGTGTTGGTCATCAAGACTCGCAGTTTGGGCCGAGTCTGGCCCGTTTCTTCCAGTATTATGCCATTTTGGCTTCCCGAAGTGATTTTCCACGATTTACGAACCCAGGGTGCGTTTACGTGTCGGTCATCTACACTCGCGGTTTTTGTCGATTCTGACCCGTTTCATGAACTATTACTCACCGTTTTGGGGTCCCGAAGCGATTTCCATGGTTGTCGATCCCCAAAGTGTGCTTACGTGTTGGTCATCAAGACTCGCAGTTTGGGCCGAGTCTGGCCCGTTTCTTCCAGTATTATGCCATTTTGGCTTCCCGAAGTGATTTTCCACGATTTACGAACCCAGGGTGCGTTTACGTGTCGGTCATCTACACTCGCGGTTTTTGTCGATTCTGACCCGTTTCATGAACTATTACTCACCGTTTTGGGGTCCCGAAGCGATTTCCATGGTTGTCGATCCCCAAAGTGTGCTTACGTGTTGGTCATCAAGACTCGCAGTTTGGGCCGAGTCTGGCCCGTTTCTTCCAGTATTATGCCATTTTGGCTTCCCGAAGTGATTTTCCACGATTTACGAACCCAGGGTGCGTTTACGTGTCGGTCATCTACACTCGCGGTTTTTGTCGATTCTGACCCGTTTCATGAACTATTACTCACCGTTTTGGGGTCCCGAAGCGATTTCCATGGTTGTCGATCCCCAAAGTGTGCTTACGTGTTGGTCATCAAGACTCGCAGTTTGGGCCGAGTCTGGCCCGTTTCTTCCAGTATTATGCCATTTTGGCTTCCCGAAGTGATTTTCCACGATTTACGAACCCAGGGTGCGTTTACGTGTCGGTCATCTACACTCGCGGTTTTTGTCGATTCTGACCCGTTTCATGAACTATTACTCACCGTTTTGGGGTCCCGAAGCGATTTCCATGGTTGTCGATCCCCAAAGTGTGCTTACGTGTTGGTCATCAAGACTCGCAGTTTGGGCCGAGTCTGGCCCGTTTCTTCCAGTATTATGCCATTTTGGCTTCCCGAAGTGATTTTCCACGATTTACGAACCCAGGGTGCGTTTACGTGTCGGTCATCTACACTCGCGGTTTTTGTCGATTCTGACCCGTTTCATGAACTATTACTCACCGTTTTGGGGTCCCGAAGCGATTTCCATGGTTGTCGATCCCCAAAGTGTGCTTACGTGTTGGTCATCAAGACTCGCAGTTTGGGCCGAGTCTGGCCCGTTTCTTCCAGTATTATGCCATTTTGGCTTCCCGAAGTGATTTTCCACGATTTACGAACCCAGGGTGCGTTTACGTGTCGGTCATCTACACTCGCGGTTTTTGTCGATTCTGACCCGTTTCATGAACTATTACTCACCGTTTTGGGGTCCCGAAGCGATTTCCATGGTTGTCGATCCCCAAAGTGTGCTTACGTGTTGGTCATCAAGACTCGCAGTTTGGGCCGAGTCTGGCCCGTTTCTTCCAGTATTATGCCATTTTGGCTTCCCGAAGTGATTTTCCACGATTTACGAACCCAGGGTGCGTTTACGTGTCGGTCATCTACACTCGCGGTTTTTGTCGATTCTGACCCGTTTCATGAACTATTACTCACCGTTTTGGGGTCCCGAAGCGATTTCCATGGTTGTCGATCCCCAAAGTGTGCTTACGTGTTGGTCATCAAGACTCGCAGTTTGGGCCGAGTCTGGCCCGTTTCTTCCAGTATTATGCCATTTTGGCTTCCCGAAGTGATTTTCCACGATTTACGAACCCAGGGTGCGTTTACGTGTCGGTCATCTACACTCGCGGTTTTTGTCGATTACGGCCGTTTTGGGGTCCCGAAGCGATTTCCATGGTTGTCGAACCCCAAAGTGTGCTTACGTGTTGGTCATCAGGACTCGCAGTTTGGGCCGAGTCTGGCCCTTTTCTTCAAGTATTACTCAAATTTGGGGTCCCGAAGTGATTTTCCACGATTTACGAACCCAGGGTGCGTTTACGTGTCGGTCATCAACACTCCCAATTTTTGCCGATTTTGTTCCGTTTCGTGCACTATTACTCACTGTTTTGGGGTCCCGGAGTGATTTTCACGATTGACGAACCCCGGGGTGCGTTTACGTGTCGGTCATCAACACTCGCGGTATTTTTTGATTCTGGCCCGTTTCATGGAATATTACTCACCGTTTTGGGTCCCGAAGCGATTTCCATGGTTGTCAAACCCCAAGGGGTGTTTACGTGTCTGTCAGCAACAATCACAGTTTGGGCCAATTCTGGCCCGTTTCTTGGACTATTACTCTGTTTTGGAGTCCCGAAGTGATTTCCAAGATTGGCGAACCCCGTGGTGCGTTTATGTGTCGGTCATCAACTCTCACAATTTAGGCTGATTCTGATCCGTTTCGTGCACTATTACTCACTGTTTTGGGGTCCCAGAGCAATTTCCATGATTGACGATCCTCGGGGTGTGTTTACGCGTCCGTCGTCAACAATCACAGTTTTGGCCCATTCTTACCCATTTCATGGACTATTACTCATCGTTTTGGGGTCCCGAAGCAATTTCCATAGTAGTTGAACCCCAAGGTGCGCTTACATGTCGGTCATCAACACTCGCATTTTTGGCCGACTCTAGCCCGTTTCTTGGACTATTACTCACTATTTTGGGGTCCCGGAGTGATTTTCATAATTGATGAACCTCGGGGTGCGTTTACATGTCGGTCATCGACACTCGCGGTTTTTGTCGATTACGGCCGTTTTGGGGTCCCGAAGCGATTTCCATGGTTGTCAAACCCCAAGGTGCGTTTACGTGTTGGTCAACAACAATCGCATTTTGGGTCGATTCTTGCCCGTTTGTTGGACTATTACTCAGTTTTGGTGTTCCGAAGTGATTTCCAAGATTGACGAACCCAGGGGTGCGTTTACGTGTCGGCCATCAATCCTCACAATTTTGGCCGATTCTTGTCCGTTCCGTGCACTATTACTCAATGTTTTGGGGTCCCAGAGCGATTTCCATGATTGACGATCCCTGGGGTGCATTTACGTGTCCGTCGTCAACACTCACAGTTTTGGCCAATTCTGACCCGTTTCGTGGACTATTACTCACCGTTTTGGGGTCCCTAAGAGATTCCCATAGTTGTGCATTTATGTGGACTATTACTCACTGTTTTGGGGTCTTGGAGTCATTTCCACGGTTAACGAACCCGATGTGCATTTATGTGTCGGTCATCAACACTCGCGGTTTTTGTCGATTCTGACCCGTTTCGTGGACTATTACTCACCGTTTTGTGGTCCCAAAGCGATTTCCATGGTTATCGAACCCCAAAGTGTGCTTACGTGTTGGTCATCAAGACTCGCAGTTTGGGCCGATTCTGGCCCGTCTCTTCGACAATTACTCAATTTTGGGTCCCAAAGTGATTTCCATGATTGACGAACCCCGGGGTGCGTTTACGTGTCGGTCATCAACAATCCCAATTTTGGCCGATTCTGGTCCGTTTCGTGCAATATTACTCACTGTTTTGGGCTCCCGGAGTGATTTTCACGATTGACGAACCCTGGGGTGCGTTTACGTGTCGATCATCAACACTCGCGGTTTTTGTCGATTCTGGCCCGGCACATGAACTATTACTCACTGTTTTGGGGTCCCGAAGAGATTTCCATGGTTGTCAAACCCCAAGGTGCGTTTACGTGTTGGTCAACAACAATCGCAGTTTGGGTCGATTCTGGCCTGTTTCTTGGACTATTACTCAGTTTTGGTGTTCCGAAGTGATTTCCGAGATTGACGAACCCAGGGGTGCGTTTACGTGTCGGCCATCAATCCTCACAATTTTGGCCGATTCTTGTCCGTTTCGTGCACTATTACTCACTGTTTTGGGGTCCGAGAGCGATTTCCACGATTGACGATCCCCGGGGTGCGTTTACATGTCCGTCGTCAACACTCACAGTTTTGGCCAATTCTGACCCGTTTATTGGACTATTACTCACCGTCTTGGGGTCCCTAAGAGATTTCTATAGTTGTTGAATCCCAAGGTGCCCTTACTTGTCGATCATCAACACTCACAGTTTTTGCCCATTCTGACCCGTCTCGTGGACTATTACTCACTGTTTTGGGGTCTTGGAGCGATTTCCACGGTTAACAAACCCCGATGTGCGTTTATGTGTCGGTCATCAACACTCGCGGTTTTTGTCGATTCTGACCCGTTTCTTGGACTATTACTCACCGTTTTGTGGTCCCAAAGCGATTTCCATGGTTGTCGAACCCCAAAGTGTGCTTACGTGTTGGTCATCAGGACTCGCAGTTTGGGCCGAGTCTGGCCCTTTTCTTCAAGTATTACTCAATTTTGGGGTCCCGAAGTGATTTTCCACGATTTACGAACCCCAGGGTGCGTTTACGTGTCGGTCATCAACACTCCCAATTTTTGCCGATTCTGGTCCGTTTCGTGCACTATTACTCACTGTTTTGGGGTCCCGGAGTGATTTTCACGATTGACGAACCCCGGGGTGCGTTTACGTGTCGATCATCAACAGTCGCGGTTTTGTCGATTCTGGCCCGGCTCATGAACTATTACTCACCGTTTTGGGGTCCCGAAGCGATTTCCACGATTGACGATCCCCGGGATGCGTTTACGTGTCCGTCGTCAACACTCACAGTTTTGGCCAATTCTGGCCCGTTTCTTGGACTATTACTCAGTTTTGGGGTCCCGAAGTGATTTCCACGATTGACGAACCCCGGGGTGCGTTTACGTGTCGATCATCAACAGTCGCGGTTTTGTCGATTCTGGCCCGGCTCATGAACTATTACTCACCGTTTTGGGGTCCCGAAGCGATTTCCACGATTGACGATCCCCGGGATGCGTTTACGTGTCCGTCGTCAACACTCACAGTTTTGGCCAATTCTGGCCCGTTTCTTGGACTATTACTCAGTTTTGGGGTCCCGAAGTGATTTCCACGATTGACGAACCCCGGGGTGCGTTTACGTGTCGATCATCAACAGTCGCGGTTTTGTCGATTCTGGCCCGGCTCATGAACTATTACTCACCGTTTTGGGGTCCCGAAGCGATTTCCACGATTGACGATCCCCGGGATGCGTTTACGTGTCCGTCGTCAACACTCACAGTTTTGGCCAATTCTGGCCCGTTTCTTGGACTATTACTCAGTTTTGGGGTCCCGAAGTGATTTCCACGATTGACGAACCCCGGGGTGCGTTTACGTGTCGATCATCAACAGTCGCGGTTTTGTCGATTCTGGCCCGGCTCATGAACTATTACTCACCGTTTTGGGGTCCCGAAGCGATTTCCATGGTTGTCGAACCCCAAAGTGTGCTTACGTGTTGGTCATCAGGACTCGCAGTTTGGGCCGAGTCTGGCCCTTTTCTTCAAGTATTACTCAATTTTGGGGTCCC
Organism: Aegilops sharonensis; assembly: GCA_904067115.1. NCBI lineage: Eukaryota > Viridiplantae > Streptophyta > Magnoliopsida > Poales > Poaceae > Aegilops > Aegilops sharonensis. Next base: position 12,825,912 of record LR880969.1, on the reverse strand, counting down.
GAAGTGATTTTCCACGATTTACGAACCCCAGGGTGCGTTTACGTGTCGGTCATCAACACTCCCAATTTTTGCCGATTCTGGTCCGTTTCGTGCACTATTACTCACTGTTTTGGGGTCCCGGAGTGATTTTCACGATTGACGAACCCCGGGGTGCGTTTACGTGTCGGTCATCAACACTCGCGGTATTTTTCGATTCTAGCCCGTTTCATGGAATATTACTCACCGTTTTGGGTCCCGAAGCGATTTCCATGGTTGTCAAACCCCAAGGGGTGTTTACGTGTCTGTCAGCAACAATCACAGTTTGGGCCAATTCTGGCCCGTTTCTTGGACTATTACTCTGTTTTGGAGTCCCGAAGTGATTTCCAAGATTGGCGAACCCCGTGGTGCGTTTATGTGTCGGTCATCAACTCTCACAATTTAGGCTGATTCTGGTCCGTTTCGTGCACTATTACTCACTGTTTTGGGGTCCCAGAGCGATTTCCATGATTGACGATCCCCGGGGTGCGTTTACGTGTCCATCGTCAACAATCATAGTTTTGGCCAATTCTTACCCATTTCATGGACTATTACTCACCGTTTTGGGGTCCCGAAGCAATTTCCATAGTTGTTGAACCCCAAGGTGCGCTTACATGTCGGTCATCAACACTCGCATTTTTGGCCGACTCTAGCCCGTTTCTTGGACTATTACTCACTATTTTGGGGTCCCGGAGTGATTTTCATAATTGATGAACCTCGGGGTGCGTTTACATGTCGGTCATCGACGCTCGCGGTTTTTGTCGATTATGGCCGTTTTGGGGTCCCGAAGCGATTTCCATGGTTTTCAAACCCCAAGGTGCGTTTACGTGTTGGTCAACAACAATCGCATTTTGGGTCGATTCTGGCCCGTTTGTTGGACTATTACTCAGTTTTGGTGTTCCGAAGTGATTTCCAAGATTGACGAACCCAGGGGTGCGTTTACGTGTCAGTCATCAACACTCACAATTTTGGCCGATTCTTGTCCGTTTCGTGCACTATTACTCACTGTTTTGGGGTCCCAGAGCGATTTCCATGATTGACGATCCCTGGGGTGCATTTACGTGTCCGTCGTCAACACTCACAGTTTTGGCCAATTCTGACCCGTTTCGTGGACTATTACTCACCGTTTTGGGGTCCCTAAGAGATTCCCATAGTTGTTGAACCCCAAGGTGCGCTTACTTGTCGGTCATCAACACTCACAGTTTTTGCCGATTCTGGCCCGTTTCATGGACTATTACTCACTGTTTTGGGGTCTTGGAGTCATTTCCACGGTTAACGAACCCGATGTGCGTTTATGTGTCGGTCATCAACAGTCGCGGTTTTTGTCGATTCTGACCCGTTTCGTGGACTATTACTCACCGTTTTGTGGTCCCAAAGCGATTTCCATGGTTATCGAACCCCAAAGTGTGCTTACATGTTGGTCATCAAGAATCGCAGTTTGGGCCGATTCTGGCCCATCTCTTCGACAATTACTCAATTTTGGGTCCCAAAGTGATTTCCATGATTGACGAACCCCGGGGTGCGTTTACGTGTCGGTCATCAACAATCCCAATTTTGGCCGATTCTGGTCCGTTTCGTGCACTATTACTCACTGTTTTGGGCTCCCGGAGAGATTTTCACGATTGACGAACCCCGGGGTGCGTTTACGTGTCGATCATCAACACTCGCGGTTTTTGTCGACTCTGGCCTGGCACATGAACTATTACTCACCGTTTTGGGGTCCCGAAGAGATTTCCATGGTTGTCAAACCCCAAGGTGCGTTTACGTGTTGGTCAACAACAATCGCAGTTTGGGTCGATTCTGGCCCGTTTCTTGGACTATTACTCAGTTTTGGTGTTCCGAAGTGATTTCCAAGATTGACGAACCCAGGGGTGCGTTTACGTGTCGGCCATCAATCCTCACAATTTTGGCCGATTCTTGTCCGTTTCGTGCACTATTACTCACTGTTTTGGGGCCCGAGAGCGATTTCCACGATTGACGATCCCCGGGGTGCGTTTACGTGTCCGTCGTCAACACTCACAGTTTTGGCCAATTCTGACCCGTTTCGTGGACTATTACTCACCGTCTTGGGGTCCCTAAGAGATTTCTATAGTTGTTGAATCCCAAGGTGCCCTTACTTGTCGATCATCAACACTCACAGTTTTTGCCCATTCTGGCCCGTCTCGTGGACTATTACTCACTGTTTTGGGGTCTTGGAGCGATTTCCATGGTTAACGAACCCCGATGTGCGTTTATGTGTCGGTCATCAACACTCGCGGTTTTTGTCGATTCTGACCCGTTTCTTGGACTACTACTCACCGTTTTGTGGTCCCAAAGCGATTTGCATGGTTGTCGAACCCCAAAGTGTGCTTACGTGTTGGTCATCAGGACTCGCAGTTTGGGCCGAGTCTGGCCCTTTTCTTCAAGTATTACTCAATTTTGGGGTCCCGAAGTGATTTTCCATGATTTACGAACCCCAGGGTGCGTTTACGTGTCGGTCATCAACACTCCCAATTTTTGCCGATTCTGGTCCGTTTCGTGCACTATTACTCACTGTTTTGGGCTCCCGGAGTGATTTTCACGATTGACGAACCCCGGGGTGCGTTTACGTGTCGGTCATCAACACTCACTGTTTTTCTCGATTCTGGCCCGGCTCATGAACTATTACTCACCGTTTTGGGGTCCTGAAGAGATTTCCATGGTTGTCAAACCCCAAGGTGCGTTTACGTGTTGGTCAACAACAATCGCAGTTTGGGTCGATTCTTGCCCGTTTCTTGGACTATTACTCAGTTTTGGTGTTCCGAAGTGATTTCTAAGATTGACGAACCCAGGGGTGCGTTTACGTGTCAGTCATCAACACTCACAATTTTGGCCGATTCTTGTCCGTTTCGTGCACTATTACTCACTGTTTTGGGGTCCGAGAGCGATTTCCACGATTGACGATCCCCGGGGTGCATTTACGTGTCCGTCGTCAACACTCACAGTTTTGGCCAATTCTGACCCGTTTCGTGGACTATTACTCACCGTCTTGGGGTCCCTAAGAGATTTCCATAGTTGTTGAATCCCAAGGTGCCCTTACTTGTCGATCATCAACAGTCACAGTTTTTGCCGATTCTGGCCCGTTTCGTGGACTATTACTCACTGTTTTGGGGTCTTGGAGTGATTTCCACGGTTAACGAACCCCGATGTGCGTTTATGTGTCGGTCATCAACACTCCCGGTTTTTGTCGATTCTGACCCGTTTCTTGGACTATTACTCACCGTTTTGTGGTCCCAAAGCGATTTCCATGGTTGTCGAACCCCAAAGTGTGCTTACGTGTTGGTCATCAGGACTCGCAGTTTGGGCCGAGTCTGGCCCTTCTCTTCGAGTATTACTCAATTTTGGGGTCCCGAAGTGATTTTCCACGATTTACGAACCCCAGGGTGCGTTTACGTGTCGGTCATCAACACTCCCAATTATGGCCGATTCTGGTCCGTCTCTTCGACTATTACTCACTGTTTTGGGGTCCCGGAGTGATTTTCACGATTGACGAACCCCGGGGTGCGTTTACGTGTCGGTCATCAACACTCCCAATTATGGCCGATTCTGGTCCGTTTCGTGCACTATTACTCACTGTTTTGGGCTCCCGGAGTGATTTTCACGATTGACGAACCCCGGGGTGCGTTTACGTGTCGGTCATCAACACTCACTGTTTTTCTCGATTCTGGCCCGGCTCATGAACTATTACTCACCGTTTTGGGGTCCTGAAGAGATTTCCATGGTTGTCAAACCCCAAGGTGCGTTTACGTGTTGGTCAACAACAATCGCAGTTTGGGTCGATTCTTGCCCGTTTCTTGGACTATTACTCAGTTTTGGTGTTCCGAAGTGATTTCTAAGATTGACGAACCCAGGGGTGCGTTTACGTGTCAGTCATCAACACTCACAATTTTGGCCGATTCTTGTCCGTTTCGTGCACTATTACTCACTGTTTTGGGGTCCGAGAGCGATTTCCACGATTGACGATCCCCGGGGTGCATTTACGTGTCCGTCGTCAACACTCACAGTTTTGGCCAATTCTGACCCGTTTCGTGGACTATTACTCACCGACTTGGGGTCCCTAAGAGATTTCCATAGTTGTTGAATCCCAAGGTGCCCATACTTGTCGATCATCAACACTCACAGTTTTTGCCGATTCTGGCCCGTTTCGTGGACTATAACTCACTGTTTTGGGGTCTTGGAGTGATTTCCATGGTTAACGAACCCCGATGTGCGTTTATGTGTCGGTCATCAACACTCGCGGTTTTTGTCGATTCTGACCCGTTTCTTGGACTACTACTCACCGTTTTGTGGTCCCAAAGCGATTTGCATGGTTGTCGAACCCCAAAGTGTGCTTACGTGTTGGTCATCAGGACTCGCAGTTTGGGCCGAGTCTGGCCCTTTTCTTCAAGTATTACTCAATTTTGGGGTCCCGAAGTGATTTTCCATGATTTACGAACCCCAGGGTGCGTTTACGTGTCGGTCATCAACACTCCCAATTTTTGCCGATTCTGGTCCGTTTCGTGCACTATTACTCACTGTTTTGCGGTCCCGGAGTGATTTTCATGATTGACGAACCCCGGGGTGCGTTTACGTGTCGGTCATCAACACTCGCGGTATTTTTCGATTCTGGCCCGTTTCATGGAATATTACTCACCGTTTTGGGTCCCGAAGCGATTTCCATGGTTGTCAAACCCCAAGGGGTGTTTACGTGTCTGTCAGCAACAATCACAGTTCGGGCCAATTCTGGCCCGTTTCTTGGACTATTACTCTGTTTTGGAGTCCCGAAGTGATTTCCAAGATTGACGAACCCCGTGGTGCATTTATGTGTCGGTCATCAACACTCACAATTTAGGCTGATTCTGGTCCGTTTCGTGCACTATTACTCACTGTTTTGGGGTCCCAGAGCGATTTCCACGATTGACGATCCCCGGGGTGCGTTTACGTGTCCGTCGTCAACAATCACAGTTTTGGCCAATTCTTACCCATTTCATGGACTATTACTCACCGTTTTGGGGTCCCGAAGCAATTTCCATGGTTGTTGAACCCCAAGGTGCTCTTACATGTCGGTCATCAACACTCGCATTTTTGGCCGACTCTAGCCCGTTTCTTGGACTATTACTCACTATTTTGGGGTCCCGGAGTGATTTTCATGATTGATGAACCTCGGGGTGCGTTTACATGTCGGTCATCGACGCTCGCGGTTTTTGTCGATTATGGCCGTTTTGGGGTCCCGAAGCGATTTCCATGGTTGTCAAACTCCAAGGTGCGTTTACGTGTTGGTCAACAACAATCGCATTTTGGGTCGATTCTGGCCCGTTTCTTGAACTATTACTCAGTTTTGGTGTTCCGAAGTGATTTCCAAGATTGACGAACCCAGGGGTGCGTTTACGTATCGGTCATCAACACTCACAATTTTGGCCGATTCTTGTCCGTTTCGTGCACTATTACTCACTGTTTTGGGGTCCCAGAGCGATTTCCATGATTGACGATCCCTGGGGTGCATTTACGTGTCCGTCATCAACACTCACAGTTTTGGCCAATTCTGACCCGTTTCGTGGACTATTACTCACCGTTTTGGGGTCCCTAAGAGATTCCCATAGTTGTTGAACCCCAAGGTGCGCTTACTTGTCGGTCATCAACACTCACAGTTTTTGCCGATTCTGGCCCGTTTCGTGGACTATTACTCACTGTTTTGGGGTCTTGGAGTCATTTCCACGGTTAACGAACCCGATGTGCGTTTATGTGTCGGTCATCAACACTCGCGGTTTTTGTCGATTCTGACCCGTTTCGTGAACTATTACTCACCGTTTTGTCGTCCCAAAGCGATTTCCATGGTTATCGAACCCCAAAGTGTGCTTACGTGTTGGTCATCAAGACTCGCAGTTTGGGCCGATTCTGGCCCGTCTCTTCGACTATTACTCAATTTTGGGTCCCAAAGTGATTTCCATGATTGACGAACCCCGGGATGCGTTTACGTGTCGGTCATCAACAATCCCAATTTTGGCCGATTCTGGTCCGTTTCGTGCACTATTACTCACTGTTTTGGGCTCCCGGAGTGATTTTCACGATTGACGAACCCCGGGGTGCGTTTACGTGTCGATCATCAACACTCGCGGTTTTTGTCGATTCTGGCCCGGCACATGAACTATTACTCACCGTTTTGGGGTCCCGAAGAGATTTCCATGGTTGTCAAACCCCAAGGTGCGTTTACGTGTTGGTCAACAACAATCGCAGTTTGGGTCGATTCTGGCCCGTTTCTTGGACTATTACTCAGTTTTGGTGTTCCGAAGTGATTTCCAAGATTGACGAACCCAGGGGTGCGTTTATGTGTCGGTCATCAACCCTCACAATTTTTGCCGATTCTTGTCCGTTTCGTGCACTATTACTCACTGTTTTGGGGTCCGAGAGCGATTTCCACGATTGACGATCCCCGGGGTGCGTTTACGTGTCCGTCGTCAACACTCACAGTTTTGGCCAATTGTGACCCGTTTCGTGGACTATTACTCACCGTCTTGGGGTCCATAAGAGATTTCTATAGTTGTTGAATCCCAAGGTTCCCTTACTTGTCGATCATCAACACTCACAGTTTTTGCCCATTCTGGCCCGTTTCATGGACTATTACTCACATTTTTGGGGTCTTGGAGCGATTTCCACGGTTAACGAACCCCGATGTGCGTTTATGTGTCGGTCATCAACACTCGCGGTTTTTGTCGATTCTGACCCGTTTCTTGAACTATTACTCACCGTTTTGTGGTCCCAAAGCGATTTCCATGGTTGTCGAACCCCAAAGTGTGCTTACGTGTTGGTCATCAGGACTCGCAGTTTGGGCCGAGTCTGGCCCTTTTCTTCGAGTATTACTCAATTTTGGGGTCCCGAAGTGATTTTCCACGATTTATGAACCCCAGGGTGCGTTTACGTGTCGGTCATCAACAATCCCAATTTTGGCCGATTCATGTCCGTTTCGTGCACTATTACTCACTGTTTTGGGCTCCCGGAGTGATTTCCACGATTGACGATCCCCGGGGTGCGTTTACGTGTCGGTCATCAACACTCGCGGTATTTTTCGATTCTGGCCCGTTTCATGGAATATTACTCACCGTTTTGGGTCCCGAAGCGATTTCCATGGTTGTCAAACCCCAAGGGGTGTTTACGTGTCTGTCAGCAACAATCACAGTTTGGGCCAATTCTGGCCCGTTTCTTGGACTATTACTCTGTTTTGGAGTCCCGAAGTGATTTCCAAGATTGACGAACCCCGTGGTGCGTTTATGTGTCGGTCATCAACACTCACAATTTTTGCCGATTCTTGTCCGTTTCGTGCACTATTACTCACTGTTTTGGGGTCCGAGAGCGATTTCCACGATTGACGATCCCCGGGGTGCGTTTACGTGTCCGTCGTCAACACTCACAGTTTTGGCCAATTGTGACCCGTTTCGTGGACTATTACTCACCGTCTTGGGGTCCATAAGAGATTTCTATAGTTGTTGAATCCCAAGGTTCCCTTACTTGTCGATCATCAACACTCACAGTTTTTGCCCATTCTGGCCCGTTTCATGGACTATTACTCACATTTTTGGGGTCTTGGAGCGATTTCCACGGTTAACGAACCCCGATGTGCGTTTATGTGTCGGTCATCAACACTCGCGGTTTTTGTCGATTCTGACCCGTTTCTTGGACTACTACTCACCGCTTTGTGGTCCCAAAGCGATTTCCATGGTTGTCGAACCCCAAAGTGTGCTTACGTGTTGGTCATCAGGACTCGCAGTTTGGGCCGGGTCTGGCCCTTTTCTTCAAGTATTACTCAATTTTGGGGTCCCGAAGTGATTTTCCACGATTTATGAACCCCAGGGTGCGTTTACGTGTCGGTGATCAACACTCCCAATTTTTGCCGATTTTGGTCCGTTTCATGCACTATTACTCACTGTTTTGGGGTCCCGGAGTGATTTTCACGATTGACGAACCCCGGGGTGCGTTTACGTGTCGATCATCAACACTCGCGGTATTTTTCGATTCTGGCCCGTTTCATGGAATATTACTCACCGTTTTGGGTCCCGAAGCGATTTCCATGGTTGTCAAACCCCAAGGGGTGTTTACGTGTCTGTCAGCAACAATCACAGTTTGGGCCAATTCTGGCCCGTTTCTTGGACTATTACTCTGTTTTGGAGTCCCGAAGTGATTTCCAAGATTGACGAACCCCGTGGTGCGTTTATGTGTCGGTCATCAACACTCACAATTTAGGCTGATTCTGGTCCGTTTCGTGCACTATTACTCACTGTTTTGGGGTCCCAGAGCGATTTCCGCGATTGACGATCCCCGGGGTGCGTTTACGTGTCCGTCGTCAACAATCACAGTTTTGGCCAATTCTTACCCATTTCATGGACTATTACTCACAGTTTTGGGGTCCCGAAGCAATTTCCATGGTTGTTGAACCCTAAGGTGCGCTTACATGTCGGTCATCAACACTCGCATTTTTGGCCGACTCTAGCCCGTTTCTTGGACTATTACTCACTATTTTGGGGTCCCGGAGTGATTTTCATGATTGATGAACCTCGGGGTGCGTTTACATGTCGGTCATCGACGCTCGCGGTTTTTGTCGATTATGGCCGTTTTGGGGTCCCGAAGCGATTTCCATGGTTGTCAAACCCCAAGGTGCGTTTACGTGTTGGTCAACAACAATCGCATTTTGGGTCGATTCTGGCCCGTTTCTTGAACTATTACTCAGTTTTGGTGTTCCGAAGTGATTTCCAAGATTGACGAACCCAGGGGTGCATTTACGTGTCGGTCATCAACACTCACAATTTTCGCCGATTCTTGTCCGTTTCGTGCACTATTACTCACTGTTTTGGGGTCCCAGAGCGATTTCCATGATTGACGATCCCTGGGGTGCATTTACGTGTCCGTCGTCAACACTCACAGTTTTGGCCAATTCTGACCCGTTTCGTGGACTATTACTCACCGTTTTGGGGTCCCTAAGAGATTCCCATAGTTGTTGAACCCCAAGGTGCGCTTACTTGTCGGTCACCAACACTCACAGTTTTTGCCGATTCTGGCCCGTTTCATGGACTATTACTCACTGTTTTGGGGTCTTGGATTCATTTCCACGGTTAACGAACCCGATGTGCGTTTATGTGTCGGTCATCAACACTCGCGGTTTTTGTCGATTCTGACCCGTTTCGCGGACTATTACTCACCGTTTTGTGGTCCCAAAGCGATTTCCATGGTTATCGAACCCCAAAGTGTGCTTACGTGTTGGTCATCAAGACTCGCAGTTTGGGCCGATTCTGGCCCGTCTCTTCGACTATTACTCAATTTTGGGCCCCAAAGTGATTTCCATGATTGACGAACCCCGGGGTGCGTTTACGTGTCGGTCATCAACAATCCCAATTTTGGCCGATTCATGTCCGTTTCGTGCACTATTACTCACTGTTTTGGGCTCCCGGAGTGATTTTCACGATTGACGAACCCCGGGGTGCGTTTACGTGTCGATCATCAACACTCGCGGTTTTTGTCGATTCTGGCCCGGCACATGAACTATTACTCACCGTTTTGGGGTCCCGAAGAGATTTCCATGGTTGTCAAACCCCAAGGTGCGTTTACGTGTTGGTCAACAACAATCGCAGTTTGGGTCGATTCTGGCCCGTTTCTTGGACTATTACTCAGTTTTGGTGTTCCGAAGTGATTTCCAAGATTGACGAACCCCGGGGTGCATTTACGTGTCGATCATCAACACTC
>LR880969.1:12804078-12814730 GCA_904067115.1 Aegilops sharonensis | reverse complement strand
CGCAGTTTGGGTCGATTCTGGCCCGTTTCTTGGACTATTACTCAGTTTTGGTGTTCCGAAGTGATTTCCAAGATTGACGAACCCAGGGGTGCGTTTACGTGTCGGTCATCAACCCTCACAATTTTGGCCGATTCTTGTCCGTTTCGTGCACTATTACTCACTGTTTTGGGGTCCGAGAGCGATTTCCACGATTGACGATCCCCGGGGTGCGTTTACGTGTCCGTCGTCAACACTCACAGTTTTGGCCAATTGTGACCCGTTTCGTGGACTATTACTCACCGTCTTGGGGTCCCTAAGAGATTTCTATAGTTGTTGAATCCCAAGGTGCCCTTACTTGTCGATCATCAACACTCACAGTTTTTGCCCATTCTGGCCCGTTTCGTGGACTATTACTCACTGTTTTGGGGTCTTGGAGCGATTTCCACGGTTAACGAACCCCGATGTGCGTTTATGTGTTGGTCATCAACACTCGCGGTTTTTGTCGATTCTGACCCGTTTCTTGGACTATTACTCACCGTTTTGTGGTCCCAAAGCGATTTCCATGGTTGTCGAACCCCAAAGTGTGCTTACGTGTTGGTCATCAGGACTCGCAGTTTGGGCCGAGTCTGGCCCTTTTCTTCAAGTATTACTCAATTTTGGGGTCCCGAAGTGATTTTCCACGATTTACGAACCCCAGGGTGCGTTTACGTGTCGGTCATCAACACTCCCAATTTTTGCCGATTCTGGTCCGTTTCGTGCACTATTACTCACTGTTTTGGGGTCCCGGAGTGATTTTCACGATTGACGAACCCCGGGGTGCGTTTACGTGTCGGTCATCAACCCTCACAATTTTGGCCGATTCTTGTCCGTTTCGTGCACTATTACTCACTGTTTTGGGGTCTCGGAGTGATTTCCACGATTCGCGAACCCCGAGGTGCGTTTACGTGTCGGTCATCAACACTCGCGGTATTTTTCGATTCTGGCCCGTTTCATGGACTATTACTCACCGTTTTGTGGTCCCAAAGCGATTTCCATGGTTGTCGAACCCCAAAGTGTGCTTACGTGTTGGTCATCAGGACTCGCAGTTTGGGCCGAGTCTGGCCCTTTTCTTCAAGTATTACTCAATTTTGGGGTCCCGAAGTGATTTTCCACGATTTACGAACCCCAGGGTGCGTTTACGTGTCGGTCATCAACACTCCCAATTTTTGCCGATTCTGGTCCGTTTCGTGCACTATTACTCACTGTTTTGGGGTCCCGGAGTGATTTTCACGATTGACGAACCCCGGGGTGCGTTTACGTGTCGGTCATCAACACTCGCGGTATTTTTCGATTCTGGCCCGTTTCATGGAATATTACTCACCGTTTTGGGTCCCGAAGCGATTTCCATGGTTGTCAAACCCCAAGGGGTGTTTACGTGTCTGTCAGCAACAATCATAGTTTGGGAAAATTCTGGCCCGTTTCTTGGACTATTACTCTGTTTTAGAGTCCCGAAGTGATTTCCAAGATTGACGAACCCCGTGGTGCATTTATGTGTCGGTCATCAACACTCACAATTTAGGCTGATTCTGGTCCGTTTCGTGCACTATTACTCACTGTTTTGGGGTCCCAGAGCGATTTCCACGATTGACGATCCCCGGGGTGCGTTTACGTGTCCGTCGTCAACAATCACAGTTTTGGCCAATTCTTACCCATTTCATGGACTATTACTCACCGTTTTCGGGTCCCGAAGCAATTTCCATGGTTGTTGAACCCCAAGGTGCGCTTACATGTCGGTCATCAACACTCGCATTTTTGGCCGACTCTAGCCCGTTTCTTGGACTATTACTCACTATTTTGGGGTCCCGGAGTGATTTTCATGATTGATGAACCTCGGGGTGCGTTTATATGTCGGTCATCGACGCTCGCGGTTTTTGTCGATTATGGCCGTTTTGGGGTCCCGAAGCGATTTCCATGGTTGTCAAACCCCAAGGTGCGTTTACGTGTTGGTCAACAACAATCGCATTTTGGGTCGATTCTGGCCCACTTCTTGAAATATTACTCAGTTTTGGTGTTCCGAAGTGATTTCCAAGATTGATGAACCCAGGGGTGCGTTTACGTGTCGGTCATCAACACTCACAATTTTAGCCGATTCTTGTCCGTTTCGTGCACTATTACTCACTGTTTTGGGGTCCCAGAGCGATTTCCATGATTGACGATCCCTGGGGTGCATTTACGTGTCCGTCGTCAACACTCACAGTTTTGGCCAATTCTGACCCGTTTCGTGGACTATTACTCACCGTTTTGGGGTCCCTGAGAGATTCCCATAGTTGTTGAACCCCAAGGTGCGCTTACTTGTCGGTCATCAACACTCACAGTTTTTGCCGATTCTGGCCCGTTTCGTGGACTATTACTCACTGTTTTGGGGTCTTGGAGTCATTTCCACGGTTAACGAATCCGATGTGCGTTTATGTGTCGGTCATCAACACTCGCGGTTTTTGTCGATTCTGACCCGTTTCGTGGACTATTACTCACCGTTTTGTGGTCCCAAAGCGATTTCCATGGTTATCGAACCCCAAAGTGTGCTGACGTGTTGGTCATCAAGACTCGCAGTTTGGGCCGATTCTGGCCCGTCTCTTCGACTATTACTCAATTTTGGGTCCCAAAGTGATTTCCATCATTGACGAACCCCGGGGTGCGTTTACGTGTCGGTCATCAACACTCGCGGTATTTTTCGATTCTGGCCCGTTTCATGGAATATTACTCACCATTTTGGGTCCCGAAGCGATTTCCATGGTTGTCAAACCCCAAGGGGTGTTTACGTGTCTGTCAGCAACAATCACAGTTTGGGCCAATTCTGGCCCGTTTCTTGGACTATTACTCTGTTTTGGAGTCCCGAAGTGATTTCCAAGATTGACGAACCCCGTGGTGCGTTTATGTGTCGGTCATCAACACTCACAATTTAGGCTGATTCTGGTCCGTTTCGTGCACTATTACTCACAGTTTTGGGGTCCCAGAGCGATTTCCACGATTGACGATCCCCGGGGTGCGTTTACGTGTCCGTCGTCAACAATCACAGTTTTGGCCAATTCTTACCCATTTCATGGACTATTACTCACAGTTTTGGGGTCCCGAAGCAATTTCCATAGTTGTTGAACCCCAAGGTGCGCTTACATGTCGGTCATCAACACTCGCATTTTTGGCCGACTCTAGCCCGTTTCTTGGACTATTACTCACTATTTTGGGGTCCCGGAGTGATTTTCATGATTGATGAACCTCGGGGTGCGTTTACATGTCGGTCATCGACGCTCGCGGTTTTTGTCGATTATGGCCGTTTTGGGGTCCCGAAGCGATTTCCATGGTTGTCAAACCCCAAGGTGCGTTTACGTGTTGGTCAACAACAATCGCATTTGGGTCGATTCTGGCCCGTTTCTTGAACTATTACTCAGTTTTGGTGTTCCGAAGTGATTTCCAAGATTGACGAACCCAGGGGTGCGTTTACGTGTCGGTCATCAACACTCACAATTTTGGCCGATTCTTGTCCGTTTCGTGCACTATTACTCAGTGTTTTGGGGTCCCAGAGCGATTTCCATGATTAACGATCCCTGGGGTGCATTTACGTGTCCGTCGTCAACACTCACAGTTTTGGCCAATTCTGACCCGTTTCGTGGACTATTACTCACCGTTTTGGGGTCCCTAAGAGATTCCCATAGTTGTTGAACCCCAAGGTGCGCTTACTTGTCGGTCATCAACACTCACAGTTTTTGCCGATTCTGGCCCGTTTCATGGAATATTACTCACCATTTTGGGTCCCGAAGCGATTTCCATGGTTGTCAAACCCCAAGGGGTGTTTACGTGTCTGTCAGCAACAATCACAGTTTGGGCCAATTCTGGCCCGTTTCTTGGACTATTACTCTGTTTTGGAGTCCCGAAGTGATTTCCAAGATTGACGAACCCCGTGGTGCGTTTATGTGTCGGTCATCAACACTCACAATTTAGGCTGATTCTGGTCCGTTTCGTGCACTATTACTCACTGTTTTGGGGTCCCAGAGCGATTTCCACGATTGACGATCCCCGGGGTGCGTTTACGTGTCCGTCGTCAACAATCACAGTTTTGGCCAATTCTTACCCATTTCATGGACTATTACTCACCGTTTGGGGTCCCAAAGCGATTTCCATGGTTATCGAACCCCAAAGTGTGCTGACGTGTTGGTCATCAAGACTCGCAGTTTGGGCCGATTCTGGCCCGTCTCTTCGACTATTACTCAATTATGGGTCCCAAAGTGATTTCCATCATTGACGAACCCCGGGGTGCGTTTACGTGTCGGTCATCAACACTCGCAGTTTTTGCCGATTCTGGCCCGTTTCGTGCACTACTACCTGGCGCTTATACACAGCGAAGTGTTTGTAAGAGGCCGGCGTATACAAATCGGTCATCAACACTAGCGGTTTTGGCCGATTCTGGCCCGTTTCGTGCACTACTACCTGGCGCTTATACACAGCGAAGTGTTTGTAAGAGGCCGGCGTATACAAATCGGTCATCAACACTAGCGGTTTTGGCCGATTCTGGCCCGTTTCGTGCACTACTACCTGGCGCTTATACACAGCGAAGTGTTTGTAAGAGGCCGGCGTATACAAATCGGTCATCAACACTAGCGGTTTTGGCCGATTCTGGCCCGTTTCGTGCACTACTACCTGGCGCTTATACACAGCGAAGTGTTTGTAAGAGGCCGGCGTATACAAATCGGTCATCAACACTAGCGGTTTTGGCCGATTCTGGCCCGTTTCGTGCACTACTACCTGGCGCTTATACACAGCGAAGTGTTTGTAAGAGGCCGGCGTATACAAATCGGTCATCAACACTAGCGGTTTTGGCCGATTCTGGCCCGTTTCGTGCACTACTACCTGGCGCTTATACACAGCGAAGTGTTTGTAAGAGGCCGGCGTATACAAATCGGTCATCAACACTAGCGGTTTTGGCCGATTCTGGCCCGTTTCGTGCACTACTACCTGGCGCTTATACACAGCGAAGTGTTTGTAAGAGGCCGGCGTATACAAATCGGTCATCAACACTAGCGGTTTTGGCCGATTCTGGCCCGTTTCGTGCACTACTACCTGGCGCTTATACACAGCGAAGTGTTTGTAAGAGGCCGGCGTATACAAATCGGTCATCAACACTAGCGGTTTTGGCCGATTCTGGCCCGTTTCGTGCACTACTACCTGGCGCTTATACACAGCGAAGTGTTTGTAAGAGGCCGGCGTATACAAATCGGTCATCAACACTAGCGGTTTTGGCCGATTCTGGCCCGTTTCGTGCACTACTACCTGGCGCTTATACACAGCGAAGTGTTTGTAAGAGGCCGGCGTATACAAATCGGTCATCAACACTAGCGGTTTTGGCCGATTCTGGCCCGTTTCGTGCACTACTACCTGGCGCTTATACACAGCGAAGTGTTTGTAAGAGGCCGGCGTATACAAATCGGTCATCAACACTAGCGGTTTTGGCCGATTCTGGCCCGTTTCGTGCACTACTACCTGGCGCTTATACACAGCGAAGTGTTTGTAAGAGGCCGGCGTATACAAATCGGTCATCAACACTAGCGGTTTTGGCCGATTCTGGCCCGTTTCGTGCACTACTACCTGGCGCTTATACACAGCGAAGTGTTTGTAAGAGGCCGGCGTATACAAATCGGTCATCAACACTAGCGGTTTTGGCCGATTCTGGCCCGTTTCGTGCACTACTACCTGGCGCTTATACACAGCGAAGTGTTTGTAAGAGGCCGGCGTATACAAATCGGTCATCAACACTAGCGGTTTTGGCCGATTCTGGCCCGTTTCGTGCACTACTACCTGGCGCTTATACACAGCGAAGTGTTTGTAAGAGGCCGGCGTATACAAATCGGTCATCAACACTAGCGGTTTTGGCCGATTCTGGCCCGTTTCGTGCACTACTACCTGGCGCTTATACACAGCGAAGTGTTTGTAAGAGGCCGGCGTATACAAATCGGTCATCAACACTAGCGGTTTTGGCCGATTCTGGCCCGTTTCGTGCACTACTACCTGGCGCTTATACACAGCGAAGTGTTTGTAAGAGGCCGGCGTATACAAATCGGTCATCAACACTAGCGGTTTTGGCCGATTCTGGCCCGTTTCGTGCACTACTACCTGGCGCTTATACACAGCGAAGTGTTTGTAAGAGGCCGGCGTATACAAATCGGTCATCAACACTAGCGGTTTTGGCCGATTCTGGCCCGTTTCGTGCACTACTACCTGGCGCTTATACACAGCGAAGTGTTTGTAAGAGGCCGGCGTATACAAATCGGTCATCAACACTAGCGGTTTTGGCCGATTCTGGCCCGTTTCGTGCACTACTACCTGGCGCTTATACACAGCGAAGTGTTTGTAAGAGGCCGGCGTATACAAATCGGTCATCAACACTAGCGGTTTTGGCCGATTCTGGCCCGTTTCGTGCACTACTACCTGGCGCTTATACACAGCGAAGTGTTTGTAAGAGGCCGGCGTATACAAATCGGTCATCAACACTAGCGGTTTTGGCCGATTCTGGCCCGTTTCGTGCACTACTACCTGGCGCTTATACACAGCGAAGTGTTTGTAAGAGGCCGGCGTATACAAATCGGTCATCAACACTAGCGGTTTTGGCCGATTCTGGCCCGTTTCGTGCACTACTACCTGGCGCTTATACACAGCGAAGTGTTTGTAAGAGGCCGGCGTATACAAATCGGTCATCAACACTAGCGGTTTTGGCCGATTCTGGCCCGTTTCGTGCACTACTACCTGGCGCTTATACACAGCGAAGTGTTTGTAAGAGGCCGGCGTATACAAATCGGTCATCAACACTAGCGGTTTTGGCCGATTCTGGCCCGTTTCGTGCACTACTACCTGGCGCTTATACACAGCGAAGTGTTTGTAAGAGGCCGGCGTATACAAATCGGTCATCAACACTAGCGGTTTTGGCCGATTCTGGCCCGTTTCGTGCACTACTACCTGGCGCTTATACACAGCGAAGTGTTTGTAAGAGGCCGGCGTATACAAATCGGTCATCAACACTAGCGGTTTTGGCCGATTCTGGCCCGTTTCGTGCACTACTACCTGGCGCTTATACACAGCGAAGTGTTTGTAAGAGGCCGGCGTATACAAATCGGTCATCAACACTAGCGGTTTTGGCCGATTCTGGCCCGTTTCGTGCACTACTACCTGGCGCTTATACACAGCGAAGTGTTTGTAAGAGGCCGGCGTATACAAATCGGTCATCAACACTAGCGGTTTTGGCCGATTCTGGCCCGTTTCGTGCACTACTACCTGGCGCTTATACACAGCGAAGTGTTTGTAAGAGGCCGGCGTATACAAATCGGTCATCAACACTAGCGGTTTTGGCCGATTCTGGCCCGTTTCGTGCACTACTACCTGGCGCTTATACACAGCGAAGTGTTTGTAAGAGGCCGGCGTATACAAATCGGTCATCAACACTAGCGGTTTTGGCCGATTCTGGCCCGTTTCGTGCACTACTACCTGGCGCTTATACACAGCGAAGTGTTTGTAAGAGGCCGGCGTATACAAATCGGTCATCAACACTAGCGGTTTTGGCCGATTCTGGCCCGTTTCGTGCACTACTACCTGGCGCTTATACACAGCGAAGTGTTTGTAAGAGGCCGGCGTATACAAATCGGTCATCAACACTAGCGGTTTTGGCCGATTCTGGCCCGTTTCGTGGACTATTACTCACCGTTTTGGGGTCCCGAAGCGATTTCCATGGTTGTCAAACCCCAAGGGGTGTTTACGTGTCTGTCAGCAACAATCACAGTTTGGGCCAATTCTGGCCCGTTTCTTGGACTATTACTCTGTTTTGGAGTCCCGAAGTGATTTCCAAGATTGACGAACCCCGTGGTGCGTTTATGTGTCGGTCATCAACACTCACAATTTAGGCTGATTCTGGTCCGTTTCGTGCACTATTACTCACTGTTTTGGGGTCCCAGAGCGATTTCCACGATTGACGATCCCCGGGGTGCGTTTACGTGTCCGTCGTCAACAATCACAGTTTTGGCCAATTCTTACCCATTTCATGGACTATTACTCACAGTTTTGGGGTCCCGAAGCAATTTCCATAGTTGTTGAACCCCAAGGTGCGCTTACATGTCGGTCATCAACACTCGCATTTTTGGCCGACTCTAGCCCGTTTCTTGGACTATTACTCACTATTTTGGGGTCCCGGAGTGATTTTCATGATTGATGAACCTCGGGGTGCGTTTTACATGTCGGTCATCGACGCTCGCGGTTTTTGTCGATTATGGCCGTTTTGGGGTCCCGAAGCGATTTCCATGGTTGTCAAACCCCAAGGTGCGTTTACGTGTTGGTCAACAACAATCGCATTTTGGGTCGATTCTGGCCCGTTTCTTGAACTATTACTCAGTTTTGGTGTTCCGAAGTGATTTCCAAGATTGACGAACCCAGGGGTGCGTTTACGTGTCGGTCATCAACACTCACAATTTTGGCCGATTCTTGTCCGTTTCGTGCACTATTACTCAGTGTTTTGGGGTCCCAGAGCGATTTCCATGATTGACGATCCCTGGGGTGCATTTACGTGTCCGTCGTCAACACTAACAGTTTTGGCCAATTCTGACCCGTTTCGTGGACTATTACTCACCGTTTTGGGGTCCCTAAGAGATTCCCATAGTTGTTGAACCCCAAGGTGCGCTTACTTGTCGGTCATCAACACTCACAGTTTTTGCCGATTCTGGCCCGTTTCGTGGACTATTACTCACTGTTTTGGGGTCTTGGAGTCATTTCCACGGTTAACGAACCCGATGTGCGTTTATGTGTCGGTCATCAACACTCGCAGTTTTTGTCGATTCTGACCCGTTTNCACTCACAGTTTTTGCCGATTCTGGCCCGTTTCGTGGACTATTACTCACTGTTTTGGGGTCTTGGAGTCATTTCCACGGTTAACGAACCCGATGTGCGTTTATGTGTCGGTCATCAACACTCGCGGTTTTTGTCGATTCTGACCCGTTTCGTGGACTATTACTCACCGTTTTGTGGTCCCAAAGCGATTTCCATGGTTATCGAACCGCAAAGTGTGCTGACGTGTTGATCATCAAGACTCGCAGTTTGGGCCGATTCTGGCCCGTCTCTTCTACTATTACTCAATTTTGGGTCCCAAAGTGATTTCCATGATTGACGAACCCCGGTGTGCGTTTACGTGTCGGTCATCAACACTCACGGTTTTTGTCGATTCTGGCCCGGCACATGAACTATTACTCGCCGTTTTGGGGTCCCGAAGAGATTTCCATGGTTGTCAAACCCCAAGGTGCGTTTACGTGTTGGTCAACAACAATCGCAGTTTGGGTCGATTCTGGCCCGTTTCTTGGACTATTACTCAGTTTTGGTGTTCCGAAGTGATTTCCAAGATTGACGAACCCAGGGGTGCGTTTACGTGTCGGTCATCAACACTCACAATTTTGGCCGATTCTTGTCCGTTTCGTGCATTATTACTCACTGTTTTGGGGTCCGAGAGCGATTTCCACGATTGACGATCCCCGGGGTGCGTTTACGTGTCCGTCGTCAACACTCACAGTTTTGGCCAATTCTGACCCGTTTCGTGGACTATTACTCACCGTCTTGGGGTCCCTAAGAGATTTCTATAGTTGTTGAATCCCAAGGTGCCCTTACTTGTCGATCATCAACACTCACAGTTTTTGCCCATTCTGGCCGTTTCGTGGACTATTACTCACTGTTTTGGGGTCTTGGAGCAATTTCCACGGTTAACGAACCCCGATGTGCGTTTATGTGTCGGTCATCAACACTCGCGGTTTTTGTCGATTCTGACCCGTTTCTTGGACTATTACTCACCGTTTTGTGGTCCCAAAGCGATTTCCATGGTTGTCGAACCCCAAAGTGTGCTTACGTGTTGGTCATCAGGACTCGCAGTTTGGGCCGAGTCTGGCCCTTTTCTTCAAGGATTACTCAATTTTGGGGTCCCGAAGTGATTTTCCACGATTTACGAACCCCAGGGTGCGTTTACGTGTCGGTCATCAACACTCCCAATTTTTGCCTATTCTGGTCCGTTTCGTGCACTATTACTCACTGATTTGGGGTCCCGGAGTGATTTTCACGATTGATGAACCCCGGGGTGCGTTTACGTGTCGGTCATCAACACTCGCGGTATTTTTCGATTCTGGCCCGTTTCATGGAATATTACTCACCGTTTTGGGTCCCGAAGCGATTTCCAAGGTTGTCAAACCCCAATGGGTGTTTTCGTGTCTGTCAGCAACAATCATAGTTTGGGGAAATTCTGGCCCGTTTCTTGGACTATTACTCTGTTTTGGAGTCCCGAAGTGATTTCCAAGATTGACGAACCCCGTGGTGCGTTTATATGTCGGTCATCAACACTCACAATTTAGGCTGATTCTGGTCCGTTTCGTGCACTATTACTCACTGTTTTGGGGTCCCAGAGCGATTTCCACGATTGACGATCCCCGGGGTGCGTTTACGTGTCCGTCGTCAACAATCACAGTTTTGGCCAATCTTACCCATTTCATGGACTATTACTCACCGTTTTGGGGTCCCGAAGCAATTTCCATAGTTGTTGAACCCCAAGGTGCGCTTACATGTCGGTCATCAACACTCGCATTTTTGGCCGACTCTAGCCCGTTTCTTGGACTATTACTCACTATTTTGGG
>LR880969.1:12790943-12802975 GCA_904067115.1 Aegilops sharonensis | reverse complement strand
GTTTTGGGGTCCCGAAGAGATTTCCATGGTTGTCAAACCCCAAGGTGCGTTTACGTGTTGGTCAACAACAATCGCAGTTTGGGTCGATTCTGGCCCGTTTCTTGGACTATTACTCAGTTTTGGTGTTCCGAAGTGATTTCCAAGATTGACGAACCCAGGGGTGCGTTTACGTGTCGGTCATCAACACTCCCAATTTTTGCCGATTCTGGTCCGTTTCGTGCACTATTACTCACTGATTTGGGGTCCCGGAGTGATTTTCACGATTGATGAACCCCGGGGTGCGTTTACGTGTCGGTCATCAACACTCGCGGTATTTTTCGATTCTGGCCCGTTTCATGGAATATTACTCACCGTTTTGGGTCCCGAAGCGATTTCCAAGGTTGTCAAACCCCAATGGGTGTTTACGTGTCTGTCAGCAACAATCATAGTTTGGGGAAATTCTGGCCCGTTTCTTGGACTATTACTCTGTTTTGGAGTCCCGAAGTGATTTCCAAGATTGACGAACCCCGTGGTGCGTTTATATGTCGGTCATCAACACTCACAATTTAGGCTGATTCTGGTCCGTTTCNCCTCGGGCTGCGTTTACATGTCGGTCATCGAAGCTCGCGGTTTTTGTCGATTATGGCCGTTTTGGGGTCCCGAAGCGATTTCCATGGTTGTCAAACCCCAAGGTGCGTTTACGTGTTGGTCAACAACAATCGCATTTTGGGTCGATTCTGGCCCGTTTCTTGAACTATTACTCAGTTTTGGTGTTCCGAAGTGATTTCCAAGATTGACGAACCCAGGGGTGCATTTACGTGTCGGTCATCAACACTCACAATTTTGGCCGATTCTTGTCCGTTTCGTGCACTATTACTCACTGTTTTGGGGTCCCAGAGCGATTTCCATGATTGACGATCCCTGGGGTGCATTTACGTGTCCGTCGTCAACACTCACAGTTTTGGCCAATTCGGACCCGTTTCGTGGACTATTACTCACCGTTTTGGGGTCCCTAAGAGATTCCCATAGTTGTTGAACCCCAAGGTGCGCTTACTTGTCGGTCATCAACACTCACAGTTTTTGCCGATTCTGGCCCGTTTCGTGGACTATTACTCACTGTTTTGGGGTCTTGGAGTCATTTCCACGGTTAACGAACCCGATGTGNACTCACAGTTTTTGCCGATTCTGGCCCGTTTCGTGGACTATTACTCACTGTTTTGGGGTCTTGGAGTCATTTCCACGGTTAACGAACCCGATGTGCGTTTATGTGTCGGTCATCAACACTCGCGGTTTTTGTCGATTCTGACCCGTTTCGTGGACTATTACTCACCGTTTTGTGGTCCCAAATCGATTTCCATGGTTATCGAACCCCAAAGTGTGCTGACGTGTTGGTCATCAAGACTCGCAGTTTGGGCCGATTCTGGCCCGTCTCTTCTACTATTACTCAATTTTGGGTCCCAAAGTGATTTCCATGATTGACGAACCCCGGTGTGCGTTTACGTGTCGATCATCAACACTCACGGTTTTTGTCGATTCTGGCCCGGCACATGAAGTATTACTCGCCGTTTTGGGGTCCCGAAGAGATTTCCATGGTTGTCAAACCCCAAGGTGCGTTTACGTGTTGGTCAACAACAATCGCAGTTTGGGTCGATTCTGGCCCGTTTCTTGGACTATTACTCAGTTTTGGTGTTCCGAAGTGATTTCCAAGATTGACGAACCCAGGGGTGCGTTTACGTGTCGGTCATCAACACTCACAATTTTGGCCGATTCTTGTCCGTTTCGTGCATTATTACTCACTGTTTTGGGGTCTGAGAGCGATTTCCACGATTGACGATCCCCGGGGTGCGTTTACGTGTCCATCATCAACACTCACAGTTTTGGCCAATTCTGACCCGTTTCGTGGACTATTACTCACCGTCTTGGGGTCCCTAAGAGATTTCTATAGTTGTTGAATCCCAAGGTGCCCTTACTTGTCGATCATCAACACTCACAGTTTTTGCCCATTCTGGCCGTTTCGTGGACTATTACTCACTGTTTTGGGGTCTTGGAGCAATTTCCACGGTTAACGAACCCCGATGTGCGTTTATGTGTCGGTCATCAACACTCGCGGTTTTTGTCGATTCTGACCCGTTTCTTGGACTATTACTCACCGTTTTGTGGTCCCAAAGCGATTTCCATGGTTATCGAACCCCAAAGTGTGCTGACGTGTTGGTCATCAAGACTCGCAGTTTGGGCCGATTCTGGCCCGTCTCTTCTACTATTACTCAATTTTGGGTCCCAAAGTGATTTCCATGATTGACGAACCCCGGTGTGCGTTTACGTGTCGATCATCAACACTCACGGTTTTTGTCGATTCTGGCCCGTTTCTTGAACTATTACTCAGTTTTGGTGTTCCGAAGTGATTTCCAAGATTGACGAACCCCGGGGTGCGTTTACGTGTCGGTCATCAACACTCGCAGTTTGGGCCGATTCTGGCCCGTCTCTTCTACTATTACTCAATTTTGGGTCCCAAAGTGATTTCCATGATTGACGAACCCCGGTGTGCGTTTACGTGTCGATCATCAACACTCACGGTTTTTGTCGATTCTGGCCCGTTTCTTGAACTATTACTCAGTTTTGGTGTTCCGAAGTGATTTCCAAGATTGACGAACCCCGGGGTGCGTTTACGTGTCGGTCATCAACACTCGCAGTTTGGGCCGATTCTGGCCCGTCTCTTCTACTATTACTCAATTTTGGGTCCCAAAGTGATTTCCATGATTGACGAACCCCGGTGTGCGTTTACGTGTCGATCATCAACACTCACGGTTTTTGTCGATTCTGGCCCGTTTCTTGAACTATTACTCAGTTTTGGTGTTCCGAAGTGATTTCCAAGATTGACGAACCCCGGGGTGCGTTTACGTGTCGGTCATCAACACTCGCAGTTTGGGCCGATTCTGGCCCGTCTCTTCTACTATTACTCAATTTTGGGTCCCAAAGTGATTTCCATGATTGACGAACCCCGGTGTGCGTTTACGTGTCGATCATCAACACTCACGGTTTTTGTCGATTCTGGCCCGTTTCTTGAACTATTACTCAGTTTTGGTGTTCCGAAGTGATTTCCAAGATTGACGAACCCCGGGGTGCGTTTACGTGTCGGTCATCAACACTCGCAGTTTGGGCCGATTCTGGCCCGTCTCTTCTACTATTACTCAATTTTGGGTCCCAAAGTGATTTCCATGATTGACGAACCCCGGTGTGCGTTTACGTGTCGATCATCAACACTCACGGTTTTTGTCGATTCTGGCCCGTTTCTTGAACTATTACTCAGTTTTGGTGTTCCGAAGTGATTTCCAAGATTGACGAACCCCGGGGTGCGTTTACGTGTCGGTCATCAACACTCGCAGTTTGGGCCGATTCTGGCCCGTCTCTTCTACTATTACTCAATTTTGGGTCCCAAAGTGATTTCCATGATTGACGAACCCCGGTGTGCGTTTACGTGTCGATCATCAACACTCACGGTTTTTGTCGATTCTGGCCCGTTTCTTGAACTATTACTCAGTTTTGGTGTTCCGAAGTGATTTCCAAGATTGACGAACCCCGGGGTGCGTTTACGTGTCGGTCATCAACACTCGCAGTTTGGGCCGATTCTGGCCCGTCTCTTCTACTATTACTCAATTTTGGGTCCCAAAGTGATTTCCATGATTGACGAACCCCGGTGTGCGTTTACGTGTCGATCATCAACACTCACGGTTTTTGTCGATTCTGGCCCGTTTCTTGAACTATTACTCAGTTTTGGTGTTCCGAAGTGATTTCCAAGATTGACGAACCCCGGGGTGCGTTTACGTGTCGGTCATCAACACTCGCAGTTTGGGCCGATTCTGGCCCGTCTCTTCTACTATTACTCAATTTTGGGTCCCAAAGTGATTTCCATGATTGACGAACCCCGGTGTGCGTTTACGTGTCGATCATCAACACTCACGGTTTTTGTCGATTCTGGCCCGTTTCTTGAACTATTACTCAGTTTTGGTGTTCCGAAGTGATTTCCAAGATTGACGAACCCCGGGGTGCGTTTACGTGTCGGTCATCAACACTCGCAGTTTGGGCCGATTCTGGCCCGTCTCTTCTACTATTACTCAATTTTGGGTCCCAAAGTGATTTCCATGATTGACGAACCCCGGTGTGCGTTTACGTGTCGATCATCAACACTCACGGTTTTTGTCGATTCTGGCCCGTTTCTTGAACTATTACTCAGTTTTGGTGTTCCGAAGTGATTTCCAAGATTGACGAACCCCGGGGTGCGTTTACGTGTCGGTCATCAACACTCGCAGTTTGGGCCGATTCTGGCCCGTTTCTTGGACTATAACTCAGTTTTGATGTTCCGAAGTGATTTCCAAGATTGACGAACCCCGGGGTGCGTTTACGTGTCCGTCGTCAACACTCACAGTTTTGGCCAATTCTGACCCGTTTCGTGGACTATTACTCACCGTTTTGGGGTCCCTAAGAGATTCCCATAGTTGTTGAACCCCAAGGTGCGCTTACTTGTCGGTCATCAACACTCACAGTTTTTGCCGATTCTGGCCCGTTTCGTGGACTATTACTCACTGTTTTGGGGTCTTGGAGTCATTTCCACGGTTAACGAACCCGATGTGCGTTTATGTGTCGGTCATCAACACTCGCGGTTTTTGTCGATTCTGACCCGTTTCGTGGACTATTACTCACCGTTTTGTGGTCCCAAAGCGATTTCCATGGTTATCGAACCCCAAAATGTGCTTACGTGTTGGTCATCAAGACTCGCAGTTTGGGCCGATTCTGGCCCGTCTCTTCGACTATTACTCAATTTTGGGTCCCAAAGTGATTTCCATGATTGACGAACCCCGGGGTGCGTTTACGTGTCGGTCATCAACAATCCCAATTTTGGCCGATTCTGGTCCGTTTCGTGCACTCACTGTTTTGGGCTCCCGGAGTGATTTTCACGATTGACGAACCCCGGTGTGCGTTTACGTGTCGATCATCAACACTCGCGGTTTTTGTCGATTCTGGCCCGGCACATGAACTATTACTCGCCATTTTGGGGTCCCGAAGAGATTTCCATGGTTGTAAAACCCCAAGGTGCGTTTACGTGTTGGTCAACAACAATAGCAGTTTGGGTCGATTCTGGCCCGTTTCTTGGACTATAACTCAGTTTTGATGTTCCGAAGTGATTTCCAAGATTGACGAACACAGGGGTGCGTTTACGTGTCGGTCATCAACACTCACAATTTTGGCCGATTCTTGTCCGTTTCGTGCATTATTACTCACTGTTTTGGGGTCCGAGAGCGATTTCCACGATTGACGATCCCCGGGGTGCGTTTACGTGTCCGTCGTCAACACTCACAGTTTTGGCCAATTCTGACCCGTTTCGTGGACTATTACTCACCGTCTTGGGGTCCCTAAGAGATTTCTATAGTTGTTGAATCCCAAGGTGCCCTTACTTCTCGATCATCAACACTCATAGTTTTTGCCCATTCTGGACCGTTTCGTGGACTATTACTCACTGTTTTGGGGTCTTGGAGCGATTTCCACGGTTAACGAACCCCGATGTGAGTTTATGTGTCGGTCATCAACACTCGCGGTTTTTGTCGATTCTGACCCGTTTCTTGGACTATTATTACTCACCATTTTGTGGTCCCAAAGCGATTTCCATGGTTGTCGAACCCCAAAGTGTGCTTACGTGTTGGTCATCAGGACTCGCAGTTTGGGCCGAGTCTGGCCCTTTTCTTCAAGTATTACTCAATTTTGGGGTCCCGAAGTGATTTTCCACAATTTACGAACCCCAGGGTGCGTTTACGTGTCGGTCATCAACACTCCCAATTTTTGCCGATTCTGGTCCGTTTCGTGCACTATTACTCACTGTTTTGGGGTCCCGGAGTGATTTTCACGATTGACGAACCCCGGGGTGCGTTTACGTGTCGGTCATCAACACACGCGGTTTTTTCGATTCTGGCCCGTTTCATGGAATATTACTCACCGTTTTGGGTCCCGAAGCGATTTCCATGGTTGTCAAACCCCAAGGGGTGTTTACGTGTCTGTCAGTAACAATCACAGTTTGGGCCAATTCTGGCCCGTTTCTTGGACTATTACTCTGTTTTGGAGTCCCGAAGTGATTTCCAAGATTGACGAACCCCGTGGTGCGTTTATGTGTCGGTCATCAATACTCACAATTTAGGCTGATTCTGGTCCGTTTCGTGCACTATTACTCACTGTTTTACGGTCCCAGAGCGATTTCCACGATTGACGATCCCCGGGGTGCGTTTACGTGTCCGTCGTCAACAATCACAGTTTTGGCCAATTCTTACCCATTTCATGGACTATTACTCACCGTTTTCGGGTCCCGAAGCAATTTCCATAGTTGTTGAACCCCAAGGTGTGCTTACATGTCGGTCATCAACACTCGCATTTTTGGCCGACTCTAGCCCGTTTCTTGGACTATTACTCACTATTTTGGGGTCCCGGAGTGATTTTCATGACTGATGAACCTCTGGGTGCGTTTACATGTCGGTCATCGACACTCGCGGTTTTTGTCGATTATGGCCGTTTTGGGATCCCGAAGCGATTTCCATGGTTGTCAAACCCCAAGGTGCGTTTACGTGTTGGTCAACAACAATCGCATTTTGGGTCGATTCTGGCCCGTTTCTTGGACTATTACTCAGTTTTGGTGTTCCGAAGAGATTTCCAAGATTGACGAACCGAGGGGTGCGTTTACGTGTCGGTCATCAACACTCACAATTTTGGCCGATTCTTGTCCGTTTCGTGCACTATTACTCACTGTTTTGGGGTCCCAGAGCGATTTCCATGATTGACGATCCCTGGGGTGCATTTACGTGTCCGTCGTCAACACTCACAGTTTTGGCCAATTCTGACCCGTTTCGTGGACTATTACTCACCGTTTTGGGGTCCCTAAGAGATTCCCATAGTTGTTGAACCCCAAGGTGCGCTTACTTGTCGGTCATCAACACTCACAGTTTTTGCCGATTCTGGCCCGTTTCATGGACTATTACTCACTGTTTTGGGGTCTTGGTGTGATTTCCACGGTTAACGAACCCGATGTGCGTTTATGTGTGGGTCATCAACACTCGCGGTTTTTGTCGATTCTGACCCGTTTCGTGGACTATTACTCACCGTTTTGTGGTCCCAAAACGATTTCCATGGTCATCGAATCCCAAAGTGTGCTTACGTGTTGGTCATGAAGACTCGCAGTTTGGGCCGATTCTGGCCCGTCTCTTCGACTATTACTCAATTTTGGGTCCCAAAGTGATTTCCATGATTGACGAACCCCGGGGTGCGTTTACGTGTCGGTCATCAACAATCCCAATTTTGGCCGGTTCTGGTCCGTTTCGTGCACTATTACTCACTGTTTTGGGCTCCCGGAGTGATTTTCACGATTGACGAACCCCGGGGTGCGTTTACGTGTCGATCATCAACACTCGCGGTTTTTGTCGATTCTGGCCCGACTCATGAACTATTACTCACCGTTTTGGGGTGCCGAAGAGATTTCAAGGGTTGTCAAACCCCAAGGTGCGTTTACGTGTTGGTCAACAACAATCGCAGTTTGGGTCTATTCTGGCCCGTTTCTTGGACTATTACTCAGTTTTGGTGTTCCGAAGTGATTTCCAAGATTGACGAACCCAGGGGTGCGTTTACGTGTCGGTCATCAACACTCACAATTTTGGCCGATTCTTGTCCGTTTCGTGCACTATACTCACTGTTTTGGGGTCCTAGAGCGATTTCCACGATTGACGATCCCCGTGGTGCATTTACGTGTCCGTCGTCAACACTCACAGTTTTGGCCAATTCTGACCCGTTTCATGGACTATTACTCACCGACTTGGGGTCCCTAAGAGATTTCCATAGTTGTTGAATCCCAAGGTGCCCATACTTGTCGATCATCAACACTCACAGTTTTTGCCGATTCTGGCCCGTTTCGTGGACTATTACTCACTGTTTTGGGGTCTTGGAGTGATTTCCACGGTTAACGAACCCCGATGTGCGTTTATGTGTTGGTCATCAACACTCGCGGTTTTTGTCGATTCTGACCCGTTTCTTGGACTATTACTGTGACGCCCGGATAATTAAGCCACAGTAACCCTCTGCTAATGATGCCATGTCACCTCGATTTCTGTTGCTAATCTCGCGTTAGTTTGAAACCGATTCAGATTCAAATTTAAAATCAAGTTAAACGGTAAAAGTTTTCAAACATTAAAACTAAAATGTTAGGGTTCTGCCAAATAATGCATAGGTATTTATGGCGGAGAAATCACACTTTTATAAAATGTTAGACTACTCTAAAATGCTGTAACAGTAGCAAAAACAATTATTTAAACGCTTTGAGAAAAATTAAAACAAATTGCCCCAAAATTTTAGTGACAGCCCAAGGTATTGCAAAGTAATTTTAGGACAAGTCTCTTATTTAACAAAATTCATTTGGACTTAAATTATAATGCAAAACCGTACAGGATTAAAGAAAATAGAAATATATTAAAGAAAACTAAACTAAGCTAACCTAACCTACTTGGTTGTTGGCCCATCTAACAAACAACTAGCCCAGCCTGGCGCCCCACTCTACTAACCCTAACTCTTCCTGTCCCGATTCCCATCTCTCCCTCATTCCCACCTCGCGCCGCCAGGGACGAGTGAGAGCGCTCCCGCTCGACCCCACAGCTCGTCCTGCCGGCCATGCCCTGCCCCTCCCCCCGAGCTCTCCTCACCCTCCCCCACTTGCCCTCTCCCCCACCACTCTCCCGATCCAGATCGGGATCGGGGCGACCATGCCCCTGCCTCGTTGACTCCATGCCCTCCTCTCCCTTGCGCGACGCCCGCCGGAAACCGCGGCCACGCCTCGCGCCGACCGCGCCACCGACTGGATCGCCACCTCGCCATCGACCAGGACAACCTCGCCGGACTGCCGTCGTCCCCGTCCTCCTCTCCAACGGCCTTCACCGACCCTCGTCGCTCGCCGGACCGCCCCGACCCCATCACAGCCGTCGCAGGACGCCTCCTCGTCTTCCCCCACGCCGGCTTCCCCAAGCCTCGGCGACCGAACCCCTGCAACGCTGGTGAGGCCTTTGGCCTCCTCTTTCCTCTTTGCACCGCTCCTGCACGTCTCCCCGTCGCAGGTCACGCACCGTCGGCCACCCACGCGCTGCCTGCGCCCGCCGGCGCCGTCCCACGTCTGCACCTCGTGCTCCTACCCCCGCATCCGCCTGGGGTTGTGCCCCCCTGCTTCGCGGACTGCTCTGCCGCTGCTCATCGGCGATGCTGCTCCCTACCTCCACACGCCAGGCCCGTGCCTTCCCGTTCCAGCGCCGTGGCCACTACAGCGCCCGCTGGCCACACCCTCCATGGCTCGACCACCTCTCGTCGCGCCACTACGGCGGCATGCCGTCGCCGCCGCCTGATCGGCGGTTTGGGCGTGCGCCCAGGCGAATGGTTGCTGGGCATTGCGCCCGCTGCCTGTAACCCGCCAGCGCCTGTTAACCCCCTGTACCAATGACAAGTGGGCCCAGCCCCTAGAACGTGTTAAAAAAAGAATATAAATAAATAAATAAATAAAATGAATTAATTAGTTAACTAAATTAGTTAACTTAATTAGGTCTGTTAAATTAACCTAATCACCTTTTAAACTAACTAATCATGTTTAATTAACCTAAGTCAATGACAACCGGGACCCACGCGTCAGGTTGACCGAGTCAACTCTGTTGACTGCTGACATCAGCATGACATCATGCTGATGTCATTATTCTATTTTCTGAATTAATTTAAATAATTAATTAAATTCCAGAAATTCATAAAATATTTAGAAAATCATATCTTTTAATCCGTAACTCGGATTAAATTATTTTCAACATGAAAGTTGCTCAGAACGACGAGACGATCCCGGATAAGCAGCCCGTTCGTCCACCACACACCCCTAACATATCAAACTCACAACTTTCCCCCTCCGGCTCCTTTGCCCGAAAATGCAAATCACCGGGGATACTTTCCCGGATGTTTTCCCCCCTTCACCGATATCACCTACTACCGCGTTAGGGCACACCGCACACCGCGTATTGTCTTGTTACGCTTTGTGATACTTTGATTGCTCTGTTATTTATTGTATTCCCCCTCCGTTACTTCTTTCCGGTAGACCCCGAGACTGCCGGCGACCCCCAGTTCGACTACGGTGTTGATGATCCCTCCTTGCCAGAGCAACCAGGCAAGCCCCCCCTTTGATCACCAGATATCGCCTACTCTTCTCTATACTGCTTGCATTAGAGTAGTGTAGCATGTTACTGCTTTCAGTTATTCCTATACTGTTGCATAGCCTGTCCTTGCTACTACTGTTGTTACCTTTACCTGCTATCCTACTGCTTAGTATAGGATGCTAGTGTTCCATCAGTGGCCCTACATTCTTGTCCGTCTGCCATGCTATACTACTGGGCTGTGATCACTTCGGCAGGTGATCACGGGCATATACTATATACTTTACACTGTTACATTACCTGTGATACTGTTCGGAGATGGGGGCTGAAAGGACAGGTGGCTCCATCCCGGTCGAGGTGGGCCTGGGTTCCCGACGGCCCCCGACTGTTACTTGTGGCGGAGCGGCAGGGCAGGTTGAGACCACCTAAGAGAGAGGTGGGCCTGGCCCTGGTCGGCGTTCGCGGATACTTAACACGTTTAACGAGATCTGGGTATTTGATCTGAGTCTGGCGATTTGGTCTATACGCACTAACCATCTACGTGGGAGTAGTTATGGGTATCCCGACGTCGTGGTATCAGCCGAAGCACTTCGTGACGCCAGCGACTGAGCGGCGTGCGCCGGATTGGAACGTAAGCCTGCTCTTGTATTAAGGGGGCTAGTTCCGCTTTCGGCCGCCCTCGCAACGTGCAGGTGTGCATTGGGCGATGGGCCCAGACCCCTGTGCGCTTAGGTTTAGACCGGCGTGTTGGCCTCTCTGTTGTGCCTAGGTGGGGCTGCGACGTGTTGATCTTCCGCGGCCGGGCATGACCCAGAAAAGTGTGTCCGGCCAAATGGGATCAAGCGTGTTGGGTTATGTGGTGCACCCCTGCAGGGAAGTTTAATCTATTCGAATAGCCGTGATCTTCGGTAACAGGACGAGTTGGAGTTGTACCTTGACCTTATGACAACTAGAACCGGATACTTAATAAAACACACCCTTCCAAGTGCCAGATACAACCCGGTGGTCGCTCTCTCTCAGGGTTACGAGGAGGGGATCGCCGGGTAGGATTATGCTATTCGATGCTACTTGGAGGACTTCAGTCTGCTCTCTTCTACATGTTGCAAGACGGAGGCTGCCAGAAGCGTAGTCTTCGACAGGATTAGTTATCCCCCTCTTATTCTGGCATTCTGCAGTCCAGTCCACTGGTATGGCCCTTTACACATATATCCATGCATATGTAGTGTAGCTCCTTGCTTGCGAGTACTTTGGATGAGTACTCACGGTTGCCTTGTTCCCCCTTTTCCCCCTTTCTCTACCCGATTGCTGCAACCAGACGATGGAGCCCAGGAGCCAGACGCCACCGTCGATGACGACTACTACACTGGAGGTGCCTACTACTACATGCAGCCCGCTGACGACGACCTGGAGTAGTTTAGGAGGATCCCAGGCAGGAGGCCTGCGCCTCTTTCGATCTGTATCCCAGTTTGTGCTAGCCTTCTTAAGGCAAACTTGTTTAACTTATGTCTGTACTCAGATATTGTTGCTTCCGCTGACTCGTCTATGATCGAGCACTTGTATTCGAGCCCTCGAGGCCCCTGGCTTGTATTATGATGCTTGTATGACTTATTTTATTTTTAGAGTTGTGTTGTGATATCTTCCCGTGAGTCCCTGATCTTGATCGTACACGTTTGCGTGTATGATTAGTGTACGATTGAATCGGGGGCGTCACAAGTTGGTATCAGAGCCGACTGCCTGTAGGAATCCCCCTTCCACACTCCTTGGCCGAAGTTGAGTCTAGACTTTACAGAACCTTTACTAACATGGCTGTGCGGCCCATGGGCCCACGTCGCCATTGGGTGGTATTAGGATCTTTTA
>LR880969.1:12757324-12782903 GCA_904067115.1 Aegilops sharonensis | reverse complement strand
CCCCCCACTCCCCCGATCCAGATCGGGATCGGGGCGACCACGCCCCTGCCCCGTTGACTCCTCGCCCTCCTCTCCCTTGCGCGACGCCCGCCGGAAACCGCGGCCACGCCTCGCGCCGACCGCGCCACCGACTGGATCGCCACCTCGCCGTCGACCAGGACAACCTCGCCGGATTGCCGTCGTCCCCGTCCTCCTCTCCAACGGCCTTCACCGACCCTCGTCGCTCGCCGGACCGCCCCGACCCCATCACAGCCGTCGCCGTACGCCTCCTCGTCTTCCCCCACGCCGGATTCCCCAAGCCTCGGCGACCGAACCCCTGCAACGCTGGTGAGGCCCTTAGCCTCCTCTTTCCTCTTTGCACTGCTCCTGCACGTCTCCCCGTCGCCGGTCACGCACCGTCGGCCACCCACGCGCTGCCTGCGCCCGCCGGCGCCATCCCGCGTCTGCACCTCGTGCCCCTACCCCCGCAACCGCCTGGGGTTGTGCCCCCCTGCTTCGCGGACTGCTCTGCCGCTGCTCATCGGCGATGCTGCTCCCTACCTCCCCACGCCAGGCCCGTGCCTTCCCGGTCCGGCGCCGTGGCCACTACAGTGCCCGCTGGCCACACCCTCCATGGCCCGACAACCTCTCGTCGCGCCACTACGGCGGCATGCCGTCGCCGTCGCCTCATCGGCGGTTTGGGCATGCGCCCAGGCGAATGGTTGCTAGGCATTGGGCCCGCTGCCTGTAACCCGCCAGCGCCTGTTAACCCCCTGTACGAATGACAAGTGGGCCCAGCCCCTAGAACGTGTTAAAAAAAGAACATAAATAAATAAATAAATAAATAAATAAATAAATAAATTAGTTAACTAAATTAGTTAACTAAATTAGTTAACTTAATTAGGTCTGTTAAATTAACCTAATCACTTTTTAAACTAACTAATCATGTTAATTTAACCTAAGTCAATGACAACCGGGACCCACACGTCAGGTTAACCGAGTCAACTCTGTTGACTGCTGACATCAGCATGACATCTATTTTCCGAATTAATTTAAATAATTAATTAAATTCCTGAAATTAATAAAATCTTTAGAAAATCATATCTTTTAATCCGTAACTCGGATTAAATTATTTTCAACATGAAAGTTGCTCAGAACGACGAGACGATCCCGGATAAGCAGCCCGTTCGTCCACCACGCACCCCTAACATATCAAACTCGCAACTTTCCCCCTCCGGCTCCTTTGCCCGAAAACGCGAAACACCGGGGATACTTTCCCGGATGTTTCCCCCCTTCACCGGTATCACCTACTACCGCGTTAGGGCACACCACACACCGCGTATTGTCTTGTTACGCTTTGTGATACTTTGATTGCTCTGTTATTTATTGTGTTCCCCCTCTGTTACTTCTTTCCAGTAGACCCCGAGACTGCCGGCGACCCCCAGTTCGACTACGGTGTTGACGATCCCTCCTTGCCAGAGCAACCAGGCAAGCCCCCCCTTTGATCACCAGATGTCGCCTACTCTTCTCTATACCGCTTGCATTAGAGTAGTGTAGCATGTTACTGCTTTCAGTTATTCCTAATCTGCTGCATAGCCTGTCCTTGCTACTAATGTTGTTACCTTTACCTGCTATCCTACTGCTTAGTATAGGATGCTAGTGTTCCATCAGTGGCCCTACATTCTTGTCCGTCTGCCATGCTATACTACTGGGCTGTGATCACTTCGGCAGGTGATCACGGGCATATACTATATACTTTACACTGTTACATTACCTGTGATACTGTTCGGAGATGGGGGCTGAAAGGACAGGTGGCTCCATCCCAGTAGAGGTGGGCCTGGGTTCCCGACGGCCCCCGACTGTTACTTGTGGCGGAGCGGCAGGGCAGGTTGAGACCACCTAAGAGAGAGGTGGGCCTGGCCCTGGTCGGCGTTCGCGGATACTTAACACGTTTAACAAGATCTGGGTATTTGATCTGAGTCTGGCCATTTGGTCTATACGCACTAACCATCTACGTGGGAGTAGTTATGGGTATCCCGACGTCGTGGTATCAGCCGAAGCAACGTGCAGGTGTGCATTGGTCGATGGGCCAAGACCCTCGCAACGTGCAGGTGTGCATTGGGCGATGGGCCCAGACCCCTGTGCGCTTAGGTTTAGACCGGCGTGTTGGCCTCTCTGTTGTGCCTAGGTGGGGCTGCGACGTGTTGATCTTCCACGGCCGGGCATGACCCAGAAAAGTGTGTCCGGCCAAATGGGATCAAGCGTGTTGGGTTATGTGGTGCACCCCAACAGGGATGTTTAATCTATTCGAATAGCCGTGATCTTGGGTAACAGGACGACTTGGAGTTGTACCTTGACCTTATGACAACTAGAACCGGATACTCAATAAAACACACCCTTCCAAGTGCCAAATACAACACGGTGGTCGCTCTCTCTCAGGGTTACGAGGAGGGGATCGCCGGGTAGGATTATGCTATTCGATGCTACTTGGAGGACTTCAGTCTGCTCTCTTCTACATGTTGCAAGACGGAGGCTGCCAGAAGCGTAGTCTTCGACAGGATTAGCTATCCCCCTCTTATTCTGGCATTCTACAGTCCAGTCCACTGATATGGCCCTTTACACATATATCCATGCATATGTAGTGTAGCTCCTTGCTTGCGAGTACTTTGGATGAGTACTCACGGTTGCCTTGTTCCCCCTTTTCCCCCTTTCTCTAGCCGACTGCTGCAACCAGACAATGGAGCCCAGGAGCCAGACGCCACCGTCGATGACGACTACTACACTGGAGGTGCCTACTACTACTACCTGCAGCCCGCTGACGACGACCTGGAGTAGTTTAGGAGGATCCCAGGCAGGAGGCCTGCGCCTCTTTCAATCTGTATCCCAGTTTGTGCTAGCCTTCTTAAGGCAAACTTGTTTAACTTATGTCTGTACTCAGATATTGTTGCATCCGCTGACTCGTCTATGATCGAGCACTTGTATTCGAGCCCTCGAGGCCCCTGGCTTGTATTATGATGCTTGTATGACTTATTTTATTTTTAGAGTTGTGTTGTGATATCTTCCCGTGAGTCCCTGATCGTTTGCGTGTATGATTAGTGTACGATTGAATCGGGGGCGTCAAAATTACTCACCGTTTTGTGGTCCCAAAGCGATTTCCATGGTTGTCGAACCCCAAAATGTGCTTACGTGTTGGTCATCAAGATTCGCAGTTTGGGCCGATTATGGCCCTTTTCTTCGAGTATTACTCAATTTTGGGGTCCCGAAGTGATTTTCCACGATTGACGAACCCCGAGGTGCGTGTACGTGTCGGTCATCAACACTCCCAATTATGGCCGATTCTGGTCCGTTTCGTGCACTATTACTCACTGTTTTGGGGTCCCAGATTGATTTTCACGATTGACGAACCACAGGCTGCGTTTACGTCTCGGTCATCAACACTCGCGGTTTTTTTCAATTCTGGCCCGTTTCATGGACTATTACTCACCGTTTTGGGTCCCGAAGCGATTTCCATGGCTGTGAAACCCCAAGGGGTGTTTACGTGTCTGTCAGCAACAATCACAGTTTGGGCCAATTCTGGCCCGTTTCTTGGACTATTACTCTGTTTTGGAGTCCCGAAGTGATTTCCAAGATTGACGAACCCCGGGGTGCGTTTATGTGTCGGTCATCAACACTCACAATTTAGGCTGATTCTGGTCCGTTTCGTGCACTATTACTCACTGTTTTTGGGTCCCAGAGCGATTTCCACGATTGACGATCCCCGGGGTGCGTTTACGTGTCCGTCGTCAACACTCACATATTTGGCCAATTCTTACCCATTTCATGGACTATTACTCACCGTTTTGGGGTCCCGAAGAAATTTCCATAGTTGTTGAACCCCAAGGTGCGCTTACATGTCGGTCATCAACTCTCGCATTTTTGGCCGACTTTAGCCCGTTTCTTGGACTATTACTCACTATGTTGGGGTCCCGGAGTGATTTTCATGATTGACGAACCTCGGGGTGCGTTTACATGTCGGTCATCGACACTCGCGGTTTTTGTCGATTCTGGCCGTTTTGGGGGTCCCGAAGCGATTTCCATGGTTGTCAAACCCCAAGGTGCGTTTACGTGTTGGTCAACAACAATCGCATTTTGGGTCGATTCTGGCCCGTTTTTTGGACTATTACTCAGTTTTGGTGTTCCGAAGTGATTTCGAAGATTGACGAACCCAGGGGTGCATTTACGTGTCGGTCATCAACACTCACAATTTTGGCCGATTCTTGTCCGTTTCGTGCACTAGTACTCACTGTTTTGGGGTCCCAGAGCGATTTCCATGATTGACGATCCCCGGGGTGCATTTACGTGTCCGTCGTCAACACTCACAGTTTTGGCCAATTCTGACCCGTTTCGTGGACTATTACTCACCGTTTTGGGGTCCCTAAGAGATTTCATAGTTGTTGAACCCCAAGGTGTGCTTACTTGTCGGTCATCAACACTCATAGTTTTTGCTGATTCTGGCCCGTTTCGTGGACTATTACGCACTGTTTTGGGGTCTTGGAGTGATTTCCACGGTTAACGAACCCGATGTGCGTTTATGTGTTGGTCATCAACACTCGCGGTTTTTGTCGATTCTGACCCGTATCTTGGATAATTACTCACCATTTTGTGGTCCCAAAGGGATTTCCATGGTTGTCGAACCCCAAAGTGTGCTTACATGTTGGTCATCAAGATTCGCAGTTTGGGCCGATTCTGGCCTGTTTCTTCAACTATTACTCAATTTTGGGGTCCCGAAGTGATTTTCCACGATTGACGAACCACGGGGTGCGTTTACGTGTCGGTCATCAACACTCCCAATTTTGGCCGATTCTAGTCCGTTTCGTGCACTATTACTCACTGTTTTGGGGTCCCGGAGTGATTTTCACGATT
Source organism: Aegilops sharonensis (assembly GCA_904067115.1). NCBI lineage: Eukaryota > Viridiplantae > Streptophyta > Magnoliopsida > Poales > Poaceae > Aegilops > Aegilops sharonensis. Next base: position 12,778,022 of record LR880969.1, on the reverse strand, counting down.
GACGAACCCCGGGGTGCGTTTACGTGTCGGTCATCAACACTCACAATTTTGGCCGATTCTTGTCCGTTTCGTTCACTATTACTCACTGTTTTGGGGTCCCAGAGCGATTTCCATGATTGACGATCCCCGGGGTGCATTTACGTGTCCGTCGTCAACACTCACAGTTTTGGCCAATTCTGAACCGTTTCGTGGACTATTACTCACCGTTTTGGGGTCCCTAAGAGATTTCATAGTTGTTGAACCCCAAGGTGTGCTTACTTGTCGGTCATCAACACTCATAGTTTTTGCTGATTCTGGCCCGTTTCGTGGACTATTACTCACTGTTTTGGGGTCTTGGAGTGATTTCCACGGTTAACGAACCCGATGTGCGTTTATGTGTTGGTCATCAACACTCGCGGTTTTTGTCGATTCTGACCCGTATCTTGGATTATTACTCACCATTTTGTGGTCCCAAAGGGATTTCCATGGTTGTCGAACCCCAAAGTGTGCTTACATGTTGGTCATCAAGATTCGCAGTTTGGGCCGATTCTGGCCTGTTTCTTCAACTATTACTCAATTTTGGGGTCCCGAAGTGATTTTCCACGATTGACGAACCACGGGGTGCGTTTACGTGTCGGTCATCAACACTCCCAATTATGGCCGATTCTAGTCCGTTTCGTGCACTATTACTCACTGTTTTGGGGTCCCGGAGTGATTTTCACGATTGACGAACCCCGGGGTGCGTTTACGTGTCGGTCATCAACACTCGCGGTTTTTTTCGATTCTGGCCCGTTTCATGTAATATTACTCACTGTTTTGGGTCCCGAAGCAATTTCCATGGTTGTCAAACCCGAAGGGGTGTTTGCGTGTCTGTCAGCAACAATCACAGTTTGGGCCGATTCTGGCCCGTTTCTTGGACTATTACGCTGTTTTGGAGTCCCGAAGTGATTTCCACGATTGACAAACCCCGGGGTGCGTTTATGTGTCGGTCATCAACACTCACAATTTAGGCTGATTCTGGTCCGTTTCGTGCACTATTACTCACTGTTTTGGGGTCCCAGAGCAATTTCCACGATTGACAAAACCCGGGGTGCGTTTACGTGTCCGTCGTCAACACTCACAGTTTTGGCAAATTCTTACCCATTTCGTGGACAATTACTCACCGTTTTGGGGTCCCGAAGCAATTTCCATAGTAGTTGAACCCCAAGTTGCGCTTACATGTCGGTCATCAACACTCGCATTTTTGGCCGATTCTAGCCCGTTTCTTGGACTATTACTCACTATTTTGGGGTCCCGGAGTGATTTTCATGATTGACGAACCTCGGGGTGCGTTTACATGTCGGTCATCGACACTCGCGGTTTTTGTTGATTCTGTCCGTTTTGGGGTCCCGAAGCGATTTCCATGGTTGTCAAACCCCAACGTGCGTTTACGTGTTGGTCAACAACAATCGCGGTTTGGGTCGATTCTGGCCCGTTTCTTGGACTATTACTCAGTTTTGGTGTTCCGTAGTGATTTCCAAGATTGACGAACCCAGGGGTGCGTTTACGTGTCGGTCATCAACACTCACAATTTTGGCCGATTCTTACGTGTCGTTCATCAACACTCACAATTTAGGCTGATTCTAGTCCGTTTCGTGCACTATTACGCTCTGTTTGGGCGTCCCAGAGCGATTTCCACGATTGAGATCCCCGGGGTGCGTTTACGTGTCGGTCATCAACACTCGCAATTTTGGCCGATTCTAGCCCGTTTCTTGGACTATTACGCTGTTTTGGAGTCCCGAAGTGATTTCCACGATTGACGAACCCCGGGGTGCGTTTACGTGTCGGTCATCAACACTCGCAATTTTGGCCGATTCTAGCCCGTTTCTTGGACTATTACGCTGTTTTGGAGTCCCGAAGTGATTTCCACGATTGACGAACCCCGGGGTGCGTTTACGTGTCGGTCATCAACACTCGCAATTTTGGCCGATTCTAGCCCGTTTCTTGGACTATTACGCTGTTTTGGAGTCCCGAAGTGATTTCCACGATTGACGAACCCCGGGGTGCGTTTACGTGTCGGTCATCAACACTCGCAATTTTGGCCGATTCTAGCCCGTTTCTTGGACTATTACGCTGTTTTGGAGTCCCGAAGTGATTTCCACGATTGACGAACCCCGGGGTGCGTTTACGTGTCGGTCATCAACACTCGCAATTTTGGCCGATTCTAGCCCGTTTCTTGGACTATTACGCTGTTTTGGAGTCCCGAAGTGATTTCCACGATTGACGAACCCCGGGGTGCGTTTACGTGTCGGTCATCAACACTCGCAATTTTGGCCGATTCTAGCCCGTTTCTTGGACTATTACGCTGTTTTGGAGTCCCGAAGTGATTTCCACGATTGACGAACCCCGGGGTGCGTTTACGTGTCGGTCATCAACACTCGCAATTTTGGCCGATTCTAGCCCGTTTCTTGGACTATTACTCACTATTTTGGGGTCCCGGAGTGATTTTCATGATTGACGAACCTCGGGGTGCGTTTACATGTCGGTCATCGACACTCGCGGTTTTTGTTGATTCTGTCCGTTTTGGGGTCCCGAAGCGATTTCCATGGTTGTCAAACCCCAACGTGCGTTTACGTGTTGGTCAACAACAATCGCGGTTTGGGTCGATTCTGGCCCGTTTCTTGGACTATTACTCAGTTTTGGTGTTCCGTAGTGATTTCCAAGATTGACGAACCCAGGGGTGCGTTTACGTGTCGGTCATCAACACTCACAATTTTGGCCGATTCTTACGTGTCGTTCATCAACACTCACAATTTAGGCTGATTCTAGTCCGTTTCGTGCACTATTACGCTCTGTTTGTGCGTCCCAAAGCGATTTCCACGATTGACGATCCCCGGGGTGCGTTTACGTGTCCCTCGTCAACACTCACATGGCCAATTCTTACCCATTACGTGGACTATTACTCACCGTTTTGGGGTCCCGAAGTGATTTCCATAGTTGTTGAACCCCAAGGTGCGCTTACGTGTCGGTCATCAACACTCGCATTTTTGGCCGATTCTAGCCCGTTTCTTGGACTATTACTCACTGTTTTGGGGTCCCGGAGTGATTTTCAAGATTGACGAACCCCCGGGTGCGTTTACATGTCGGTCATCGAAACTCGCGGTTTTTGTCGATTCTGGCCCGTTTCATGGACTATTACTCCCCGTTTTGTGGTCCCAGAGCGATTTCCATGGTTGTCGAACCCCAAAGTGTGCTTACATGTTGGTCATTAAGACTCGCAGTTTGGGCCGTTTCTAGCCTGTTTCTTCGACTATTACTCAATTTTGGGGTCCCAAAGTAATTTCCACGATTGACGAACCCCGGGGTGCGTTTACGTGTCGGTCATCGACGCTCCCAACTTTGGCCGATTGTGGTCCGTTTTGGGCACTATTACTCACTGTTTGGGGGTCCCGAAGTGATTTTCACGATTGACGAACCCCGGGGTGTGTTTACGTGTCGGTCATCAACACTCCAAATTTTGGCCGATTCTGGTCCGTTACGTGCACTATTACTCACTGTTTTGGGGTCCCGGAGTGATTTTTACGATTAACGAACCCTGGGGTGCGTTTACATGTCGGTCATCAACACTCGCGGGTTTTTTTCCGATTCTGGCCCGTTTCGTGGACTATTACTCACCGTTTTGGGGTCCCGAAGCGATTTCCATGGTTGTCAAACCCCAAGGGGTGTTTACGTGTCTGTCAACAACAATCACAGTTTGGGCCGATTCTGACCCGTTTCTTTGACTATGACTCAGTTTTGGAGTCCTAAAGTGATTTCCACCATTGTCGAACCCCGGGGTGCGTTTACATGTCGGTCATCAACACTCACAATTTAGGCTGATTCTGGTCTGTTTCGTGCACTATTACTCACTGTTTTGGGGCCCCAGAGCGATTTCCACGATTGAGATCCCCGGGGTGCGTTTACGTGTCCATCGTCAACACTCACAGTTTTGGCCAATTCTTACCCATTTCATGGACTATTACTCACCGTTTTGGGGTCCCGAAGCGATTTCCATAGTTGTTGAACCCCAAGGTGCCCTTACGTGTCGGTCGTCAACACTCGCATTTTTGGCCTATTCTAGCCCGTTTCTTGGACTATTACTCAATGTTTTGGGGTCCCAGAGTGATTTTCACGATTGATGAACCCCGGGGTGTGTTTACATGTCGATCATCGACACTCGCGGTTTTTGTCGATTCTGGCCCGTTTCATGGACTATTACTCACCGTTTTGGGGTTCCGAAGCGATTTCCATGGTTGTCAAACCCCAAGGTGCATTTACGTGTCGGTCAGCAACAATCGCAGTTTGGGTCGATTCTGGCCCGTTTCTTGGACTACTACTCAGTTTTGTGGTCCCGAAGTGATTTCCAAGATTGACGAACAAAGGGGTGCGTTTACGTATCGGTCATCAACACTCACAATTTTGGCCGATTCTTGTCCATTTCATGCACTATTGCTCACTGTTTTGGGGTCCCAGAGCGATTTCCACGATTGCCGATCCCCGGGGTGCATTTACGGGTCCGTCGTCAACACTCACAGTTTTGGCCAATTCTGACACGTTTCGTGTACTATTACTCACCGTTTTGGGGTCCCTAGAGATTTCCATAGTTGTTGAACCCCAAGGTGCGCTTACGTGTCGGTCATCAACACTCACAGTTTTTGCCAATTCTGGCCCGTTTCATGGACTATTCCTCACTTTTTGGGGTCTTGGAGTGATTTCCGCGATTAACGAACCCCGAGGTGCGTTTATGTGTCGGTCATCAACACTCGCAGTTTTTGTCGATTCTGACCCGTTTCATGGACTATGACTCAGTTTTGTGGTCCCAAAGCGATTTCCATGGTTGTCGAACCCCAAAGTGTGGTTACGTATCGGTCATCAAGACTCGCAGTTTGGGCCGATTCTGGCCCGTTTCTTCGACTATTACACAATTTTGGGGTCCCGAAGTGATTTCCACGATTGACGAACCCCGGGATGCGTTTACGTGTTGGTCATCAACACTCCCAATTTTGGCCAATTCTGGTTCGTTTCGTGCACTATTACTCACTGTTTTGGGGTCCCGGAGTGATTTTCACGATTGACGAACCCCGGGGTGCGTTTACATGTCGGTCATCAATGCTCGCGGTTTTTTTCGATTCTGGCCCGTTTCGTGGTCTATTACTCACCGTTTTGGGGTCCCAAAGCGATTTCCATGGTTGTCCAACCCCAAGGGGTGTTTACATGTCTGTCAACAACAATCACAGTTTGGGCCGATTCTGGCCCGTTTCTTCGACTATTACTCAATTTTGGGGTCCCGAAGTGATTTCCACGATTGACGAACCCCGGGGTGCGTTTACGTGTCCGTCGTCAACACTCCCGGTTTTGGCCTATTCTTACCCATTTCGTGGACTATTACTCACCGTTTTGGGGTCCCGAAGCGATTTCCATAGTTGTTGAACCCCAAGGTGCGCTTACGTGTCGGTCATCAACACTCACAGTTTTTGCCAATTCTGGCCCGTTTCATGGACTATTCCTCACTTTTTGGGGTCTTGGAGTGATTTCCGCGATTAACGAACCCCGAGGTGCGTTTATGTGTCGGTCATCAACACTCGCAGTTTTTGCCGATTCTGACCCGTTTCGTGGACTATTACTCACCGTTTTTTGGTCCCAAAGAGATTTCCAAATTTGTTGAACCCCAAGGTGCGCTTACGTGTCGGTCATCAACACTCACAGTTTTTGCCAATTCTGGCCCGTTTCATGGACTATTCCTCACTTTTTGGGGTCTTGGAGTGATTTCCGCGATTAACGAACCCCGAGGTGCGTTTATGTGTCGGTCATCAACACTCGCAGTTTTTGCCGATTCTGACCCGTTTCGTGGACTATTACTCACCGTTTTTTGGTCCCAAAGAGATTTCCAAATTTGTTGAACCCCAAGGTGCGCTTACGTGTCGGTCATCAACACTCACAGTTTTTGCCAATTCTGGCCCGTTTCATGGACTATTCCTCACTTTTTGGGGTCTTGGAGTGATTTCCGCGATTAACGAACCCCGAGGTGCGTTTATGTGTCGGTCATCAACACTCGCAGTTTTTGCCGATTCTGACCCGTTTCGTGGACTATTACTCACCGTTTTTTGGTCCCAAAGAGATTTCCAAATTTGTTGAACCCCAAGGTGCGCTTACGTGTCGGTCATCAACACTCACAGTTTTTGCCAATTCTGGCCCGTTTCATGGACTATTCCTCACTTTTTGGGGTCTTGGAGTGATTTCCGCGATTAACGAACCCCGAGGTGCGTTTATGTGTCGGTCATCAACACTCGCAGTTTTTGCCGATTCTGACCCGTTTCGTGGACTATTACTCACCGTTTTTTGGTCCCAAAGAGATTTCCAAATTTGTTGAACCCCAAGGTGCGCTTACGTGTCGGTCATCAACACTCACAGTTTTTGCCAATTCTGGCCCGTTTCATGGACTATTCCTCACTTTTTGGGGTCTTGGAGTGATTTCCGCGATTAACGAACCCCGAGGTGCGTTTATGTGTCGGTCATCAACACTCGCAGTTTTTGTCGATTCTGACCCGTTTCATGGACTATGACTCAGTTTTGTGGTCCCAAAGCGATTTCCATGGTTGTCGAACCCCAAAGTGTGGTTACGTATCGGTCATCAAGACTCGCAGTTTGGGCCGATTCTGGCCCGTTTCTTCGACTATTACACAATTTTGGGGTCCCGAAGTGATTTCCACGATTGACGAACCCCGGGATGCGTTTACGTGTTGGTCATCAACACTCCCAATTTTGGCCAATTCTGGTTCGTTTCGTGCACTATTACTCACTGTTTTGGGGTCCCGGAGTGATTTTCACGATTGACGAACCCCGGGGTGCGTTTACATGTCGGTCATCAATGCTCGCGGTTTTTTTCGATTCTGGCCCGTTTCGTGGTCTATTACTCACCGTTTTGGGGTCCCAAAGCGATTTCCATGGTTGTCCAACCCCAAGGGGTGTTTACATGTCTGTCAACAACAATCACAGTTTGGGCCGATTCTGGCCCGTTTCTTGGACTATGACTCAGTTTTGGAGTCCCAAAGTGATTTCCACGATTGACGAACCCCGGGGTGCGTTTACATGTCGGTCATCAACACTCACAATTTAGGCTGATTTTGGTCCGTTTCGTGCACTATTACTCACTGTTTTGGGGTCCCAGAGCGATTTCCACGATTGACGATCCCCGGGGTGCGTTTACGTGTCCGTCGTCAACACTCACAGTTTTGGCCAATTCTTACCCATTTCGCGGACTATTACTCACCGTTTTGGTGTCCCGAAGCGTTAGTTGTTGAACCCAAGATTCGCTTACGTGTCGATCATGAACACTCGCATTTTTGGCCGATTCTAGCCCATTTCTTGGACTACTACTCACTGTTTTTGGGTCCCGGAGTGATTTTCACGATTGACGAATCCCGGGGTGCGTTTACATGTCGATCATCGACACTCGCGATTTTTGTCGATTCTGGCCCGTTTCATGGACTATTACTCACCGTTTTGGGGTTCCGAAGCGATTTCCATGGATGTCAAACCCCAAGGTGCGTTGACGTGTCGTTCAGCAACAATCTCAGTTTGGGTCGATTTTGGCCCGTTTCTTAGACTATTACTCAGTTTTGGGGTCCCTAAGTGATTTCCAAGATTGACGAACCAAGGGGTGCGTTTACGTGTCGGTCATCAACACTCACAATTTTGGCCGATTCTAGTCCATTTCGTGCACTATTGCTCACTCTTTTGGGGTCCCAGAGCGATTTCCACGATTGCCGATCCCCGGGGTGCATTTACGTGTCCGTCGTCAACCCTCAAAGTTTTGGCCAATTCTGACCCGTTTCGTGGACTATTACTCACCGTTTTTTGGTCCCAAAGAGATTTCCAAATTTGTTGAACCCCAAGGTGCGCTTACGTGTCGGTCATCAACACTCACAATATTTGCCGATTCTGACCCGTTTCGTGGACTATTACTCACTGTTTTGGGGTCTTGGAGTGATTTCCACGATTAACGAACCCCGAGGTGCGTTTATGTGTCAGTCATCAACACTCGCAGTTTTTGTCGATTCTGACCAGTTTCATGGACTATTACTCACCGTTTTGTGGACCCAAAGCGATTTCCATGGTTGGCGAACCCCAAAGTGTGCTTACGTGTTGGTCATCAAGACTCGCAGTTTGGGCCGATTCTGGCCCGTTTCTTCGACTATTACTCAATTTTGGGGTCCCAAAGTGATTTCCACGATTGACGAACACCGGGGTGTGTTTACATGTCGGTCATCAACACTCCCAATTTTGGCCAATTCTGGTCCGTTTCGTGCACTTTACTCACTGTTTTGGGGTCCCGGAGTGATTTTCACGATTGACGAACCCCGGGGTGCGTTTACGTGTCCGTCGTCAACACTCACAGTTTTGGCCAATTCTTACCCATTTCATGGACTATTACTCACCGTTTTGGGGTCCCGAAGCGATTTCCATAGTTGTTGAACCCCAAGGTGCGCTTACGTGTCGGTCGTCAACACTCGCATTTTTGGCCTATTCTAGCCCGTTTCTTGGACTACTACTCAATGTTTTGGGGTCCCAGAGTGATTTTCACGATTGATGAACCCCGGGGTGTGTTTACATGTCGATCATCGAAACTCGCGGTTTTTGTCGATTCTGGCCCGTTTCATGGACTATTACTCACCGTTTTGGGGTTCCGAAGCGATTTCCATGGTTGTCAAACCCCAAGGTGCGTTTACGTGTCGGTCAGCAACAATCGCAGTTTGGGTCGATTCTGGCCCGTTTCTTGGACTATTACTCAGTTTTGGGGTCCCGAAGTGATTTCCAAGATTGACGAATAAAGGGTTGTGTTTACGTATCGGTCATCAACACTCACAATTTTGGCCGATTCTTGTCCATTTCATGCACTATTGCTCACTGTTTTGGGGTCCCAGAGCGATTTCCACGATTGCCGATCCCCGGGGTGCATTTACGCGTCCGTCGTCAACACTCACAGTTTTGGCAAATTCTGACACGTTTCGTGTACTATTACTCACCGTTTTGGGGTCCCGAGAGATTTCCATAGTTGTTGAACCCCAAGGTGCGCTTACGTGTCGGTCATCAACACTCACAGTTTTTGCCAATTCTGGCCCGTTTCGTGCACTATTCCTCACTGTTTTGGGGTCTTGGAGTGATTTCCACGATTAATGAACCCCGAGGTGCGTTTATGTGTCGGTCATCAACACTCGCAGTTTTTGTCGATTCTGACCCGTTTCATGGACTATGACTCAGTTTTGTGGTCCCAAAGCGATTTCCATGGTTGTCGAACCCCAAAGTGTGGTTACGTATCGGTCATCAAGACTCGCAGTTTGGGCCGATTCTGGCCCGTTTCTTCGACTATTACACAATTTTGGGGTCCCGAGGTGATTTCCACGATTGACGAACCCCGGGGTGCGTTTACGTGTTGGTCATCAACATTCCTAATTTTGGCCAATTCTGGTCCGTTTCGTGCACTATTACTCACTGTTTTGGTGTCCCGGAGTGATTTTCACGATTGACGAACCCCGGGGTGCGTTTACATGTCGGTCATCAATGCTCGCGGTTTTTTTCGATTCTGGCCCGTTTCGTAGTCTATTACCCCGTTTTGGGGTCCCAAAGCGATTTCCATGGTTGTCCAACCCCAAGGGGTGTTTACATGTCTGTCAACAACAATCACAGTTTGGGCCGATTCTGGCCCGTTTCTTGGACTATGACTCAGTTTTGGAGTCCCAAAGTGATTTCCACGATTGATTTACCCCGGGGTGCGTTTACATGTCGGTCATCAACACTCACAATTTAGGCTGATTTTGGTCTGTTTCGTGCACTATTACTCACTGTTTTGGGGTCCCAGAGCGATTTCCACGATTGGCGATCCCCGGGATGCGTTTACGTGTCCGTCGTCAACACTCACAGTTTTGGCCAATTCTTACCCATTTCGTGGACTATTACTCACCGTTTTGGGGTCCCGAAGCGTTAGTTGTTGAACCCAAGATTCGCTTATGTGTCGATCATGAACACTCGCATTTTTGGCCGATTCTAGCCCATTTCTTGGACTATTACACACTGTTTTTGGGTCCCGGAGTGATTTTCACGATTGACGAATCCCGTGGTGCGTTTACATGTCGATCATCGACACTCGCGATTTTTGTCGATTCTGGCCCGTTTCATGGACTATTACTCACCGTTTTGGGGTTCCGAAGCGATTTCCATGGATGTCAAACCCCAAGGTGCGTTTACGTGTCGGTCAGCAACAATCTCAGTTTGGGTCGATTTTGGCCCGTTTCTTAGACTATTACTCATTTTTGGGGTCCCTAAGTGATTTCCAAGAATGACGAACCAAGGGGCGCGTTTACGTGTCGGTCATCAACACTCACAATTTTGGCCGATTCTTGTCCATTTCGTGCACTATTGCTCACTGTTTTGGGGTCCCAGAGCGATTTCCACGATTGCCGATCCCCGGGTGCATTTACGTGTCCGTCGTCAACCCTCAAAGTTTTGGCCAATTCTGACCCGTTTCGTGGACTATTACTCACCGTTTTGGTGTCCCAAAGAGATTTCCAAAGTTGTTGAACCCCAAGGTGCGCTTACGTGTCGGTCATCAACACTCACAATATTTGCCGATTCTGGCCCGTTTCGTGGAGTATTACTCACTGTTTTGGGGTCTTCGAGTGATTTCCACGATTAACGAACCCCGAGGTGCGTTTATGTGTCAGTCATCAACACTCGCAGTTCTTGTCGATTCTGACCAGTTTCATGGACTATTACTCACCGTTTTGTGGACCCAAAGCGATTTCCATGGNTGCCGATTCTGGCCCGTTTCGTGGAGTATTACTCACTGTTTTGGGGTCTTCGAGTGATTTCCACGATTAACGAACCCCGAGGTGCGTTTATGTGTCAGTCATCAACACTCGCAGTTCTTGTCGATTCTGACCAGTTTCATGGACTATTACTCACCGTTTTGTGGACCCAAAGCGATTTCCATGGTTGGCGAACCCCAAAGTGTGCTTACGTGTTGGTCATCAAGACTTGCAGTTTGGGCCGGTTCTGGCCCGTTTCTTCGACTATTACTCAATTTTGGGGTCCCAAAGTGATTTCCACGATTGACGAACACCGGGGTGCGTTTACATGTCGGTCATCAACACTCCCAATTTTGGCCAGTTCTTGTCCGTTTCTTGCACTATTACTCACTATTTTGGGGTCTCGGAGTGATTTTCACGATTGATGAACACCGGGGTGCGTTTACATGTCGGTCATCAACACTCGCGGGTTTTTTTCGATTCTGGCCCGTTTCGAGGACTATTACTCACCGTTTTGGGGTCCCGAAGCGATTTCCATGGTTGTCAAACCCCAAGGGGTGTTTACGTGACTGTCCGCAACTATCACAGTTTGGGCCGATGCTGGCCCGTTTCTTGGACTATTACTCGGTTTTGGAGTGCCTAAGTGATTTCCGCGATTGACGAACACCGGGGTGCGTTTACATGTCGGTCATCAACACTCACAATTTAGGCNGGGGTCCCAAAGTGATTTCCACGATTGACGAACACCGGGGTGCGTTTACATGTCGGTCATCAACACTCCCAATTTTGGCCAATTCTTGTCCGTTTCTTGCACTATTACTCACTATTTTGGGGTCTCGGAGTGATTTTCACGATTGATGAACACCGGGGTGCGTTTACATGTCGGTCATCAACACTCGCGGGTTTTTTTTCGATTCTGGCCCGTTTCGAGGACTATTACTCACCGTTTTGGGGTCCCGAAGCGATTTCCATGGTTGTCAAACCCCAAGGGGTGTTTACGTGTCTGTCCGCAACTATCACAGTTTGGGCCGATGCTGGCCCGTTTCTTGGACTATTACTCGGTTTTGGAGTGCCTAAGTGATTTCCGCGATTGACGAACACCGGGGTGCGTTTACATGTCGGTCATCAACACTCACAATTTAGGCTGATTCTGGTCTATTGCGTGCACTATTACTCATTGTTTTGGGGTCCCACAGCGATTTCCATGATTGACGATCCCCGGGGTGCGTTTACGTGTCCGACGTGAACACTCACAGTTTTGGCCAATTCTTACCCATTTCGTGGACCGACGTGAACACTCACCGTTTTGGGGTCCCGAAGCGATTTCCATAGTTGTTGGACCCCAAGGTGGGCTTACGTGTCATTCCTCAACACTCGCATTTTTGGCCGATTCTAGCCCGTTTCTTGGACTATTACTCACTGTTTTGGGGTCCCGGAGTGATTTTCATGATTGACGAACCCCGGGGTGCGTTTCCATGTCGATCATCGACACTCGTGGTTTTTGTCGATTCTGGCCCGTTTCATGGAATATTACTCACCGTTTTGGGGTTCCGAAGCAATTTCCATGGTTGTCAAACCCCAAGGTGCGTTTACGTGTCGGTCAGCAACAATCGTAGTTTGGGTCGATTTTGGCCCGTTTCTTGGACTATTACTCAGTTTTGGGGTCCCGAAGTGATTTCCAAGATTGTCGAACCAAGGGGTGCGTTTACGTGTCGGTCATTAACACTCACAATTTTGGTCGATTCTTGTCCATTTCGTGCACTATTGTTCAGTGTTTTGGGGTCCCAGAGCGATTTCCACGGTTGACGATCGCCGGCATGCGTTTACGTGTCCGTCGTCAACACTCATAGTTTTAGCCAATTCTTACCCGTTTCGTGGACTATTACTCACCGTTTTGGGGTCCCGAAGCGATTTCCATAGTTGTTGAACCCCAAGGTGCGCTTACGTGTCGATCATCAACACTCGCATTTTTGGCCGATTCTAGCCCGTTTCTTGGACTATTACTCACTGTTTTGGGGTCCCGGAGTGATTTTCACGATTGATGAACCCCGGGGTGCGTTTACATGTCGATCATCGACACTCGCGGTTTTTGTCGATTCTGGCCCGTTTCATGGACTATTACTCACTGTTTTGGGGTTCCGAAGCAATTTCCATGATTGTCAAACCCCAAGGCGCGTTTACGTGTCGGTCAGCAACAATCGCAGTTTGGGTCGATTTTGGCCCGTTTCTTGGACTATTACTCAGTTTTGGGGTCCCGAAGTGATTTCCAAGATTGACGAACCAAGGGGTGCGTTTACGCAACACTCACAATTTTGGCCGATTCTTGTCCATTTCGTGCACTATTGCTCACTGTTTTGGGGTCCCAGAGCGATTTCCACGATTACCGATCCCCGGGTGCATTTACGTGTCTGTCGTCAACCCTCAAAGTTTTGGCCAATTCTGACCCGTTTCGTGGACTATTACTCACCGTTTTGGTGTCCCAAAGAGATTTCCAAAGTTGTTGAACCCCAAGGTGCGCTTACGTGTCGGTCATCAACACTCACAATATTTGCCGATTCTGGCCCGTTTCGTGGAGTATTACTCACTGTTTTGGGGTCTTCGAGTGATTTCCACGATTAACGAACCCCGAGGTGCGTTTATGTGTCAGTCATCAACACTCGCAGGTTTTGTCGATTCTGACCCGTTTCGTGCACTATTACTCATTGTTTTGGGGTCCCAGAGCGATTTCCATGATTGTCAAACCCCAAGGCGCGTTTACGTGTCGGTCAGCAACAATCGCAGTTTGGGTCGATTTTGGCCCGTTTCTTGGACTATTCCTCAGTTTTGGGGTCCCGAAGCGATTTCCATAGTTGTTGAACCCTAAGGTGCGCTTACGTGTCGCTGTCACATATACACATATATATCTGTATAAGAGACATGTTTTGGCCAATTCTGACCCGTTTCGTGCACTATTACTCATTGTTTTGGGGTCCCAGAGCGATTTCCATGATTGTCAAACCCCAAGGCGCGTTTACGTGTCGGTCAGCAACAATCGCAGTTTGGGTCGATTTTGGCCCGTTTCTTGGACTATTCCTCAGTTTTGGGGTCCCGAAGCGATTTCCATAGTTGTTGAACCCTAAGGTGCGCTTACGTGTCGCTGTCACATATACACATATATATCTGTATAAGAGACATGTTTTGGCCAATTCTGACCCGTTTCGTGCACTATTACTCATTGTTTTGGGGTCCCAGAGCGATTTCCATGATTGTCAAACCCCAAGGCGCGTTTACGTGTCGGTCAGCAACAATCGCAGTTTGGGTCGATTTTGGCCCGTTTCTTGGACTATTCCTCAGTTTTGGGGTCCCGAAGCGATTTCCATAGTTGTTGAACCCTAAGGTGCGCTTACGTGTCGCTGTCACATATACACATATATATCTGTATAAGAGACATGTTTTGGCCAATTCTGACCCGTTTCGTGCACTATTACTCATTGTTTTGGGGTCCCAGAGCGATTTCCATGATTGTCAAACCCCAAGGCGCGTTTACGTGTCGGTCAGCAACAATCGCAGTTTGGGTCGATTTTGGCCCGTTTCTTGGACTATTCCTCAGTTTTGGGGTCCCGAAGCGATTTCCATAGTTGTTGAACCCTAAGGTGCGCTTACGTGTCGCTGTCACATATACACATATATATCTGTATAAGAGACATGTTTTGGCCAATTCTGACCCGTTTCGTGCACTATTACTCATTGTTTTGGGGTCCCAGAGCGATTTCCATGATTGTCAAACCCCAAGGCGCGTTTACGTGTCGGTCAGCAACAATCGCAGTTTGGGTCGATTTTGGCCCGTTTCTTGGACTATTCCTCAGTTTTGGGGTCCCGAAGCGATTTCCATAGTTGTTGAACCCTAAGGTGCGCTTACGTGTCGCTGTCACATATACACATATATATCTGTATAAGAGACATGTTTTGGCCAATTCTGACCCGTTTCGTGCACTATTACTCATTGTTTTGGGGTCCCAGAGCGATTTCCATGATTGTCAAACCCCAAGGCGCGTTTACGTGTCGGTCAGCAACAATCGCAGTTTGGGTCGATTTTGGCCCGTTTCTTGGACTATTCCTCAGTTTTGGGGTCCCGAAGCGATTTCCATAGTTGTTGAACCCTAAGGTGCGCTTACGTGTCGATCATCAACACTCGCATTTTTGGCCGATTCTAGCCCGTTTCGTGGACTATTACTCACTGTTTTGGGGTCCCGAAGTGATTTCCAAGATTGACGAACCAAGGGGTGCGTTTACGCAACACTCACAATTTTGGCCGATTCTTGTCCATTTCGTGCACTATTGCTCACTGTTTTGGGATCCCGTAGCGATTTCCACGATTGACGATCCCCGGGGTGCATTTACTTTTCTGTCGTCAACCCTCACAGTTTTTGCCAATTCTAACCCGTTTCGTGCACTATTACTCACCGTTTTGGGGTCCCGAAGAGATTTCCGTAGTTGTTGAACCCCAAGGTGCGCTTACGTGTCGGTCATCAACACTCACAGTTTTTGCCGATTCTGGCCCGTTTCGTGGACTATTACTAACTGTTTTGGGGTCTTGGAGTGATTTCCACGATTAACAAACCCCAAGGTGCGTTTATGTGTCGGTCATCAACACTCGCAGTTTTTGTCGATTCTGACCCGTTTCATGGACTATTACTCACCGTTTTGTGGTCCCAAAGTGATTTCCATGGTTGTCGAACCCCAAAGTGTGCTTACGTGTTGGTCATCAAGACTCGCACTTTGGGCCAATTCCGGCCCGTTTCTTCGACTATTACTCAATTTTGGGGTCCCGAAGTGATTTCCACGATTGACGAACACCGGGTGTGTTTACGTGTGGGTCATCAACACTCCCAATTTTGGCAAATTCTGGTCCGTTTCTTGCACTATTACTCACTGTTTTGGGGTCTCGGAGTGATTTTCACGATTGATGAACACCGGGGTGCGTTTACATGTCGGTCATCAACACTCGCGGGTTTTTTTCGATTCTGGCCCGTTTCGTGGACTATTACACACCGTTTTGGGGTCCCGAAGCGATTTCCATGGTTGTCAAACCTCAAGGGGTGTTTACGTGTCTGTCAGCAACAATCACAGTTTGGGCCGATTCTGGCCCGTTTCTTCGACTATTACTCGGTTTTGGAGTGCCTAAGTGATTTCCGCGATTGACGAACCCCGGGGTGCGTTTACATGTCGGTCATCAACACTCACAATTTAGGCTGATTCTGGTCTATTTCGTGCACTATTACTCATTGTTTTGGGGTCCCAGAGCGATTTCCATGATTGACGATCCCCGGGGTGCGTTTACGTGTCCGACGTGAACACTCACTGTTTTGGCCAATTCTTACCCATTTCGTGGACCGACGTGAACACTCACCGTTTTGGGGTCCCGAAGCGATTTCCATAGTTGTTGGACCCCAAGGTGGGCTTACGTGTCATTCCTCAACACTCGCATTTTTGGCCGATTCTAGCCCGTTTCTTGGACTATTACTCACTGTTTTGGGGTCCCGGAGTGATTTTCACGATTGACGAACCCCGGGGTGCGTTTCCATGTCGATCATCGACACTCGCGGTTTTTGTCGATTCTGGCCCGTTTCATGGAATATTACTCACTGTTTTGGGGTTCCGAAGCAATTTCCATGGTTGTCAAACCCCAAGGTGCGTTTACGTGTCGGTCAGCAACAATCGCAGTTTGGGTCGATTTTGGCCCGTTTCTTGGACTATTACTCAGTTTTGGGGTCCCGAAGTGATTTCCAAGATTGACGAACCAAGGGGTGCGTTTACGTGTCGGTCATCAACACTCACAATTTTGGTCGATTCTTGTCCATTTCGTGCACTATTGTTCAGTGTTTTGGGGTCCCAGAGCGATTTCCACGGTTGACGATCGCCGGCATGCGTTTACGTGTCCGTCGTCAACACTCATAGTTTTAGCCAATTCTTACCCGTTTCGTGGACTATTACTCACCGTTTTTGGGTCCCGAAGCGATTTCCATAGTTGTTGAACCCCAAGGTGCGCTTACGTGTCGATCATCAACACTCGCATTTTTGGCCGATTCTAGCCCGTTTCTTGGACTATTACTCACTGTTTTGGGGTCCCGGAGTGATTTTCACGATTGATGAACCCCGGGGTGCGTTTACATGTCGATCATCGACACTCGCGGTTTTTGTCGATTCTGGCCCGTCTCATGGACTATTACTCACTGTTTTGGGGTTCCGAAGCAATTTCCATGATTGTCAAACCCCAAGGCGCGTTTACGTGTCGGTCAGCAACAATCGCAGTTTGGGTCGATTTTGGCCCGTTTCTTGGACTATTACTCAGTTTTGGGGTCCCGAAGTGATTTCCAAGATTGACGAACCAAGGGGTGCGTTTACGCAACACTCACAATTTTGGCCGATTCTTGTCCATTTCGTGCACTATTGCTCACTGTTTTGGGATCCCGTAGCGATTTCCACGATTGACGATCCCCGGGGTGCATTTACTTTTCTGTCGTCAACCCTCACAGTTTTTGCCAATTCTAACCCGTTTCGTGCACTATTACTCACCGTTTTGGGGTCCCGAAGAGATTTCCGTAGTTGTTGAACCCCAAGGTGCGCTTACGTGTCGGTCATCAACACTCACAGTTTTTGCCGATTCTGGCCCGTTTCGTGGAGTATTACTAACTGTTTTGGGGTCTTGGAGTGATTTCCACGATTAACAAACCCCAAGGTGCGTTTATGTGTCGGTCATCAACACTCGCAGTTTTTGTCGATTCTGACCCGTTTCATGGACTATTACTCACCGTTTTGTGGTCCCAAAGTGATTTCCATGGTTGTCGAACCCCAAAGTGTGCTTACGTGTCTGTCATCAAGACTCGCACTTTGGGCCAATTCTGGCCCGTTTCTTCGACTATTACTCAATTTTGGGGTCCCGAAGTGATTTCCACGATTGACGAACACCGGGGTGTGTTTACGTGTGGGTCATCAACACTCCCAATTTTGGCCAATTCTGGTCCGTTTCTTGCACTATTACTCACTGTTTTGGGGTCTCGGAGTGATTTTCACGATTGATGAACACCGGGGTGCGTTTACATGTCGGTCATCAACACTCGCGGGTTTTTTTCGATTCTGGCCCGTTTCGTGGACTATTACACACCGTTTTGGGGTCCCGAAGCGATTTCCATGGTTGTCAAACCCCAAGGGGTGTTTACGTGTCTGTCAGCAACAATCACAGTTTGGGCCGATTCTGGCCCGTTTCTTGGACTATTACTCGGTTTTGGAGTGCCTAAGTGATTTCCGCGATTGACGAACCCCGGGGTGCGTTTACATGTCGGTCATCAACACTCACAATTTAGGCTGATTCTGGTCTATTTCGTGCACTATTACTCATTGTTTTGGGGTCCCAGAGCGATTTCCATGATTGACGATCCCCGGGGTGCGTTTACGTGTCCGACGTGAACACTCACAGTTTTGGCCAATTCTTACCCATTTCGTGGACCGACGTGAACACTCACCGTTTTGGGGTCATGAAGCGATTTCCATAGTTGTTGGACCCCAAGGTGGGCTTACGTGTCATTCCTCAACACTCGCATTTTGGCCAATTCTAGCCCGTTTCTTGGACTATTACTCACTGTTTTGGGGTCCCGGAGTGATTTTCACGATTGACGAACCCCGGGGTGCGTTTCCATGTCGATCATCGACACTCGCGGTTTTTGTCGATTCTGGCCCGTTACATGGAATATTACTCACCGTTTTGGGGTTCCGAAGCAATTTCCATGGTTGTCAAACCCCAAGGTGCGTTTACGTGTCGGTCAGCAACAATCGTAGTTTGGGTCGATTTTGTCCCGTTTCTTGGACTATTACTCAGTTTTGGGGTCCCGAAGTGATTTCCAAGATTGACGAACCAAGGGGTGCGTTTACGTGTCGGTCATCAACACTCACAATTTTGGTCGATTCTTGTCCATTTCGTGCACTATTGTTCAGTGTTTTGGGGTCCCAGAGCGATTTCCACGGTTGACGATCGCCGGCATGCGTTTACGTGTCCGTCGTCAACACTCATAGTTTTAGCCAATTCTTACCCGTTTCGTGGACTATTACTCACCGTTTTGGGGTCCCGAAGCGATTTCCATAGTTGTTGAACCCCAAGGTGCGCTTACGTGTCGATCATCAACACTCGCATTTTTGGCCGATTCTAGCCCGTTTCTTGGACTATTACTCACTGTTTTGGGGTCCCGGAGTGATTTTCACGATTGATGAACCCTGGGGTGCGTTTACATGTCGATCATCGACACTCGCGGTTTTTGTCGATTCTTGCCCGTTTCATGGACTATTACTCACTGTTTTGGGGTTCCGAAGCAATTTCCATGATTGTCAAACCCCAAGGCGCGTTTACGTGTCGGTCAGCAACAATCTCAGTTTGGGTCGATTTTGGCCCGTTTCTTGCACTATTACTCAGTTTTGGGGTCCCGAAGTGATTTCCAAGATTGACGAACCAAGGGGTGCGTTTACGCAACACTCACAATTTTGGCCGATTCTTGTCCATTTCGTGCACTATTGCTCACTGTTTTGGGGTCCCGTAGCGATTTCCACGATTGACGATCCCCGGGGTGCATTTACTTTTCTGTCGTCAACCCTCACAGTTTTTGCCAATTCTAACCCGTTTCGTGCACTATTACTCACCGTTTTGGGGTCCCGAAGAGATTTTCGTAGTTGTTGAACCCCAAGGTGCGCTTACGTGTCGGTCATCAACACTCACAGTTTTTGCCGATTCTGGCCCGTTTCGTGGACTATTACTAACTGTTTTGGGGTCTTGGAGTGATTTCCATGATTAACAAACCCCAAGGTGCGTTTATGTGTCGGTCATCAACACTCGCAGTTTTTGTCGATTCTGACCCGTTTCATGGACTATTACTCACCGTTTTGTGGTCCCAAAGTGATTTCCATGGTTGTCGAACCCCAAAGTGTGCTTACGTGTTGGTCATCAAGACTCGCACTTTGGGCCGATTCTGGCCCGTTTCTTCGACTATTACTCAATTTTGGGGACCCGAAGTGATTTCCACGATTGACGAACACCGGGTTGTGTTTACGTGTGGGTCATCAACACTCCCAATTTTGGCCAATTCTGGTCCGTTTCTTGCACTGTTACACACTGTTTTGGGGTCTCGGAGTGATTTTCAGGATTGATGAACACCGGGGTGCGTTTACATGTCGGTCATCAACACTCGCGGGTTTTTTTCGATTCTGGCCCGTTTTGTGGACTATTACACACCGTTTTGGGGTCCCGAAGCGATTTCCATGGTTGTCAAACCCCAAGGGGTGTTTACGTGTCTGTCAGCAACAATCACAGTTTGGGCCGATTCTGGCCCGTTTCTTGGACTATTACTCGGTTTTGGAGTGCCTAAGTGATTTCCGCGATTGACGAACCCCGGGGTGCGTTTACATGTCGGTCATCAACACTCACAATTTAGGCTGATTCTGGTCTATTTCGTGCACTATTACTCATTGTTTTGGGGTCCCAGAGCGCTTTCCAAGATTGACGATCGCCGGGGTGCGTTTACGTGTCCGACGTGAACACTCACAGTTTTGGCCAATTCTTACCCATTTCGTGGACCGACGTGAACACTCACCGTTTTGGGGTCCCGAAGCGATTTCCATATTTGTTGGACCCCAAGGTGGGCTTACGTGTCATTCCTCAACACTCGCATTTTTGGCCGATTCTAGCCCGTTTCTTGGACTATTACTCACTGTTTTGGGGTCCCGGAGTGATTTTCACGATTGACGAACCCCGGGGTGCGTTTCCATGTCGATCATCGACACTCGCGGTTTTTGTCGATTCTGGCCCGTTTCATGGAATATTACTCACCGTTTTGGGGTTCCGAAGCAATTTCCATGGTTGTCAAACCCCAAGG
>LR880969.1:12666845-12738953 GCA_904067115.1 Aegilops sharonensis | reverse complement strand
TCAACACTCGCAGTTTTGGCCGATTCTGGCCCGTTTCTTGGACTATTACTCAGTTTTGGGGTCCCGGGATGATTTCCACAATTGACGAACACCGGGGTGCGTTTATGTGTCGGTCATCAACACTCGGGGTTTTTGTCGATTCTGACCCGTTTCTTGGGCTATTACTCAGTTTTGGGGTCCCTGGTGATTTCCACGATAAACGAAACCCGTGGTGCGTTTACGTGTTGGTCATCAACACTCGCAGTTTTGGCCGATTCTGACCCGTTTCTTGGATTATTACTCACCGTTTTGAGGTCCCAAAGCGATTTCCATGGTTGTCGAACCCCAAAGTGTGCTTACGAGTTGGTCATATTACTCACTGTTTTGGGGCCCCGGAGTGATTTTCACGATTGACGAACCACGGGGTGCGTTTTGCGTGTCGGTCATCAACACTCGCGGTTTTTGTCGATTCTGACCCGTTTCCTGGACTATAACTCACCATTTTGTGGTCCCAAAACGATTTCCATGGTTGTCGAACCCCAAAGTGTGCTTGCATGTTGGTCATTAAGACACGCAGTTTGCGCCGATNGATTTTCACGATTGACGAACCACGGGGTGCGTTTTGCGTGTCGGTCATCAACACTCGCGGTTTTTGTCGATTCTGACCCGTTTCCTGGACTATAACTCACCATTTTGTGGTCCCAAAACGATTTCCATGGTTGTCGAACCCCAAAGTGTGCTTGCATGTTGGTCATTAAGACACGCAGTTTGCGCCGATTCTGGCCGTTTCTTCGACTATTACTCAATTTTGGGGTCCCGAGGTAATTTCCACGATTGACGAACCTCGGGCTGCGTTTACGTGTCGGTCATCAGCGCTCCCAATTTTGGCCGATTCTGGTCCGTTTGATGCACTATTACTCACTGTTTTGGGGTCCCGGAGTGATTTTCACGATTGACGAACCCCGGGGTGCGTTTACGTGTCGGTCATCTACACTCGCGGTTTTCTTCGATTCTGGCCCGTTTCATGGACTATTGCTCACCGTTTTGAGGTCTCGAACCGATTTCCATGGTTGTCAAACCCCAAGGGGTGTTTACGTGTCTGTCAGCAACAATCATAGTTTGGGCCGATTCTGGCCCGTTTCTTGGACTATTACTCAGTTTTGGAGTCCCGAAGTGATATCCACGATTGACGAACCCCGTGGTGCGTTTACGTGTCGGTCATCAACACTCACAATTTTGGCCGATTCTTGGCCATTTCGTGCACTATTGCTCACTGTTTTGGGGTCCCCAAGCGATTTCCACGATTGACGATCCCTGGGGTGCATTTACGTGTCCATCGTAAACACTCACAGTTTTGCCCAATTCTGACCCGTTTTGTGGACTATTACTCACCGTTTTGGGGTCCCGAAGAGATTTCCATAGTTGTTGAACCCCCAAGGTGCGCTTACGTGTCGCTCATCAACACTCATAGTTTTTGCCGATTCTGGCCCGTTTCATGGACTATTACTCACCGTTTTGGGGTCTTGGAGTGATTTCCACGATTAACGAACCCCGAGGTGCGTTTATGTGTCGGAATCAACACTTGCGGTTTTAGTCGATTCTGACCCGTTTCATGGACTATTACTCACCGTTTTGAGGTCCCAAAGCGATTTCCATGGTTGTCGAACCCCAAAGTGTGCTTACGTGTTGGTCATATTACTCACTGTTTTGGGGCCCCGGAGTGATTTTCACGATTGACGAACCCCGGGGTGCGTTTTGCGAGTCGGTCATCAACACTCGCGGTTTTTCTCGATTCTGACCCATTTCGTGGACTATAACTCACCGTTTTGTGGTCCCAAAGCGATTTCCATGGTTGTCGAACCCCAAAGTGTGCTTACATGTTGGTCATTAAGACTCGCAGTTTGGGCCGATTCTGGCCGTTTCTTCGACTATTACTCAATTTTGGGGTCCCGAAGTGATTTCCACGATTGACGAACCCCGGGCTGCGTTTACGTGTCGGTCATCAACGCTCCCAATTTTAGCCGATTCTGGTCCGTTTCATGCACTATTACTCACTGTTTTGGGGTCCCGGAGTGATTTTCACTATTGATGAACCCCGGGGTGGGTTTACGTGTCGGTCATCTACACTCGCGGGTTTTTTCGATTCTGGCCCGTTTCATGGACTATTACTCACCGTTTTGAGGTCTCGAACTGATTTCCATGGTTGTCAAACCCCAAGGGGTGTTTACGTGTCTGTGAGCAACAATCATAGTTTGGGCCGATTCTGGCCCGTTTCTTGGACTATTACTCAGTTTTGGAGTCCCGAAGTGATATCCACGATTGACGAACCCCATGGTGCGTTTACGTGTCGGTCATCAGCGCTCACAATTTTGGCCGATTCTGGTCCGTTTCATGCACTATTACTCACTGTTTTGGGGTCCCGGAGTGATTTTCACTATTGATGAACCCCGGGGTGGGTTTACGTGTCGGTCATCTACACTCGCGGGTTTTTTCGATTCTGGCCCGTTTCATGGACTATTACTCACCGTTTTGAGGTCTCGAACTGATTTCCATGGTTGTCAAACCCCAAGGGGTGTTTACGTGTCTGTGAGCAACAATCATAGTTTGGGCCGATTCTGGCCCGTTTCTTGGACTATTACTCAGTGTTTGAGTCGCGAAGTGATATCTACGATTGACGAACCCCGAGGTGCGGTTACGTGTCGGTCATCAACGCTCCGAATGTTGGCCGATTCTGGTCCGTTTCATGCACTATTACTCACCGTTTTGAGGCCCCAAAGCGATTTCCATGGTTGTCAAACCCCAAGGGGTGTTTACGTGTCTGTCAGCAACAATCATAGTTTGGGTCGATTCCGGCCCGTTTCTTGGACTATTACTCAGTGTTTGAGTCGCGAAGTGATATCTACGATTGACGAACCCCGAGGTGCGGTTACGTGTCGGTCATCAACGCTCCGAATGTTGGCCGATTCTGGTCCGTTTCATGCACTATTACTCACCGTTTTGAGGCCCCAAAGCGATTTCCATGGTTGTCAAACCCCAAGGGGTGTTTACGTGTCTGTCAGCAACAATCATAGTTTGGGTCGATTCCGGCCCGTTTCTTGGACTATTACTCAGTGTTTGAGTCGCGAAGTGATATCTACGATTGACGAACCCCGAGGTGCGGTTACGTGTCGGTCATCAACGCTCCGAATGTTGGCCGATTCTGGTCCGTTTCATGCACTATTACTCACCGTTTTGAGGCCCCAAAGCGATTTCCATGGTTGTCAAACCCCAAGGGGTGTTTACGTGTCTGTCAGCAACAATCATAGTTTGGGTCGATTCCGGCCCGTTTCTTGGACTATTACTCAGTGTTTGAGTCGCGAAGTGATATCTACGATTGACGAACCCCGAGGTGCGGTTACGTGTCGGTCATCAACGCTCCGAATGTTGGCCGATTCTGGTCCGTTTCATGCACTATTACTCACCGTTTTGAGGCCCCAAAGCGATTTCCATGGTTGTCAAACCCCAAGGGGTGTTTACGTGTCTGTCAGCAACAATCATAGTTTGGGTCGATTCCGGCCCGTTTCTTGGACTATTACTCAGTGTTTGAGTCGCGAAGTGATATCTACGATTGACGAACCCCGAGGTGCGGTTACGTGTCGGTCATCAACGCTCCGAATGTTGGCCGATTCTGGTCCGTTTCATGCACTATTACTCACCGTTTTGAGGCCCCAAAGCGATTTCCATGGTTGTCAAACCCCAAGGGGTGTTTACGTGTCTGTCAGCAACAATCATAGTTTGGGTCGATTCCGGCCCGTTTCTTGGACTATTACTCAGTGTTTGAGTCGCGAAGTGATATCTACGATTGACGAACCCCGAGGTGCGGTTACGTGTCGGTCATCAACGCTCCGAATGTTGGCCGATTCTGGTCCGTTTCATGCACTATTACTCACCGTTTTGAGGCCCCAAAGCGATTTCCATGGTTGTCAAACCCCAAGGGGTGTTTACGTGTCTGTCAGCAACAATCATAGTTTGGGTCGATTCCGGCCCGTTTCTTGGACTATTACTCAGTGTTTGAGTCGCGAAGTGATATCTACGATTGACGAACCCCGAGGTGCGGTTACGTGTCGGTCATCAACGCTCCGAATGTTGGCCGATTCTGGTCCGTTTCATGCACTATTACTCACCGTTTTGGGGCCCCGGAGTGATTTTCCCGATTGACGAACCCCGGGGTGCATTTACGTGTCCATCGTAAACACTCACAGTTTTGCCCAATTCTGACCCGTTTTGTGGACTATTACTCACCGTTTTGGGGTCCCGAAGAGATTTCCATAGTTGTTGAACCCCAAGGTGCGCTTACGTGTCGCTCATCAACACTCATAGTTTTTGCCGATTCTGGCCCGTTTCATGGACTATTACTCACCGTTTTGGGGTCTTGGAGTGATTTCCACGATTAACGAACCCCGAGGTGCGTTTATGTGTCGGAATCAACACTCGCGGTTTTAGTCGATTCTGACCCGTTTCATGGACTATTACTCACCGTTTTGAGGCCCCAAAGCGATTTCCATGTTTGTCGAACCCCAAAGTGTGCTTACGTGTTGGTCATATTACTCACCGTTTTGGGGCCCCGGAGTGATTTTCCCGATTGACGAACCCCGGGGTGCGTTTTGCGTGTCGGTCATCAACACTCGCGGTTTTTGTCCATTCTGACCCGTTTCGTGGACTATAACTCACCGTTTTGTGGTCCCAAAGCGATTTCCATGGTTGTCGAACCCCAAAGTGTGCTTACATGGTTGTCATTAAGACTCGCAGTTTGGGCCGATTCTGGCCGTTTCTTCGACTATTACTCAATTTTGGGGTCCCGATTCCACGGTTGACGAACCCCGGGCTGCGTTTACGTGTCGGTCATCAACGCTCCCAATTTTGGCCGATTCTGGTCCGTTTCATGCACTATTACTCACTGTTTTGGGGTCCCGGAGTGATTTTCACCATTGACGAACCGCGGGGTGGGTTTACGTGTCGGTCATCTACACTCGCGTGTTTTTTCGATTCTGGCCCGTTTCATGGACTATTACTCACCGTTTTGAGGTCTCGAACCGATTTCCATGGTTGTCAAACCCCAAGGGGTGTTTACGTGTCTGTCAGCAACAATCATAGTTTGGGCCGATTCTGGCCAGTTTCTTGGACTATTACTCAGTTTTGGAGTCCCGAAGTAATATCCACGATTGACGAACCCCGGGGTGCGTTTACGTGTCGGTCATCAACACTCACAATTTTGGCCGATTCTTGTCCATTTCATGCAATATTGCTCACTGTTTTGGGGTCCCCGAGCGATTTCCACGATTGACGATCCCTGGGGTGCATTTACGTGTCCATCGTAAACACTCACAGTTTTCGCCGAAGGTGCGCTTACGTGTCCATCGTAAACACTCGCAGTTTTGGGGTCCCCGAGCGATTTCCACGATTGACGAACCCCAAGGTGCGCTTACGTGTCGGTCATCAACACTCACATTTTTGGCCGATTCTAGCCCGTTTCTTTGACTATTACTCACTGTTTTGGGGTCCCGGAGTGATATTCACGATTGACGAACCACGGGGTGCGTTTACATGTCGGTCATCGACACTCGCGGTTTTTGTCGATTCTGGCCCGGTTCATGGACTATTACTCACCGTTTTGGGGTTCCGAAGCGATTTCCATGGTTGTCAAACCCCAAGGTGCGTTTACGTGTCGGTCAGCAACAATCGCAGTTTACGCTCCCAATTTTGGCCGATTCTGGTTCGTTTCATGCACTATTACTCACTGTTTTGGGGTCCCGGAGTGATTTTCACTATTGATGAACCCCGGGGTGGGTTTACGTGTCGGTCATTGACACTCGCGGGTTTTTTTGATTCTGGCCCGTTTCATGGACTATTACTCACCGTTTTGAGGTCTCGAACCGATTTCCATGGTTGTCAAACCCCAAGGGGTGTTTACGTGTCTGTCAGCAACAATCATAGTTTGGGTCGATTCTGGCCCGTTTCTTGGACTATTACTCAGTTTTGGAGTCCCGAAGTGATATCCACGATTGACGAACCCCGGGGTGCATTTACGTGTCGCTCATCAACACTCACAATTTTGGCCGATTCTTGTCCATTTCGTGCACTATTGCTCACTGTAACACTCACAGTTTTGCCCAATTCTGACCCGTTTTGTGGACTATTACTCACCGTTTTGGGGTCCCGAAGAGATTTCCATAGTTGTTGAACCCCAAGGTGCGCTTACGTGTCGCTCATCAACACTCATAGTTTTTGCCGATTCTGGCCCGTTTCATGGACTATTACTCACCGTTTTGGGGTCTTGGAGTGATTTCCACGATTAACGAACCCCGAGGTGCGTTTATGTCTCGGAATCAACACTCGCGGTTTTAGTCGATCCTGACCCGTTTCATGGACTATTACTCACCGTTTTGAGGTCCCAAAGCGATTTCCATGGTTGTCGAACCCCAAAGTGTGCTTACGTGTTGGTCATATTACTCACTGTTTTGGGGCCCCGGAGTGATTTTCACGATTGACGAACCCCGGGGTGCGTTTTGCGTGTCGGTCATCAATACTCGTGGTTTTTGTCGATTCTGACCCGTTTCGTGGACTATAACTCACCGTTTTGGGGTCGCAAAGCGATTTCCATGGTTGTCGAACCCCAAGGTGTGCTTACGTGTCGGTCATCAACACTCGTAGTTTTGGTCGATTCTGGCCCGTTTCATGGACTATTACTCACCGTTTTGGCGTCCGAGAGTGATTTCCACGATTAACGTACCCTAGGCTGCATTTACGTGTCGGTCATCAACACTCACATTTTTGGCCGATTCTAGCCCGTTTCTTGGACTATTACTCAGTTTTGGAGTCCCGAAGTGATATCCACGATTGCCGAACCCCGGGGGGCATTTACGTGTCGCTCATCAATACTCGTGGTTTTTGTCGATTCTGGCCCGGTTCATGGACTATTACTCACCGTTTTGGCGTCCGAGAGTGATTTCCACGATTAACGTACCCTAGGCTGCATTTACGTGTCGGTCATCAACACTCACATTTTTGGCCGATTCTAGCCCGTTTCTTGGACTATTACTCAGTTTTGGAGTCCCGAAGTGATATCCACGATTGCCGAACCCCGGGGGGCATTTACGTGTCGCTCATCAATACTCGTGGTTTTTGTCGATTCTGGCCCGGTTCATGGACTATTACTCACCGTTTTGGCGTCCGAGAGTGATTTCCACGATTAACGTACCCTAGGCTGCATTTACGTGTCGGTCATCAACACTCACATTTTTGGCCGATTCTAGCCCGTTTCTTGGACTATTACTCAGTTTTGGAGTCCCGAAGTGATATCCACGATTGCCGAACCCCGGGGGGCATTTACGTGTCGCTCATCAATACTCGTGGTTTTTGTCGATTCTGGCCCGGTTCATGGACTATTACTCACCGTTTTGGCGTCCGAGAGTGATTTCCACGATTAACGTACCCTAGGCTGCATTTACGTGTCGGTCATCAACACTCACATTTTTGGCCGATTCTAGCCCGTTTCTTGGACTATTACTCAGTTTTGGAGTCCCGAAGTGATATCCACGATTGCCGAACCCCGGGGGGCATTTACGTGTCGCTCATCAATACTCGTGGTTTTTGTCGATTCTGGCCCGGTTCATGGACTATTACTCACCGTTTGGAGGTCTCGAACCGATTTCCATGGTTGTCAAACCCCAAGGGGTGTTTACGTGTCTGTCAGCAACAATCATAGTTTGGGTCGATTCTGGCCCGTTTCTTGGACTATTACTCAGTTTTGGAGTCCCGAAGTGATATCCACGATTGACGAACCCCGTGGTGCGTTTACGTGTCGGTCATCAACACTCACAATTTTGGCCGATTCTTGTCCATTTCGTGCACTGTTGCTCACTGTTTTGGGGTCCCCGAGCGATTTCCACGATTGACGATCCCTGGGGTGCATTTACGTGTCCATCGTAAACACTCACAGTTTTGCCCAATTCTGACCCGTTTTGTGGACTATTACTCACCGTTTTGGGGTCCCGAAGAGATTTCCATAGTTGTTGAACCCCAAGGTGCGCTTACGTGTCGCTCATCAACACTCATAGTTTTTGCCGATTCTGGCGCGTTTCATGGACTATTACTCACCGTTTTGGGGTCTTGGAGTGATTTCCACGATTAACGAACCCCGAGGTGCGTTTATGTGTCGGAATCAACACTCGCGGTTTTAGTCGATTCTGACCCGTTTCATGGACTATTACTCACTGTTTTGAGGTCCCAAAGCGATTTCCATGGTTGTCGAACCCCAAAGTGTGCTTACGTGTTGGTCATATTACTCACTGTTTTGGGGCCCCGGAGTGATTTTCACGATTGACAAACCCCGGGGTGCGTTTTGCGTGTCGGTCATCAACACTCGCGGTTTTTCTCGATTCTGACCCGTTTCGTGGACTATAACTCACCGTTTTGTGGTCCCAAAGCGATTTCCATGGTTGTCGAACCCCAAAGTGTGCTTACATGTTGTTCATTAAGACTCGCAGTTTGGGCCGATTCTGGCCGTTTCTTCGACTATTACTCAATTTTGGGGTCCTGAAGTGATTTCCACGATTGATGAACCCCGGGCTGCGTTTACGTGTCAGTCATCAACGGTCCCAATTTTGGCCGATTCTGGTCCGTTTCATGCACTATTACTCACTGTTTTGGGGTCCCGGAGTGATTCTCACTATTGTTGAACCCCGGGGTGGGTTTACGTGTCGGTCATCTACACTCGCGGGTTTTTTTGATTCTGGCCCGTTTCATGGACTATTACTCACCGTTTTGAGGTCTCGAACCGATTTCCGGGGTTGTCAAACCCCAAGGGGTGTTTACGTGTCTGTCAGCAACAATCATAGTTTTGCCCGATTCTGGCCCGTTTCTTGGACTATTACTCAGTTTTGGAGTCCCGAAGTGATTTCCAAGATTGACGAACCCCAGGGTGCGTTTACGTGTCGGTCATCAACACTCACAATTGAGGTTGATTCTGGTCCGTTTTGTGCACTATTACTCACTGTTGTGGCGTCCCAGAGCGATTTGCACGATTGACGATCCCCGGGGTGCGTTTACGTGTCCGTCGTCAACACTCACAGTTCTCGCCGATTCATACCCATTCCGTGGACTATTACTCACCGTTTTGGGGTCCCGAAGCGATTTCCATAGTTGTTGAACCCCAAGGTGTGCTTACGTGTCGGTCATCAACACTCACATTTTTGGCCGATTCTAGCCCGTTTCTTGGACTATTACTCACTGTTTTGGGGTCCCGGAGTGATTTTCACGATTGACGAACCACGGGGTGCGTTTACATGTCGGTCATGGACACTCGCGGTTTTTGTCGATTCTGGCCCGGTTCATGGACTATTACTCACCGTTTTGAGGTCTCGAACCGATTTCCGGGGTTGTCAAACCCCAAGGGGTGTTTACGTGTCTGTCAGCAACAATCATAGTTTTGCCCGATTCTGGCCCGTTTCTTGGACTATTACTCAGTTTTGGAGTCCCGAAGTGATTTCCAAGATTGACGAACCCCAGGGTGCGTTTACGTGTCGGTCATGAACACTCACAGTTTTGGCCGATTCTTACCCGTTTCATGGACTATTACTCACCGTTTTGGGGTCCCGAAGCGATTTCCATGATTGTCAAACCCCAAGGTGCGTTTACGTGCCGGTCAGCAACAATCGCAGTTTGGGTCGATTCTGGCCCGGACTAGTACTCAGTTTTGAGGTCCCGAAGTGATTTCCAAAATTGCCGAACCCAGGGGTGCGTTGACGTGTCGGTCATCAACACTCACAATTTTGGCCGATTCTGGTCCGTTTCATGCACTATTACTCACTGTTTTGGGGTCGCGGAGCGATTTTCACGATTGACGAACCCCGGGGTGCGTTTACGTGTCGGTCATCGACACTCGCGGTTTTTGTCGATTCTGGCCCGGTTCATGGACTATTACTCACCGTTTTGAGGTCTCGAACCGATTTCCGGGGTTGTCAAACCCCAAGGGGTGTTTACGTGTCTGTCAGCAACAATCATAGTTTTGCCCGATTCTGGCCCGTTTCTTGGACTATTACTCAGTTTTGGAGTCCCGAAGTGATTTCCAAGATTGACGAACCCCAGGGTGCGTTTACGTGTCGGTCATCAACACTCACAATTGAGGTTGATTCTGGTCCGTTTTGTGCACTATTACTCACTGTTGTGGCGTCCCCGAGCGATTTGCACGATTGACGATCCCCGGGGTGCGTTTACGTGTCCGTCGTCAACACTCACAGTTCTCGCCGATTCATACCCATTCCGTGGACTATTACTCACCGTTTTGGGGTCCCGAAGCGATTTCCATAGTTGTTGAACCCCAAGGTGTGCTTACGTGTCGGTCATCAACACTCACATTTTTGGCCGATTCTAGCCCGTTTCTTGGACTATTACTCACTGTTTTGGGGTCCCGGAGTGATTTTCACGATTGACGAACCACGGGGTGCGTTTACATGTCGGTCATGGACACTCGCGGTTTTTGTCGATTCTGGCCCGGTTCATGGACTATTACTCACCGTTTTGGGGTTCCGAAGCGATTTCCATGGTTGTCAAACCCCAAGGTGCGTTTACGTGCCGGTCAGCAACAATCGCAGTTTGGGTCGATTCTGGCCCGGACTAGTACTCAGTTTTGAGGTCCCGAAGTGATTTCCAAAATTGCCGAACCCAGGGGTGCGTTTACGTGTCGGTCATCAACACTCACAATTTTGGCCGATTCTTGTCCATTTCGTGCACTATTGCTCACTATTTTGGGGTCCCCGAGCGATTTCCACGATTGACGATCCCTGGGGTGCATTTACGTGTCCATCGTAAACACTCACAGTTTTGGCCAATTCTGACCCGTTTTGTGGACTATTACTCACCGTTTTGGGGTCCCGAAGAGATTTCCATAGTTGTTGAACCCCAAGGTGCGCTTACGTGTCGCTCATCAACACTGATAGTTTTTGCCGATTCTGGTCATTACTCACTGTTTTGGGGTCTTGGAGTGATTTCCACGATTAACGAACCCCGAGGTGCGTTTATGTGTCGGTGATCAACACTCGCGGATTTAGTTGATTCTGACTCGTTTCATGGACTATTACTCACCGTTTTGTGGTCCCAAAGCGATTTCCATGGTTGTCGAACCCCAAAGTGTGCTTACTTGTTGGTCATATTACTCACTGTTTTGGGGCCCCGGAGTGATTTTCATGATTGACGAACCCCGGGGTGCGTTTACGTGTCGGTCATCAACACTCGCGGTTTTTGTCGATTCTGACCCGTTTCGTGGACTATAACTCACCGTTTTGTGGTCCCAAAGCGATTTCCATGGTTGTCAAACCCCAAAGTGTGATTACATGTTGGTCATTAACACTCGCAGGTTGGGCCGATTCTGGCAGTTTCTTCGACTATTACTCAATTTTGGGGTCCCGAAGTGATTTCCACGATTGACGAACCCCGGGCTGCGTTTACGTGTCGGTCATCAACACTCCCAATTTTGGCCGATTCTGGTCCGTTTCATGCACTGTTACTCACTGTTTTGGGGTCCCGGAGTGATTTTCACGATTGACGAAACCCGGGGTGCGTTTACGTGTCGGTCATCTACACTAGCGGTTTTTTTTGATTCTGGCCCGTTTCATGGACTATTACTCACCGTTTTGAGGTCTCGAACCGATTTCCATGGTTGTCAAACCCCAAGGGGTGTTTACGTGTCTGTCAGCAACAATCATAGTTTGGGCCGATTTTGGCCCGTTTCTTGGACTATTACTCAGTTTTGGAGTCCCGAAGTGATATCCACGATTGACGAACCCCGTGGTGCGTTTACGTGTCGGTCATCAACACTCATAATTTTGGCCGATTCTTGTCCATTTCATGCACTATTGCTCACTGTTTTGGGGTCCCCGAGCGATTTCCATGATTGACGATCCCTGGGGTGCATTTACGTGTCCATCATAAACACTCACAGTTTTACCCAATTCTGACCCGTTTTGTGGACTATTACTCACCGTTTTGGGGTCCCGAAGAGATTTCCATAGTTGTTGAACCCCAAGGTGCGCTTACGTGTCGCTCATCAACACTCATAGTTTTTGCCGATTCTGGCCCGTTTCATGGACTATTACTCACCGTTTTGGGGTCTTGGAGTGATTTCCACGATTAACGAACCCCGAGGTGCGTTTATATGTCGGAATCAACACTCGCGGTTTTAGTCAATTCTGACCCGTTTCACGGACTATTACTCACCGTTTTGAGTCCCAAAGCGATTTCCATGGTTGTCGAACCCCAAAGTGTGCTTACGTGTTGGTCATATTACTCACTGTTTTGGGGCCCCGGAGTGATTTTCACGATTGACGAACCCCGGGGTGCGTTTTGCGTGTCGGTCATCAACACTCGCGGTTTTTGTCGATTTTGACCCGTTTCGTGGACTATAACTCACCGTTTTGTGGTCCCAAAGCGATTTCCATGGTTGTCGAACCCCAAAGTGTGCTTACATGTTGGTCATTAAGACACGCAGTTTGGGCCGATTCTGGCCGTTTCTTCGACTATTACTCAATTTTGGGGTCCCGAAGTAATTTCCATGATTGACGAACCCCGGGCTGCGTTTACCAGTCGGTCATCAACGCTCCCAATTTTGGCCGATTCTGGTCCGTTTCATGCACTATTACTCACTGTTTTGGGGTCCCGGAGCGATTTTCACGATTGACGAACCCCGGGGTGCGTTTACGTGTCGGTCATCTACACTCGCGGTTTTTTTCGATTCTGGCCCGTTTCATGGACTATTACTCACTGTTTTGAGGTCTCGAACCGATTTCCATGGTTGTCAAACCCCAAGGGGTGTTTACGTGTCTGTCAGCAACAATCATAGTTTGGGCCGATTCTGGCTCGTTTCTTGGACTATTACTCAGTTTTGGAGTCCCGAAGTGATATCCACAATTGACGAACCTCGTGCTGCGATTACGTGTCGGTCATCAACACTCAAAATTTTGGCCGATTCTTGTCCATTTCGTGCACTATTGCTCACTATTTTGGGGTCCCCGAGCGATTTCCACGAGTGACGATCCCTGGGGTGCATTTACGTGTCCATCATAAACACTCACAGTTTTGCCCAATTCTGACCCGTTTTGTGGACTATTACTCACCGTTTTGGGGTCCCGAAGAGATTTCCATAGTTATTGAACCCCAAGGTGCGCTTACGTGTCGCTCATCAACACTCATAGTTTTTTGCCGAATCTGTCCCGTTTCATGGACTTTTACTCACCGTTTTGGGGTCTTGGAGTGATTTCCACGATTAACGAAACCCGAGGTGCGTTTATGTGTCGGAATCAACACTCGCGGTTTAGTTCGATTCTGACCCGTTTCATGGACTATTACTCACCGTTTTGAGGTCCCAAAGCGATTTCCATGGTTGTCGAACCCCAAAGTGTGCTTACGAGTTGGTCATATTACTCACTGTTTTGGGGCCCCGGAGTGATTTTCACGATTGACGAACCCCGGGGTGCGTTTTGCGTGTCGGTCATCAACACTCGCGATTTTTCTCGATTCTGACCCGTTTCATGGACTATAACTCACCGTTTTGTGGTCCCAAAGCGATTTCCATGGTTGTCGAACCCCAAAGTGTGCATACATGTTGGTCATTAAGACACGCAGTTTGGGCCGATTCTGGCCGTTTCTTCGACTATTACTCAATTTTGGTGTCCCGAAGTAATTTCCACGATTGACGAACCCCGGGCTGCGTTTACGTGTCGGTCATCAACACTCCCAATTTTGGCCGATTCTGGTCCGTTTCATGCACTATTACTCACTGTTTTGGGGTCGCGGAGCGATTTTCACGATTGACGAACCCCGGGGTGCGTTTACGTGTCGGTCATCTACACTCGCGGTTTTTTTCGATTCTATCCCGTTTCATGGACTATTACTCACCGTTTTGAGGTCTCGAACCGATTTCCATGGTTGTCAAACCCCAAGGGGTGTTTACGTGTCTGTCAGCAACAATCATAGTTTGGGCCGATTCTGGCCCGTTTCTTGGACTTACTCAGTTTTGGAGTCCCGAAGTGATATCCACGATTGACGAACCCCGTGGTGCGTTTACGTGTCGGTCATCAACACTCACAATTATGGCCGATTCTTGTCCATTTCGTGCACTATTGCTCACTGTTTTGGGGTCCCCGAGCGATTTCCACGATTGACGATCCCTGGGGTAAATTTACGTGTCCATCGTAAACACTCACAGTTTTGCCCAATTCTGACCCGTTTTGTGGACTATTACTCATCGTTTTGGGGTCCCGAAGAGATTTTCATAGTTGTTGAACCCCAAGGTGCGCTTACGTGTCGCTCATCAACACTCATAGTTTTTGCCGATTCTGGCCTGTTTCATGGACTATTACTCACCGTTTTGGGGTCTTGGAGTGATTTCCACGATTAACGAACCCCGAGGTGCGTTTATGCGTCGAAATCAACACTCGCGGTTTTAGTCGATTCTGACCCGTTTCATGGACTATTACTCACCGTTTTGAGTCCCAAAGCGATTTCCATGGTGGTCGAACCCCAAAGTGTGCTTACGTGTTGGTCATATTACTCACTGTTTTGGTGCCCCGGAGTGATTTTCACGATTGACGAACCCCGGGGTGCGTTTTGCGTGTCGGTCATCAACACTCGCGGTTTTTGTCGATTCTGACCCGTTTCGTGGACTATAACTCACCGTTTTGTGGTCCCAAAGCGATTTCCATGGTTGTCGAACCCCAAAGTGTGCTTACATGTTGGTCATTAAGACACGCAGTTTGGGCCGATTCTGGCCGTTTCTTCGACTATTACTCAATTTTGGGGTCCCGAAGTAATTTCCACGATTGACGAACCCCGGGCTGCGTTTACCAGTCGGTCATCAACGCTCCCAATTTTGGCCGATTCTGGTCCGTTTCATGCACTATTACTCACTGTTTTGGGGTCCCGGAGCGATTTTCACGATTGACGAACCCCGGGGTGCGTTTACGTGTCGGTCATCTACACTCGCGGTTTTTTTCGATTCTGGCCCGTTTCATGGACTATTACTCACCGTTTTGAGGTCTCGAACCGATTTCCATGGTTGTCAAACCCCAAGGGGTGTTTACGTGTCTGTCAGCAACAATCATAGTTTGGGCCGATTCTGGCTCATTTCTTGGACTATTACTCAGTTTTGGAGTCCCGAAGTGATATCCACAATTGACGAACCCCGTGGTGCGATTACGTGTCGGTCATCAACACTCAAAATTTTGGCCGATTCTTGTCCATTTCGTGCACTATTGCTCACTGTTTTGGGGTCCCCGAGCGATTTCCACGATTGACGATCCCTGGGGTGCATTTACGTGTCCATCATAAACACTCACAGTTTTGCCCAATTCTGACCCGTTTTGTGGACTATTACTCAGCATTTTGGGGTCCCGAAGAGATTTCCACAGTTGTTGAACCCCAAGGTGCGCTTACGTGTCGCTCATCAACACTCATAGTTTTTTGCCGATTCTGTCCCGTTTCATGGACTATTACTCACCGTTTTGGGGTCTTGGAGTGATTTCCACGATTCACGAACCCCGAGGTGCGTTTATGTGTCGGAATCAACACTCGCGGTTTTAGTCGATTCTGACCCGTTTCATGGACTATTACTCACCGTTTTGGGGTCTTGGAGTGATTTCCACGATTCACGAACCCCGAGGTGCGTTTATGTGTCGGAATCAACACTCGCGGTTTTAGTCGATTCTGACCCGTTTCATGGACTATTACTCACCGTTTTGGGGTCTTGGAGTGATTTCCACGATTCACGAACCCCGAGGTGCGTTTATGTGTCGGAATCAACACTCGCGGTTTTAGTCGATTCTGACCCGTTTCATGGACTATTACTCACCGTTTTGGGGTCTTGGAGTGATTTCCACGATTCACGAACCCCGAGGTGCGTTTATGTGTCGGAATCAACACTCGCGGTTTTAGTCGATTCTGACCCGTTTCATGGACTATTACTCACCGTTTTGGGGTCTTGGAGTGATTTCCACGATTCACGAACCCCGAGGTGCGTTTATGTGTCGGAATCAACACTCGCGGTTTTAGTCGATTCTGACCCGTTTCATGGACTATTACTCACCGTTTTGGGGTCTTGGAGTGATTTCCACGATTCACGAACCCCGAGGTGCGTTTATGTGTCGGAATCAACACTCGCGGTTTTAGTCGATTCTGACCCGTTTCATGGACTATTACTCACCGTTTTGGGGTCTTGGAGTGATTTCCACGATTCACGAACCCCGAGGTGCGTTTATGTGTCGGAATCAACACTCGCGGTTTTAGTCGATTCTGACCCGTTTCATGGACTATTACTCACCGTTTTGGGGTCTTGGAGTGATTTCCACGATTCACGAACCCCGAGGTGCGTTTATGTGTCGGAATCAACACTCGCGGTTTTAGTCGATTCTGACCCGTTTCATGGACTATTACTCACCGTTTTGGGGTCTTGGAGTGATTTCCACGATTCACGAACCCCGAGGTGCGTTTATGTGTCGGAATCAACACTCGCGGTTTTAGTCGATTCTGACCCGTTTCATGGACTATTACTCACCGTTTTGGGGTCTTGGAGTGATTTCCACGATTCACGAACCCCGAGGTGCGTTTATGTGTCGGAATCAACACTCGCGGTTTTAGTCGATTCTGACCCGTTTCATGGACTATTACTCACCGTTTTGAGGTCTCGAACCGATTTCCATGGTTATCAAACCCCAAGGGGTGTTTACGTGTCTGTCAGCAACAATCATAGTTTGGGCCGATTCTGGCCCGTTTCTTGGACTATTACTCAGTTTTGGAGTCCCGAAGTGATATCCACGATTGACGAACCCCGTGGTGCGTTTACGTGTCGGTCATCAACACTCACAATTTTGGCCGATTCTTGTCCATTTCGTGCACTGTTGCTCACTGTTTTGGGGTCCCCGAGCGATTTCCACGATTGACGATCCCTGGGGTGCATTTACGTGTCCATCGTAAACACTCACAGTTTTGCCCAATTCTGACCCGTTTTGTGGACTATTACTCACCGTTTTGGGGTCCCGAAGAGATTTCCATAGTTGTTGAACCCCAAGGTGCGCTTACGTGTCGCTCATCAACACTCATAGTTTTTGCAGATTCTGGCCCGTTTCATGGACTATTACTCACCGTTTTGGGGTCTTGGAGTGATTTCCACGATTAACGAACCCCGAGGTGCGTTTATGTGTCGGAATCAACACTCGCGGTTTTAGTCGATTCTGACCCGTTTCATGGACTATTACTCACTGTTTTGAGGTCCCAAAGCGATTTCCATGGTTGTCGAACCCCAAAGTGTGCTTACGTGTTGGTCATATTACTCACTGTTTTGGGGCCCCGGAGTGATTTTCACGATTGACGAACCCCGGGGTGCGTTTTGCGTGTCGGTCATCAACACTCGCGGTTTTTCTCGATTCTGACCCGTTTCGTGGACTATAACTCACCGTTTTGTGGTCCCAAAGCGATTTCCATGGTTGTCGAACCCCAAAGTGTGCTTACATGTTGGTCATTAAGACACGCAGTTTGGGCCGATTCTGGCCGTTTCTTCGACTATTACTCAATTTTGGGGTCCTGAAGTAATTGCCACGATTGACGAACCCCGGGCTGCGTTTACCAGTCGGTCATCAACGCTCCCAATTTTGGCCGATTCTGGTCCGTTTCATGCACTATTACTCACTGTTTTGGGGTCCCGGAGCGATTTTCACGATTGACGAACCCCGGGGTGCGTTTACGTGTCGGTCATCTACACTCGCGGTTTTTTTCGATTCTGGCCCGTTTCATGGACTATTACTCACCGTTTTGAGGTCTCGAACTGATTTCCATGGTTGTCAAACCCCAAGGGGTGTTTACGTGTCTGTCAGCAACAATCATAGTTTGGGCCGATTCTGGCTCGTTTCTTGGACTATTACTCAGTTTTGGAGTCCCGAAGTGATATCCACAATTGACGAACCCCGTGGTGCGATTACGTGTCGGTCATCAACACTCAAAATTTTGGCCGATTCTTGTCCATTTCGTGCACTATTGCTCACTGTTTTGGGGTCCCCGAGCGATTTCCACGATTGACGATCCCTGGGGTGCATTTACGTGTCCATCGTAAACACTCACAGTTTTGCCCAATTCTGACCCGTTTTGTGGACTATTACTCACCGTTTTGGGGTCCCGAAGAGATTTCCACAGTTGTTGAACCCCAAGGTGCGCTTACGTGTCGCTCATCAACACTCATAGTTTTTTGCCGATTCTGTCCCGTTTCATGGACTATTACTCACCGTTTTGGGGTCTTGGAGTGATTTCCACGATTAACGAACCCCGAGGTGCGTTTATGTGTCGGAATCAACACTCACGGTTTTAGTCGATTCTGACCCGTTTCATGGACTATTACTCACCGTTTTGAGGTCCCAAAGCGATTTCCATGGTTGTCGAACCCCAAAGTGTGCTTACGAGTTGATCATATTACTCACTGTTTTGGGGCCCCGGAGTGATTTTCATGATTGACGAACCCCGGGGTGCGTTTTGCGTGTCGGTCATCAACACTCGCGGTTTTTCTCGATTCTGACCCGTTTCGTGGACTATAACTCACCGTTTTGTGGTCCCAAAGCGATTTCCATGGTTGTCGAACCCCAAAGTGTGCATACATGTTGGTCATTAAGACACGCAGTTTGGGCCGATTCTGGCCGTTTCTTCGACTATTACTCAATTTTGGGGTCCCGAAGTAATTTCCACGATTAACGAACCCCGGGCTGCGTTTACGTGTCGGTCATCAACGCTCCCAATTTTGGCCGATTCTGGTCCGTTTCATGCACTATTACTCACTGTTTTGGGGTCGCGGAGCGATTTTCACGATTGACGAACCCCGGGGTGCGTTTACGTGTCGGTCATCTACACTCGCGGTTTTTTTCGATTCTGGCCCGTTTCATGGACTATTACTCACCGTTTTGAGGTCTCGAACCGATTTCCAAGGTTGTCAAACCCCAAGGGGTGTTTACGTGTCTATCAGCAACAATCATAGTTTGGGCCGATTCTGGCCCGTTTCTTGGACTTACTCAGTTTTGGAGTCCCGAAGTGATATCCACGATTGACGAACCCCGTGGTGCGTTTACGTGTCGGTCATCAACACTCACAATTTTGGCCGATTCTTGTCCATTTCGTGCACTATTGCTCACTGTTTTGGGGTCCCCGAGCGATTTCCACGATTGACGATCCCTGGGGTGCATTTACGTGTCCATCGTAAACACACACAGTTTTGCCCAATTCTGACCCGTTTTGTGGACTATTACTCACCGTTTTGGGGTCCCGAAGAGATTTCCATAGTTGTTGAACCCCAAGGTGCGCTTACGTGTCGCTCATCAACACTCATAGTTTTTGCCGATTCGGGCCCGTTTCATGGACTATTACTCACCGTTTTGGGGTCTTGGAGTGATTTCCACGATTAACGAACCCCGAGGTATGTGTCGGAATCAACACTCGTGGTTTTAGTCGATTCTGACCCGTTTCATGGACTATTACTCACCGTTTCGAGGTCCCAAAGCGATTTCCATGGTTGTCGAACCCCAAAGTGTGCTTACGAGTTGGTCATATTACTCATTGTTTTGGGGCCCCGGAGTGATTTTCACGATTGACGAACCCCGGCGTGCGTTTTGCGTGTCGGTCATCAACACTCGCGGTTTTTGTCGATTCTGACCCGTTTCATGGACTATAACTCACCATTTTGTGGTCCCAAAGCGATTTCCATGGTTGTCGAACCCCAAAGTGTGCTTACATGTTGGTCATTAAGACACGCAGTTTGGGCCGATTCTGGCCGTTTCTTCGACTATTACTCAATTTTGGGGTCCCGAAGTAATTTCCACGATTGACGAACCCCGGGCTGCGTTTACGTGTCGGTCATCAACGCTCCCAATTTTGGCCGATTCTAGTCCGTTTCATGCACTATTACTCACTGTTTTGGGGTCCCGGAGTGATTTTCACGATTGACGAACCCCGGGGTGCGTTTACGTGTCGGTCATCTACAATCGCGGTTTTTTTCGATTCTGGCCCGTTTCATGGACTATTACTCACCGTTTTGAGGTCTCGAACCGATTTCCATGGTTGTCAAACCTCAAGGGGTGTTTACGTGTCTGTCAGCAACAATCATAGTTTGGGCCGATTCTGGCCCGTTTCTTGGACTATTACTCAGTTTTGGAGTCCCGAAGTGATATCCACGATTGACGAACCCCGTGGTGCGTTTACGTGTCGGTCATCAACACTAACAATTTTGGCCGATTCTTGTCCATTTCGTGCACTATTGCTCACTGTTTTGGGGTCCCCGAGCGATTTCCACGATTGACGATCCCTGGGGTGCATTTACGTGTCCATCGTAAACACTCACAGTTGTGCCCAATTCTGAACCGTTTTGTGGACTATTACTCACCGTTTTGGGGTCCCGAAGAGATTTCCATAGTTGTTGAACCCCAAGGTGCGCTTACGTGTCGCTCATCAACACTCATAGTTTTTGCCGATTCTGGCCCGTTTCATGGACTATTACTCACCGTTTTGGGATCTTGGAGTGATTTCCACGATTAACGAACCCTGAGGTGCGTTTATGTGTCGGAATCAACACTCGCGGTTTTAGTCGATTCTGACCCGTTTCATGGACTGTTACTCACCGTTTTGAGGTCCCAAAGCGATTTCCATGGTTGTCGAACCCCAAAGTTTGCTTACGTGTTGGTCATATTACTCACTGTTTTGGGGCCCCGGAGTGATTTTCAAGATTGACGAACCCCGGGGTGCGTTTTGCGTGTCGGTCATCAACACTCGCGGTTTTTCTCGATTCTGACCCGTTTTGTGGTCCCAAAGCGATTTCCATGGTTGTCGAACCCCAAAGTGTGCTTACATGTTGGACATTAAGACTCGCAGTTTGGGCCGATTCTGGCCGTTTCTTCGACTATTACTCAATTTTGGGGTCCCGAAGTGATTTCCACGATTGACGAACCCCGGGCTGCGTTTACGTGTCGGTCATCAACGCTCCCAATTTTGGCCGATTCTGGTCCGTTTCATGCACTATTACTCACTGTTTTGGGGTCCCGGAGTGATTTTCACTATTGATGAACCCCGGGGTGGGTTTACGTGTCGGTCATCTACACTCGCGGGTTTTTTCGATTCTGGCCCGTTTCATGGACTATTACTCACTGTTTTGAGGTCTCGAACCGATTTCCATGGTTGTCAAACCCCAAGGGGTGTTTACGTGCCTGTCAGCAATAATCATAGTTTGGGCCGATTCTGGCCCGTTTCTTGGACTATTACTCAGTTTTGGAGTCCTGAAGTGCTTTCCAAGATTGACGAACCCCGGGGTGCGTTTACGTGTCGGTCATCAACACTCATAGTTGAGGCTGATTCTGGTCCGTTTCGTGCACTATTACTCACTGTTGTGGGATCCCAGAGCGATTTCCACGATTGACGATCCCCGGGGTGCGTTTACATGTCCGTCGTCAACACTCACAGTTTTCGCCGATTCATACCCATTCCGTGGACTATTACTCACCGTTTTGGGATCCCGAAGCGATTTCCATAGTTGTTGAACCCCAAGGTGCGCTTACGTGTCGGTCATCAACACTCACATTTTTGGCCGATTCTAGCCCGTTTCTTGGACTATTACTCACTGTTTTGGGGACCCGGAGTGTTTTTCACGATTGACGAACCACGGGGTACGTTTACATGTCGGTCATCAACACTCGCGTTTTTGTCGATTCTGGCCCGGTTCATGGACTATTACTCACCGTTTTGGGGTTCCGAAGCGATTTCCATGGTTGTCAAACCCCAAGGTGCATTTACGTGTCGGTCAGCAACAATCGCAGTCTGGGTCGATTCTGGCCCGGACTAGTACTCAGTTTTGAGGTCCCGAAGTGATTTCCAAAATTGCCGAACCCAGGGGTGCGTTTACGTGTCGGTCATCAACACTCACAATTTTGGCCGATTCTTGTCCATTTCGTGCACTATTGCTCACTATTTTGGGGTCCCCGAGCAATTTCCATGATTGACGATCCCTGGGGTGCATTTACGTGTCCATAGTAAACACTCACAGTTTTGGCCAATTCTGACCCGTTTTGTGGACTATTACTCACCGTTTTGGGGTCCCGAAGAGATTTCCATAGTTGTTGAACCCCAAGGTGCGCTTACGTGTCGCTCGTCAACACTGATAGTTTTTGCCGATTCTGGCCCGTTTCGTGGACTATTACTCACTGTTTTGGGGTCTTGGAGTGATTTCCACGATTAACGAACCCCGAGGTGCGTTTATGTGTCGGTCATCAACACTCGCGGTTTAGTTGATTCTGACCCGTTTCATGGACTATTACTCACCGTTTTGTGGTCCCAATGCGATTTTTATGGTTGTCGAACCCCAAAGTGTACTTACGTGTTGGTCATATTACTCACTGTTTTGCGGCCCCGGAGTGATTTTAACGATTGACGAACCCCGGGGTGCGTTTACGTGTCGGTCATCAACACTCGCGGTTTTTGTCGATTCTGACCCGTTTCTTGGACTATAACTCACCGTTTTGTGGTCCCAAAGCGATTTCCATGGTTGTCGAACCCCAAAGTGTGCTTACATGTTGGTCATTAAGACTCACAGTTTCGGCAGTTTCTTTGACTATTACTCAATTTTGGGGTCCCGAAGTGATTTCCACGATTGACGAACCCCGGGCTGCGTTTACGTGGCGGTCATCAACACTCCCAATTTTGGCCGATTCTGGTCCGTTTCATGCACTATTACTCACTGTTTTGGGGTCCCGGAGTGATTTTCACGATTGACGAACCCCGGGGTGCGTTTACGTGTCGGTCATCTACACTCGCGGTTTTTTCGATTCTGGCCCGTTTCATGGACTATTACTCACCGTTTTGAGGTCTCGAACCGATTTCCATGGTTGTCAAACCCCAAGGGGTGTTTACGTGTCTGTCAGCGACAATCATAGTTTGGGCCGATTCTGGCCCGTTTCTTGGACTATTACTCAGTTTTGGAGTCCCGAAGTGATATCCACGATTGACGAACCCCGTGGTGCGTTTACGTGTCGGTCATCAACACTCGCGGTTTTTGCCGATTCTGACCCGTTTCTTGGACTATTACTCAATTTTGGGGTCCCGAAGAGATTTCCATAGTTGTTGAACCCCAAGGTGCGCTTACGTGTCGCTCATGAACACACATAGTTTTGGGGC
Organism: Aegilops sharonensis; assembly: GCA_904067115.1. Lineage (NCBI taxonomy): Eukaryota > Viridiplantae > Streptophyta > Magnoliopsida > Poales > Poaceae > Aegilops > Aegilops sharonensis. The sequence goes on along the minus strand of LR880969.1, from coordinate 12,715,757 downwards.
CCCGGAGTGATTTTCACGATTGACGAACCCCGGGGTGCGTTTACGTGTCGGTCATCTACACTCGCGGTTTTTTCGATTCTGGCCCGTTTCATGGACTATTACTCACCGTTTTGAGGTCTCGAACCGATTTCCATGGTTGTCAAACCCCAAGGGGTGTTTACGTGTCTGTCAGCGACAATCATAGTTTGGGCCGATTCTGGCCCGTTTCTTGGACTATTACTCAGTTTTGGAGTCCCGAAGTGATATCCACGATTGACGAACCCCGTGGTGCGTTTACGTGTCGGTCATCGACACTCACAATTTTGGCCGATTCTTGTCCATTTCGTGCACTATTGCTCACTGTTTTGGGGTCCCCGAGCGATTTCCACGATTGACGATCCCTGGGGTGCATTTACGTGTCCATCGTAAACACTCACAGTTTTGCCCAATTCTGACCCGTTTTGTGGACTATTACTCACCGTTTTGGGGTCCCGAAGAGATTTCAATAGTTGTTGAACCCCAAGGTGCGCTTACGTGTCGCTCATGAACACACATAGTTTTGGGGCCCCGGAGTGATTTTCACGATTGACGAACTCCGGGGTGCGTTTTGCGTGTCGGTCATCAACACTCGCGGTTTTTGTCGATTCTGACCCGTTTCGTGGACTATAACTCACCGTTTTGTGGACCCAAAGCGATTTCCATGGTTGTCGAACCCCAAAGTTTGCTTACATGTTGGTCATTAAGACACGCAGTTTGGGCCGATTCTGGCCGTTTCTTCGGCTATTACTCAATTTTGGGGTCCCGAAGTGATTTCCATGATTGACGAACCCCGGGCTGCGTTTACTTGTCGGTCATCAACGCTCCCAATTTTGGTCGATTCTGGTCCGTTTCATGCACTATTACTCACTGTTTTGGGGTCCCGGAGTGATTTTCACGATTGACGAACCCCGGGGTGCGTTTACGTGTCGGTCATCTACACTCGCGGGTTTTTTCGATTCTGGCCCGTTTCATGGACTATTACTCACTGTTTTGAGGTCTCGAACCGATTTCCATGGTTGTCAAACCCCAAGGGGTGTTTACGTGTCTGTCAGCAACAATCATAGTTTGGGCCGATTCTGGCCCGTTTCTTGGACTATTACTCAGTTTTGGAGTCCCGAAGTGATTTCCACGATTGACGAACCCCGGGGTGCGTTTACGTGTCGGTCATGAACACTCACAGTTGAGGCTGATTCTGGTCCGTTTCGTGCACTATTACTCACTGTTGTGGGGTTCCAGAGCGATTTCCACGATTGACGATCCCCGGGGTGCGTTTACGTGTCCGTCGTCAACACTCACAGTTTTCGCCGATTCTTACCCATTCCGTGGACTATTACTCACCGTTTTGGGGTCCCGAATCGATTTCCATAGTTGTTAAACCCCAAGGTGCGCTTACGTGTCGGTCATCAACACTCACATTTTTGGCCGATTCTAGCCCGTTTCTTGGACTATTACTCACTGTTTTGGGGTTCCGAAACGATTTCCATGGTTGTCATACCCCAAGGTGCGTTTACGTGTCGGTCAGCAACAATCGCAGTTTGGGTCGATTCTGGCCCGGACTAGTACTCAGTTTTGAGGTCCCGAAGTGATTTCCAAAACTGCCGAACCCAGGGGTGCGTTTACGTGTCGGTCATCAACACTCACATTTTTGGCCGATTCTAGCCCGTTTCTTGGACTATTACTCACTGTTTTGGGGTTCCGAAACGATTTCCATGGTTGTCATACCCCAAGGTGCGTTTACGTGTCGGTCAGCAACAATCGCAGTTTGGGTCGATTCTGGCCCGGACTAGTACTCAGTTTTGAGGTCCCGAAGTGATTTCCAAAACTGCCGAACCCAGGGGTGCGTTTACGTGTCGGTTATCAACACTCACAATTTTGGCCGATTCTTGTCCATGTCGTGCACTATTGCGCACTGCTTTGGGGTCCCCGACCGATTTCCATGAGTGACGATCCCTGGGGTGCATTTACGTGTCCATCGTGAACACTCACAGTTTTGGCCAATTCTGACCCGTTTTGTGGACTATTACTCACCGTTTTGGGGTCCCGAAGCGATTTCCATAGTTGTTAAACCCCAAGGTGCGCTTACGTGTCGGTCATCAACACTCACATTTTTGGCCGATTCTAGCCCGTTTCTTGGACTATTACTCACTGTTTTGGGGTTCCGAAACGATTTCCATGGTTGTCATACCCCAAGGTGCGTTTACGTGTCGGTCAGCAACAATCGCAGTTTGGGTCGATTCTGGCCCGGACTAGTACTCAGTTTTGAGGTCCCGAAGTGATTTCCAAAACTGCCGAACCCAGGGGTGCGTTTACGTGTCGGTTATCAACACTCACAATTTTGGCCGATTCTTGTCCATGTCGTGCACTATTGCGCACTGCTTTGGGGTCCCCGACCGATTTCCATGAGTGACGATCCCTGGGGTGCATTTACGTGTCCATCGTGAACACTCACAGTTTTGGCCAATTCTGACCCGTTTTGTGGACTATTACTCACCGTTTTGGGGTCCCGAATCGATTTCCATAGTTGTTGATCCCCAAGGTGCGCTTACGTGTCGCTCATCAACACTCATAGTTTTTGCCGATTCTGGCCCGTTTCGTGGACTATTGCTCACTGTTTTGGGGTCTTGGAGTGATTTCCACGTTAACGAACCCCGAGGTGCGTTTATGTGTCGGTGATCAACACTCGCGGTTTTAGTTGATTGTGACCCGTTTCATGGACTATTACTCACCGTTTTGTGGTCCCAAAGCGATTTCCATGGTTGTCGAACCCCAAAGTGTGCTTACGTGTTGGTCATATTACTCACTGTTTTGGGGCCCCGGAGTGATTTTCACGATTGACGAACCCCGGGGTGCGTTTTGCGTGTCGGTCATCAACACTCGCGGTTTTTGTCGATTCTGACCCGTTTCGTGGACTATAACTCACCGTTTTGTGGACCCAAAGCGATTTCCATGGTTGTCGAACCCCAAAGTTTGCTTACATGTTGGTCATTAAGACACGCAGTTTGGGCCGATTCTGGCCGTTTCTTCGACTATTACTCAATTTTGGGGTCCCGAAGTGATTTCCATGATTGACGAACCCCGGGCTGCGTTTACTTGTCGGTCATCAACGCTCCCAATTTTGGTCGTTTCTGGTCCGTTTCATGCACTATTACTCACTGTTTTGGAGTCCCGGAGTGATTTTCACGATTGACGAACCCCGGGGTGCGTTTACGTGTCGGTCATCTACACTCGCGGGTTTTTTCGATTCTGGCCCGTTTCATGGACTATTACTCACTGTTTTGAGGTCTCGAACCGATTTCCATGGTTGTCAAACCCCAAGGGGTGTTTACGTGTCTGCCAGCAACAATCATAGTTTGGGCCGATTCTGGCCCGTTTCTTGGACTATTACTCAGTTTTGGAGTCCCGAAGTGATTTCCACGATTGACGAACCCCGGGGTGCGTTTACGTGTCGGTCATGAACACTCACAGTTGAGGCTGATTCTGGTCCGTTTCGTGCACTATTACTCACTGTTGTGGGGTTCCAGAGCGATTTCCACGATTGACGATCTCCGGGGTGCGTTTACGTGTCCGTCGTCAACACTCACAGTTTTCGCCGATTCTTACCCATTCCGTGGACTATTACTCACCGTTTTGGGGTCCCGAATCGATTTCCATAGTTGTTAAACCCCAAGGTGCGCTTACGTGTCGGTCATCAACACTCACATTTTTGGCCGATTCTAGCCCGTTTCTTGGACTATTACTCACTGTTTTGGGGTTCCGAAACGATTTCCATGGTTGTCATACCCCAAGGTGCGTTTACGTGTCGGTCAGCAACAATCGCAGTTTGGGTCGATTCTGGCCCGGACTAGTACTCAGTTTTGAGGTCCCGAAGTGATTTCCAAAACTGCCGAACCCAGGGGTGCGTTTACGTGTCGGTCATCAACACTCACAATTTTGGCCGATTCTTGTCCATTTCGTGCACTATTGCTCACTGCTTTGGGGTCCCCGAGCGATTTCCATGATTGACGATCCCTGGGGTGCATTTACGTGTCCATCGTGAACACTCACAGTTTTGGCCAATTCTGACCCGTTTTGTGGACTATTACTCACCGTTTTGGGGTCCCGAATCGATTTCCATAGTTGTTAAACCCCAAGGTGCGCTTACGTGTCGGTCATCAACACTCACATTTTTGGCCGATTCTAGCCCGTTTCTTGGACTATTACTCACTGTTTTGGGGTTCCGAAACGATTTCCATGGTTGTCATACCCCAAGGTGCGTTTACGTGTCGGTCAGCAACAATCGCAGTTTGGGTCGATTCTGGCCCGGACTAGTACTCAGTTTTGAGGTCCCGAAGTGATTTCCAAAACTGCCGAACCCAGGGGTGCGTTTACGTGTCGGTCATCAACACTCACAATTTTGGCCGATTCTTGTCCATTTCGTGCACTAGTGCTCACTGCTTTGGGGTCCCCGAGCGATTTCCATGATTGACGATCCCTGGGGTGCATTTACGTGTCCATCGTGAACACTCACAGTTTTGGCCAATTCTGACCCGTTTTGTGGACTATTACTCACCGTTTTGGGGTCCCGAAGAGATTTCCATAGTTGTTGAACCCCAAGGTGCGCTTACGTGTCGCTCATCAACACTCATAGTTTTTGCCGATTCTGGCCCATTTCGTGGACTATTACTCACTGTTTTGGGGTCTTGGAGTGATTTCCACGTTAACGAACCCCGAGGTGCGTTTATGTGTCGGTGATCAACACTCGCGGTTTTAGTTGATTGTGACCCGTTTCATGGACTATTACTCACCGTTTTGTGGTCCCAAAGCGATTTCCATGGTTGTCGAACCCCAAAGTGTGCTTACGTGTTGGTCATATTACTCACTGTTTTGGGGCCCCGGAGTGATTTTCACGATTGACGAACCCCGGGGTGCGTTTTGCGTGTCGGTCATCAACACTCGCGGTTTTTGTCGATTCTGACCCGTTTCGTGGACTATAACTCACCGTTTTGTGGACCCAAAGCGATTTCGATGGTTGTCGAACCCCAAAGTTTGCTTACATGTTGGTCATTAAGACACGCAGTTTGGGCCGATTCTGGCCGTTTCTTCGACTATTACTCAATTTTGGGGCCCCGAAGTGATTTCCATGATTGACGAACCCCGGGCTGCGTTTACTTGTCGGTCATCAACGCTCCCAATTTTGGTCGATTCTGGTCCGTTTCATGCACTATTACTCACTGTTTTGGAGTCCCGGAGTGATTTTCACGATTGACGAACCCCGGGGTGCGTTTACGTGTCGGTCATCTACACTCGCGGGTTTTTTCGATTCTGGCCCGTTTCATGGACTATTACTCACTGTTTTGAGGTCTCGAACCGATTTCCATGGTTGTCAAACCCCAAGGGGTGTTTACGTGTCTGCCAGCAACAATCATAGTTTGGCCGATTCTGGCCCGTTTCTTGGACTATTACTCAGTTTTGGAGTCCCGAAGTGATTTCCACGATTGACGAACCCCGGGGTGCGTTTACGTGTTGGTCATGAACACTCACAGTTGAGGCTGATTCTGGTCCGTTTCGTGCACTATTACTCACTGTTGTGGGGTTCCAGAGCGATTTCCACGATTGACGATCCCCGGGGTGCGTTTACGTGTCCGTCGTCAACACTCACAGTTTTCGCCGATTCTTACCCATTCCATGGACTATTACTCACCGTTTTGGGGTCCCGAATCGATTTCCATAGTTGTTAAACCCCAAGGTGCGCTTACGTGTCGGTCATCAACACTCACATTTTTGGCCGATTCTAGCCCGTTTCTTGGACTATTACTCACTGTTTTGGGGTTCCGAAACGATTTCCATGGTTGTCATACCCCAAGGTGCGTTTACGTGTCGGTCAGCAACAATCGCAGTTTGGGTCGATTCTGGCCCGGACTAGTACTCAGTTTTGAGGTCCCGAAGTGATTTCCAAAACTGCCGAACCCAGGGGTGCGTTTACGTGTCGGTCATCAACACTCACAATTTTGGCCGATTCTTGTCCATTTCGTGCACTATTGCTCACTGCTTTGGGGTCCCCGAGCGATTTCCATGATTGACGATCCCTGGGGTGCATTTACGTGTCCATCGTGAACACTCACAGTTTTGGCCAATTCTGACCCGTTTTGTGGACTATTACTCACCGTTTTGGGGTCCCGAAGAGATTTCCATAGTTGTTGAACCCCAAGGTGCGCTTACGTGTCGCTCATCAACACTCATAGTTTTTGCCGATTCTGGCCCATTTCGTGGACTATTACTCACTGTTTTGGGGTCTTGGAGTGATTTCCACGATTAACGAACCCCGAGGTGCGTTTATGTGTCGGTGATCAACACTCGCGGTTTTAGTTGATTCTGACCCGTTTCATGGACTATTACTCACCGTTTTGTGGTCCCAAAGCGATTTCCATGGTTGTCGAACCCCAAAGTGTGCTTACGTGTTGGTCATATTACTCACTGTTTTGGGGCCCCGGAGTGATTTTCACGATTGACGAACCCCGGGGTGCGTTTTGCGTGTCGGTCATCAACACTCGCGGTTTTTGTCGATTCTGACCTGTTTCGTGGACTATAACTCACCGTTTTGTGGTCCCAAAGCGATTTCCATGGTTGTCGAACCCCAAAGTGTGCTTACATGTTGGTCATTAAGACACGCAGTTTGGGCCGATTCTGGCCGTTTCTTCGACTATTACTCAATTTTGGGGTCCCGAAGTGATTTCCACGATTGAAGAACCCCAGGCTGCGTTTACGTGTCGGTCATCAACGCTCCCAATTTTGGCCGATTCTGGTCCGTTTCATGCACTATTACTCACTGTTTTGGGGTCCCGGAGTGATTTTCACGATTGACGAACCCCGGGGTGCGTTTACGTGTCGGTCATCTACACTCGTGGGTTTTTTCGATTCTGGCCCGTTTCATGGACTATTACTCACCGTTTTGAGGTCTCGAACCGATTTCCATGGTTGTCAAACCCCAAGGGGTGTTTACGTGTCTGTCAGCAACAATCATAGTTTGGGCCGATTCTGGCCCGTTTCTTGGACTATTACTCAGTTTTGGAGTCCCGAAGTGATATCCACGATTGACGAACCCCGTGGTGCGTTTACGTGTCGGTCATCAACACTCACAATTTTGGCCGATTCTTGTCCATTTCGTGCACTATTGCTCACTGTTTTGGGGTCCCCGAGCGATTTCCACGATTGACGATCCCTGGGGTGCATTTACGTGTCCATCGTAAACACTCACAGTTTTGCCCAATTCTGACCCGTTTTGTGGACTATTACTCACCGTTTTGGGGTCCCGAAGAGATTTCCATAGTTGTTGAACCCCAAGGTGCGCTTACGTGTCGCTCATCAACACTCATAGTTTTTGCCGATTCTGGCCCGTTTCATGGACTATTACTCACCGTTTTGGGGTCTTGGAGTGATTTCCACGATTAACGAACCCCGAGGATTGTTTATGTGTCGGAATCAACACTCGCGGTTTTAGTCGATTCTGACCCGTTTCATGGACTATTACTCACCGTTTTGAGGTCCCAAAGCGATTTCCATGGTTGTCGAACCCCAAAGTGTGCTTACGTGTTGGTCATATTACTCACTGTTTTGGGGCCCCGGAGTGATTTTCACGATTGACGAACCCCGGGGTGCGTTTTGCGTGTCGGTCATCAACACTCGCGGTTTTTGTCGATTCTGACCCGTTTCGTGGACTATAACTCACCGTTTTGTGGTCCCAAAGCGATTTCCATGGTTGTCGAACCCCAAAGTGTGCTTACATGTTGGTCATTAAGACTCGCAGTTTGGGCCGATTCTGGCCGTTTCTTCGACTATTACTCAATTTTGGGGTCCCGAAGTGATTTCCACGATTGAAGAACCCCAGGCTGCGTTTACGTGTCGGTCATCAACGCTCCCAATTTTGGCCGATTCTGGTCCGTTTCATGCACTATTACTCACTGTTTTGGGGTCCCGGAGTGATTTTCACGATTGACGAACCCCGGGGTGCGTTTACGTGTCGGTCATCTACACTCGTGGGTTTTTTCGATTCTGGCCCGTTTCATGGACTATTACTCACCGTTTTGTGGTCCCAAAGCGATTTCCATGGTTGTCGAACCCCAAAGTGTGCTTACGTGTTGGTCATATTACTCACTGTTTTGGGGCCCCGGAGTGATTTTCACGATTGACGAACCACGGGGTGCGTTTACGTGTCGGTCATCAACACTTGCGGTTTTTTTCGATTCTGACCCGTTTCGTGGACTATAACTCACCGTTTTGTGGTCCCAAAGCGATTTCCATGGTTGTCAAACCCCAAATTGTGCTTACATGTTGGTCATTAAGACTCGCAGTTTGAGCCGATTCCGGCCGTTTCTTCGACTGTTACTCAAGTTTGGGGTCCCGAAGTGATTTCCACGATTGACGAACCCCGGGCTGCGTTTACGTGTCGGTCATCAACACTCCCAATTTTTCCCGATTCTGGTCCGTTTCATGCACTATTACTCACTGTTTTGGGGTCCCGGAGTGATTTTCACGATTGACGAACCCCGGGGTGCGTTTACGTGTCGGTCATCTACACTCGCGGGTTTTTTTGATTCTGGCCCGTTTCATGGACTATTACTCACCGTTTTGAGGTCTCGAACCGATTTCCATGGTTGTCAAACCCAAGGGGTGTTTACGTGTCTGTCAGCAACAATCATAGTTTGGGCCGATTCTGGCCCGTTTCTTGGACTATTACTCAGTTTTGGAGTCCCGAAGTGATTTCCACGATTGACGAACCCCGGGGTGCGTTTACGTGTCGGTCATCTACACTCGCGGTTTTTTCGATTCTGGCCCGTTTCATGGACTATTACTCACCGTTTTGTGGTCCCAAAGCGATTTCCATGGTTGTCGAACCCCAAAGTTTGCTTACATGTTGGTCATTAAGACACGCAGTTTGGGCCGATTCTGGCCGTTTCTTCGACTGTTACTCAAGTTTGGGGTCCCGAAGTGATTTCCACGATTGACGAACCCCGGGCTGCGTTTACGTGTCGGTCATCAACACTCCCAATTTTTCCCGATTCTGGTCCGTTTCATGCACTATTACTCACTGTTTTGGGGTCCCGGAGTGATTTTCACGATTGACGAACCCCGGGGTGCGTTTACGTGTCGGTCATCTACACTCGCGGGTTTTTTTGATTCTGGCCCGTTTCATGGACTATTACTCACCGTTTTGAGGTCTCGAACCGATTTCCATGGTTGTCAAACCCAAGGGGTGTTTACGTGTCTGTCAGCAACAATCATAGTTTGGGCCGATTCTGGCCCGTTTCTTGGACTATTACTCAGTTTTGGAGCCCCGAAGTGATTTCCACGATTGACGAACCCCGGGGTGCGTTTACGTGTCGATCATGAACACTCATAGTTGAGGCTGATTCTGGTCCGTTTCGTGCACTATTACTCACTGTTGTGGGGTCCCAGAGCGATTTCCACGATTGACGATCCCCAGGGTGCATTTACGTGTCCGTCGTCAACACTCACAGTTTTCGCTGATTCTACCCATTCCGTGGACTATTACTCACCGTTTTGGGGTCCCGAATCGATTTCCATAGTTGTTAAACCCCAAGGTGTGCTTACGTGTCGGTCATCAACACTCACATTTTTGGCCGATTCTAGCCCGTTTCTTGGACTATTACTCACTGTTTTGGGGTCCCGGAGTGATTTTCACGATTGACGAACCGCGGGGTGCGTTTACATGTCGGTCATCGACACTCGCGGTTTTTGTCGATTCTCGCCCGGTTCATGGAGTATTACTCACCGTTTTGGGGTTCCGAAGCGATTTCCATGGTTGTCAAACCCCAAGGTGCGTTTACGTGTCGGTCAGCAACAATCGCAGTTTGGGTCGATTCTGGCCCGGACTAGTACTCAGTTTTGAGGTCCCGAAGTGATTTCCAAAATTGCCGAACCCAGGGGTGCGTTTACGTGTCGGTCATCAACACTCACAATTTTGGCCGATTCTTGTCCATTTCATGCACTATTTCTCACTATTTTGGGGTCCCCGAGCGATTTCCAAGCTTGACGATCCCTGGGGTGCATTTACGTGTCCATCGTAAACACTCACATTTTGGGCCAATTCTGACCCGTTTTGTGGACTATTACACACCGTTTTGGGGTCCCCGAGAGATTTCCATAGTTGTTGAACCCCAAGGTGCGCTTACGTGTCGCTCATCAACACTCATAGTTTTTGCCGATTCTGCCCCGTTTCGTGGACTATTACTCACTGTTTTGGGGTCCCGGAGTGATTTTCACGATTGACGAACCCTGGGGTGCGTTTACATGTCGGTCATCTACACTCGCGGGTTTTTTCGATTCTGGCCCGTTTCATGGACTATTACTCACCGTTTTGAGGCCTCAAACCGATTTCCATGGTTGTCAAACCCCAAGGGGTGTTTACGTGTCTGTCAGCAACAATCACAGTTTGGGCTGACTCTGGCCCATTTCTTGGACTATTACTCAATTTTGGAGTCCCGAAGTGATTTCCGCGATTGACGAACCCTAGGGTGCGTTTACATGTCGGCCATCAACACTCACAATTTAGGCAGATTCTGGTCCGTTTCGTGCACTATTACTCACTGTTGTGGGGTCCCAGAGCGATTTCCACGATTGACGATCCCCGGGGTGCGTTTACGTGTCCGTCGTCAACACTCACAGTTTTCGCCGATTCTTACCCATTCCATGGACTATTACTCACCGTTTTGGGGTCCTGAAGCGATTTCCATAGTTGTTGANTTTGGAGTCCCGAAGTGATTTCCGCGATTGACGAACCCTAGGGTGCGCTTACATGTCGGCCATCAACACTCACAATTTAGGCAGATTCTGGTCCGTTTCGTGCACTATTACTCACTGTTGTGGGGTCCCAGAGCGATTTCCACGATTGACGATCCCCGGGGTGCGTTTACGTGTCCGTCGTCAACACTCACAGTTTTCGCCGATTCTTACCCATTCCATGGACTATTACTCACCGTTTTGGGGTCCTGAAGCGATTTCCATAGTTGTTGAACCCCAAGGTGCGCTTACGTGTCGCTCGTCAACACTGATAGTTTTTGCCGATTCTGGCCCGTTTCATGGACTATTACTCACTGTTTTGGGGTCTTGGAGTGATTTCCACGATTAACGAACCCCGATGTGCGTTTATGTGTCGGTGATCAACACTCGCGGTTTAGTTGATTCTGACCCGTTTCATGGACTATTACTCACCGTTTTGCGGTCCCAATGCGATTTTTATGGTTGTCGAACCCCAAAGTGTACTTACGTGTTGGTCATATTACTCACTGTTTTGCGGCCCCGGAGTGATTTTCACGATTGACGAACCCCGGGGTGCGTTTACGTGTCGGTCATCAACACTCGCGGTTTTTGTCGATTCTGACCCGTTTCGTGGACTATAACTCACCGTTTTGTGGTCCCAAAGCGATTTCCATGGTTGTCGAACCCCAAAGTGTGCTTACATGTTGGTCATTAAGACTCACAGTTTGGGCCGATTCTGGCAGTTTCTTTGACTATTACTCAATTTTGGGGTCCCGAAGTGATTTCCACGATTGACGAACCCCGGGCTGCGTTCACGTGTCGGTCATCAACACTCCCAATTTTGGCCGATTCTGGTCCGTTTCATGCACTATTACTCACTGTTTTGGGGTCCCGGAGTGATTTTCACGATTGACGAACCCCGGGGTGCGTTTACGTGTCGGTCATCTACACTCGCGGTTTTTTCGATTCTGGCCCGTTTCATGGACTATTACTCACCGTTTTGAGGTCTCGAACCGATTTCCATGGTTGTCAAACCCCAAGGGGTGTTTACGTGTCTGTCAGCAACAATCATAGTTTGGGCCGATTCTGGCCCGTTTCTTGGACTATTACTCAGTTTTGGAGTCCCGAAGTGATATCCACGATTGACGAACCCCGTGGTGCGTTTACGTGTCGGTCATCAACACTCACAATTTTGGCCGATTCTTGTCCATTTCGTGCACTATTGCTCACTGTTTTGGGGTCCTCGAGCGATTTCCACGATTGACGATCCCTGGGGTGCATTTACGTGTCCATCGTAAACACTCACAGTTTTGCCCAATTCTGACCCGTTTTGTGGACTATTACTCACCGTTTTGGGGTCCCGAAGAGATTTCCATAGTTGTTGAACCCCAAGGTGCGCTTACGTGTCGCTCATGAACACTCATAGTTTTTGCCGATTCTGGCCCGTTTCATGGACTATTACTCACCGTTTTGGGGTCCCAAAGCGATTTCCATGGTTGTCGAACCCCAAAGTGTGCTTACGTGTTGGTCATATTACTCACTGTTTTGGGGCCCCGGAGTGATTTTCATGATTGACGAACTCCGGGGTGCGTTTTGCGTGTCGGTCATCAACACTCGCGGTTTTTGTCGATTCTGACCCGTTTCGTGGACTATAACTCACCGTTTTGTGGACCCAAAGCGATTTCCATGGTTGTCGAACCCCAAAGTTTGCTTACATGTTGGTCATTAAGACACGCAGTTTGGGCCGATTCTGGCCGTTTCTTCGACTATTACTCAATTTTGGGGTCCCGAAGTGATTTCCACGATTGACGAACCCCGGGCTGCGTTTACTTGTCGGTCATCAACGCTCCCAATTTTGGTCGATTCTGGTCCGTTTCATGCACTATTACTCACTGTTTTGGGGTCCCGGATTGATTTTCACGATTGACGAACCCCGGGGTGCGTTTACGTGTCGGTCATCTACACTCGCGGGTTTTTTCGATTTTGGCCCGTTTCATGGACTATTACTCACCGTTTTGAGGTCTCGAACCGATTTCCATGGTTGTCAAACCCCAAGGGGTGTTTACGTGTCTGTCAGCAACAATCATAGTTTGGGCCGATTCTGGCCCGTTTCTTGGACTATTACTCAGTTTTGGAGTCCCGAAGTGATTTCCACGATTGACGAACCCCGGGGTGCGTTTACGTGTCAGTCATCGACACTCACAATTTTGGCCGATTCTTGTCCATTTCGTGCACTATTGCTCACTGTTTTGGGGTCCCCGAGCGATTTCCACGATTGACGATCCCTGGGGTGCATTTACGTGTCCATCGTAAACACTCACAGTTTTGCCCAATTCTGACCCGTTTTGTGGACTATTACTCACCGTTTTGGGGTCCCGAAGAGATTTCCGTAGTTGTTGAACCCCAAGGTGCGCTTACGTGTCGCTCATGAACACTCATAGTTTTTGCCGATTCTGGCCCGTTTCATGGACTATTACTCACCGTTTTGGGGTCTTGGAGTGATTTCCACGATTAACGAACCCCGAGGTGCGTTTATGTGTCGGAATCAACACTCGCGGTTTTAGTCGATTCTGGCCCGTTTCATGGACTATTACTCACCGTTTTGAGGTCCCAAAGCGATTTCCATGGTTGTCGAACCCCAAAGTGTGCTTACATGTTGGTCATTAAGACACGCAGTTTGGGCCGATTCTGGCCGTTTCTTCGACTATTACTCAATTTTGGGGTCCCGAAGTAATTTCCACGATTGACGAACCCCGGGCTGCGTTTACGTGTCGGTCATCAACGCTCCCAATTTTGGCCGATTCTGGTCCGTTTCATGCACTATTACTCACTGTTTTGGGGTCCCGGAGTGATTTTCACGATTGACGAACCCCGGGGTGCGTTTACGTGTCGGTCATCTACACTCGCGGTTTTTTTCGATTCTGGCCCGTTTCATGGACTATTACTCACCGTTTTGAGGTCTCGAACCGATTTCCATGGTTGTCAAACCCCAAGGGGTGTTTACGTGTCTGTCAGCAACAATCATAGTTTGGGCCGATTCTGGCCCGTTTCTTGGACTATTACTCAGTTTTGGAGTCCCGAAGTGATATCCACGATTGACGAACCCCGTGGTGCGTTTACGTGTCGGTCATCAACACTCACAATTTTGGCCGATTCTTGTCCATTTCGTGCACTATTGCTCACTGTTTTGGGGTCCCCGAGCGATTTCCACGATTGACGATCCCTGGGGTGCATTTACGTGTCCATCGTAAACACTCACAGTTTTGCCCAATTCTGACCCGTTTTGTGGACTATTACTCACCGTTTTGGGGTCCCGAAGAGATTTCCATAGTTGTTGAACCCCAAGGTGCGCTTACGTGTCGCTCATCAACACTCATAGTTTTTGCCGATTCTGGCCCGTTTCATGGACTATTACTCACCGTTTTGGGGTCTTGGAGTGATTTCCACGATTAACGAACCCCGAGGATTGTTTATGTGTCGGAATCAACACTCGCGGTTTTAGTCGATTCTGACCCGTTTCATGGACTATTACTCACCGTTTTGAGGTCCCAAAGCGATTTCCATGGTTGTCGAACCCCAAAGTGTGCTTACGTGTTGGTCATATTACTCACTGTTTTGGGGCCCCGGAGTGATTTTCACGATTGACGAACTCCGGGGTGCGTTTTGCGTGTCGGTCATCAACACTCGCGGTTTTTGTCGATTCTGACCCGTTTCGTGGACTATAACTCACCGTTTTGTGGACCCAAAGCGATTTCCATGGTTGTCGAACCCCAAAGTTTGCTTACATGTTGGTCATTAAGACACGCAGTTTGGGCCGATTCTGGCCGTTTCTTCAACTATTACTCAATTTTGGGGTCCCGAAGTGATTTCCACGATTGATGAACCCCGGGCTGCGTTTACTTGTCGGTCATCAACGCTCCATTTTTGGTCGATTCTGGTCCGTTTCATGCACTATTACTCACTGTTTTGGGGTCCCGGAGTGATTTTCACGATTGACGAACCCTTGGTGCGTTTACGTGTCGGTCATCTACACTCGCGGGTTTTTCCGATTCTGGCCCGTTTCATGGACTATTACTCACTGTTTTGAGGTCTCGAACCGATTTCCATGGTTGTCAAACCCCAAGGGGTGTTTACATGTCTGTCAGCAACAATCATAGTTTGGGCCGATTCTGGCCCGTTTCTTGGACTATTACTCAGTTTTGGAGTCCCGAAGTGATTTCCACGATTGACGAACCCCGGGGTGCGTTTACGTGTCGGTCATGAACAATCACAGTTGAGGCTGATTCTGGTCCGTTTCGTGCACTATTACTCACTGTTGTGGGGTGCCAGAGCGATTTCCACGATTGACGATCCCCGGGGTGCGTTTACGTGTCCGTCGTCAACACTCACAGTTTTCGCCGATTCTTACCCATTCCGTGGACTATTACTCACCGTTTTGGGGTCCCGAATCGATTTCCATAGTTGTTAAACCCCAAGGTGCGCTTACGTGTCGGTCATCAACACTCACATTTTTGGCCGATTCTAGCCCGTTTCTTGGACTATTACTCACTGTTTTGGGGTTCCGAAACGATTTCCATGGTTGTCATACCCCAAGGTGCGTTTACGTGTCGGTCAGCAACAATCGCAGTTTGGGTCGATTCTGGCCCGGACTAGTACTCAGTTTTGAGGTCCCGAAGTGATTTCCAAAACTGCCGAACCCAGGGGTGCGTTTACGTGTCGGTCATCAACACTCACAATTTTGGCCGATTCTTGTCCATTTCGTGCACTATTGCTCACTGCTTTGGGGTCCCCGAGCGATTTCCATGATTGACGATCCCTGGGGTGCATTTACGTGTCCATCGTGAACACTCACAGTTTTGGCCAATTCTGACCCGTTTTGTGGACTATTACTCACCGTTTTGGGGTCCCGAAGAGATTTCCATAGTTGTTGAACCCCAAGGTGCACTTACGTGTCGCTCATCAACACTCATAGTTTTTGCCGATTCTGGCCCATTTCGTGGACTATTACTCACTGTTTTGGGGTCTTGGAGTGATTTCCACGATTAACGAACCCCGAGGTGCGTTTATGTGTCGGTGATCAACACTCGCGGTTTTAGTTGATTCTGACCCGTTTCATGGACTATTACTCACCGTTTTGTGGTCCCAAAGCGATTTCCATGGTTGTCGAACCCCAAAGTGTGCTTACGTGTTGGTCATATTACTCACTGTTTTGGGGCCCCGGAGTGATTTTCACGATTGACGAACCCCGTGGTGCGTTTACGTGTCGGTCATCGACACTCACAATTTTGGCCGATTCTTGTCCATTTCGTGCACTATTGCTCACTGTTTTGGGGTCCTCGAGCGATTTCCACGATTGACGATCCCTGGGGTGCATTTACGTGTCCATCGTAAACACTCACAGTTTTGCCCAATTCTGACCCGTTTTGTGGACTATTACTCACCGTTTTGGGGTCCCGAAGAGATTTCCANACTATTGCTCACTGTTTTGGGGTCCTCGAGCGATTTCCACGATTGACGATCCCTGGGGTGCATTTACGTGTCCATCGTAAACACTCACAGTTTTGCCCAATTCTGACCCGTTTTGTGGACTATTACTCACCGTTTTGGGGTCCCGAAGAGATTTCCATAGTTGTTGAACCCCAAGGTGCGCTTACGTGTCGCTCATGAACACTCATAGTTTTTGCCGATTCTGGCCCGTTTCATGGACTATTACTCACCGTTTTGGGGTCCCAAAGCGATTTCCATGGTTGTCGAACCCCAAAGTGTGCTTACGTGTTGGTCATATTACTCACTGTTTTGGGGCCCCGGAGTGATTTTCACGATTGACTAACTCCGGGGTGCGTTTTGCGTGTCGGTCATCAACACTCGCAGTTTTTGTCGATTCTGACCCGTTTCGTGGACTATAACTCACCGTTTTGTGGACCCAAAGCGATTTCCATGGTTGTCGAACCCCAAAGGTTGCTTACATGTTGGTCATTAAGACACGCAGTTTGGGCCGATTCTGGCCGTTTCTTCGACTATTACTCAATTTTGGGGTCCCGAAGTGATTTCCACGATTGACGAACCCCGGGCTGCGTTTACTTGTCGGTCATCAACGCTCCCAATTTTGGTCGATTCTGGTCCGTTTCATGCACTATTACTCACTGTTTTGGGGTCCCGGAGTGATTTTCACGATTGACGAACCCCGGGGTGCGTTTACGTGTCGGTCATCTACACTCGCGGGTTTTTTCGATTCTGGCCCGTTTCATGGACTATTACTCACCGTTTTGAGGTCTCGAACCGATTTTCATGGTTGTCAAACCCCAAGGGGTGTTTACGTGTCTGTCAGCAACAATCATAGTTTGGGCCGATTCTGGCCCGTTTCTTGGACTATTACTCAGTTTTGGAGTCCCGAAGTGATTTCCACGATTGACGAACCCCGGGGTGCGTTTACGTGTCGGTCATCGACACTCACAATTTTGGCCGATTCTTGTCCATTTCGTGCACTATTGCTCACTGTTTTGGGGTCCCCGAGCGATTTCCACGATTGACGATCCCTGGGGTGCATTTACGTGTCCATCGTAAACACTCACAGTTTTGCCCAATTCTGACCCGTTTTGTGGACTATTACTCACCGTTTTGGGGTCCCGAAGAGATTTCCATAGTTGTTGAACCCCAAGGTGCGCTTACGTGTCGCTCATGAACACTCATAGTTTTTGCCGATTCTGGCCCGGTTCATGGACTATTACTCACCGTTTTGGGGTCTTGGAGTGATTTCCACGATTAACGAACCCCGAGGTGCGTTTATGTGTCGGAATCAACACTCGCGGTTTTAGTCGATTCTGGCCCGTTTCATGGACTATTACTCACCGTTTTGAGGTCCCAAAGCGATTTCCATGGTTGTCGAACCCCAAAGTGTGCTTACATGTTGGTCATTAAGACACGCAGTTTGGGCCGATTCTGGCCGTTTCTTCGACTATTACTCAATTTTGGGGTCCCGAAGTAATTTCCACGATTGACGAACCCCGGGCTGCGTTTACGTGTCGGTCATCAACGCTCCCAATTTTGGCCGATTCTGGTCCGTTTCATGCACTATTACTCACTGTTTTGGGGTCCCGGAGTGATTTTCACGATTGACGAACCCCGGGGTGCGTTTACGTGTCGGTCATCTACACTCGCGGTTTTTTTCGATTCTGGCCCGTTTCATGGACTATTACTCACCGTTTTGAGGTCTCGAACCGATTTCCATGGTTGTCAAACCCCAAGGGGTGTTTACGTGTCTGTCAGCAACAATCATAGTTTGGGCCGATTCTGGCCCGTTTCTTGGACTATTACTCAGTTTTGGAGTCCCGAAGTGATATCCACGATTGACGAACCCCGTGGTGCGTTTACGTGTCGGTCATCAACACTCACAATTTTGGCCGATTCTTGTCCATTTCGTGCACTATTGCTCACTGTTTTGGGGTCCCCGAGCGATTTCCACGATTGACGATCCCTGGGGTGCATTTACGTGTCCATCGTAAACACTCACAGTTTTGCCCAATTCTGACCCGTTTTGTGGACTATTACTCACCGTTTTGGGGTCCCGAAGAGATTTCCATAGTTGTTGAACCCCAAGGTGCGCTTACGTGTCGCTCATCAACACTCATAGTTTTTGCCGATTCTGGCCCGGTTCATGGACTATTACTCACCGTTTTGGGGTCTTGGAGTGATTTCCACGATTAACGAACCCCGAGGTGCGTTTATGTGTCGGAATCAACACTCGCGGTTTTAGTCGATTCTGGCCCGTTTCATGGACTATTACTCACCGTTTTGAGGTCCCAAAGCGATTTCCATGGTTGTCGAACCCCAAAGTGTGCTTACGTGTTGGTCATATTACTCACTGTTTTGGGGCCCCGGAGTGATTTTCACGATTGACGAACTCCGGGGTGCGTTTTGCGTGTCGGTCATCAACACTCGCGGTTTTTGTCGATTCTGACCCGTTTCGTGGACTATAACTCACCGTTTTTTGGACCCAAAGCGATTTCCATGGTTGTCGAACCCCAAAGTTTGCTTACATGTTGGTCATTAAGACACGCAATTTGGGCCGATTCTGGCCGTTTCTTCGACTATTACTCAATTTTGGGGTCCCGAAGTGATTTCCACGATTGACGAACCCCGGGCTGCGTTTACTTGTCGGTCATCAACGCTCCCAATTTTGGTCGATTCTGGTCCGTTTCATGCACTATTACTCGCTGTTTTGGGGTCCCGGAGTGATTTTCACGATTGACGAACCCTTGGTGCGTTTACGTGTCGGTCATCTACACTCGCGGGTTTTTCCGATTCTGGCCCGTTTCATGGACTATTACTCACTGTTTTGAGGTCTCGAACCGATTTCCATGGTTGTCAAACCCCAAGGGGTGTTTACGTGTCTGTCAGCAACAATCATAGTTTGGGCCGATTCTGGCCCGTTTCTTGGACTATTACTCAGTTCGGGAGTCCCGAAGTGATTTCCACGATTGACGAACCCCGGGGTGCGTTTACGTGTCGGTCATGAACACTCACAGTTGAGGCTGATTCTGGTCCGTTTCGTGCACTATTACTCACTGTTGTGGGGTGCCAGAGCGATTTCCACGATTGACGATCCCCGGGGTGCGTTTACGTGTCCGTCGTCAACACTCACAGTTTTCGCCGATTCTTACCCATTCCGTGGACTATTACTCACCGTTTTGGGGTCCCGAATCGATTTCCATAGTTGTTAAACCCCAAGGTGCGCTTACGTGTCGGTCATCAACACTCACATTTTTGGCCGATTCTAGCCCGTTTCTTGGACTATTACTCACTGTTTTGGGGTTCCGAAACGATTTCCATGGTTGTCATACCCCAAGGTGCGTTTACGTGTCGGTCAGCAACAATCGCAGTTTGGGTCGATTCTGGCCCGGACTAGTACTCAGTTTTGAGGTCCCGAAGTGATTTCCAAAACTGCCGAACCCAGGGGTGCGTTTACGTGTCGGTCATCAACACTCACAATTTTGGCCGATTCTTGTCCATTTCGTGCACTATTGCTCACTGCTTTGGGGTCCCCGAGCGATTTCCATGATTGACGATCCCTGGGGTGCATTTACGTGTCCATCGTGAACACTCACAGTTTTGGCCAATTCTGACCCGTTTTGTGGACTATTACTCACCGTTTTGGGGTCCCGAAGAGATTTCCATAGTTGTTGAACCCCAAGGTGCGCTTACGTGTCGCTCAGGAACACTCATAGTTTTTGCCGATTCTGGCCCGTTTCATGGACTATTACTCACCGTTTTGGGGTCTTGGAGTGATTTCCACGATTAACGAACCCCGAGGTGCGTTTATGTGTCGGAATCAACACTCGCGGTTTTAGTCGATTCTGGCCCGTTTCATGGACTATTACTCACCGTTTTGAGGTCCCAAAGCGATTTCCATGGTTGTCGAACCCCAAAGTGTGCTTACGTGTTGGTCATATTACTCACTGTTTTGGGGCCCCGGAGTGATTTTCACGATTGACGAACTCCGGGGTGCGTTTTGCGTGTCGGTCATCAACACTCGCGGTTTTTGTCGATTCTGACCCGTTTCGTGGACTATAACTCACCGTTTTGTGGACCCAAAGCGATTTCCATGGTTGTCGAACCCCAAAGTTTGCTTACATGTTGGTCATTAAGACACGCAGTTTGGGCCGATTCTGGCCGTTTCTTCGACTATTACTCAATTTTGGGGTCCCGAAGTGATTTCCACGATTGACGAACCCCGGGCTGCGTTTACTTGTCGGTCATCAACGCTCCCAATTTTGGTCGATTCTGGTCCGTTTCATGCACTATTACTCACTGTTTTGGGGTCCCGGAGTGATTTTCACGATTGACGAACCCCGGGGTGCGTTTACGTGTCGGTCATCTACACTCGCGGGTTTTTCCGATTCTGGCCCGTTTTATGGACTATTACTCACTGTTTTGAGGTCTCGAACCGATTTCCATGGTTGTCAAACCCCAAGGGGTGTTTACGTGTCTGTCAGCAACAATCATAGTTTGGGCCGATTCTGGCCCGTTTCTTGGACTATTACTCAGTTTTGGAGTCCCGAAGTGATTTCCACGATTGATGAACCCCGGGGTGCGTTTACGTGTCGGTCATGAACACTCACAGTTGAGGCTGATTCTGGTCTGTTTCATGCACTATTACTCACTGTTGTGGGGTTCCAGAGCGATTTCCACGATTGACGATCCCCGGGGTGCGTTTACGTGTCCGTCGTCAACACTCACAGTTTTCGCCGATTCTTACCCATTCCGTGGACTATTGGGGTCCCGAATCGATTTCCATAGTTGTTAAACCCCAAGGTGCGCTTACGTGTCGGTCATCAACACTCACATTTTTGGCCGATTCTAGCCCGTTTCTTGGACTATTACTCACTGTTTTGGGGTTCCGAAACGATTTCCATGGTTGTCATACCCCAAGGTGCGTTTATGTGTCGGTCAGCAACAATCGCAGTTTGGGTCGATTCTGGCCCGGACTAGTACTCAGTTTTGAGGTCCCGAAGTGATTTCCAAAACTGCCGAACCCAGGGGTGCGTTTACGTGTCGGTCATCAACACTCACAATTTTGGCCGATTCTTGTCCATTTCGTGCACTATTGCTCACTGCTTTGGGGTCCCCGAGCGGTTTCCATGATTGACGATCCCTGGGGTGCATTTACGTGTCCATCGTGAACACTCACAGTTTTGGCCAATTCTGACCCGTTTTGTGGACTATTACTCACCGTTTTGGGGTCCCGAAGAGATTTCCATAGTTGTTGAACCCCAAGGTGCACTTACGTGTCGCTCATCAACACTCATAGTTTTTGCCGATTCTGGCCCATTTCGTGGACTATTACTCACTGTTTTGGGGTCTTGGAGTGATTTCCACGATTAACGAACCCCGAGGTGCGTTTATGTGTCGGTGATCAACACTCGCGGTTTTAGTTGATTCTGACCCGTTTCATGGACTATTACTCACCGTTTTGTGGTCCCAAAGCGATTTCCATGGTTGTCGAACCCCAAAGTGTGCTTACGTGTTGGTCATATTACTCACTGTTTTGGGGCCCCGGAGTGATTTTCACGATTGACGAACCCCGGGGTGCGTTTTGCGTGTCGGTCATCAACACTCGCGGTTTTTGTCGATTCTGACCCGTTTCGTGGACTATAACTCACCGTTTTGTGGTCCCAAAGCGATTTCCATGGTTGTCGAACCCCAAAGTGTGCTTACATGTTGGTCATTAAGACACGCAGTTTGGGCCGATTCTGGCCGTTTCTTCGACTATTACTCAATTTTGGGGTCCCGAAGTAATTTCCACGATTGACGAACCCCGGGCTGCGTTTACGTGTCGGTCATCAACGCTCCCAATTTTGGCCGATTCTGGTCCGTTTCATGCACTATTACTCACTGTTTTGGGGTCCCGGAGTGATTTTCACGATTGACGAACCCCGGGGTGCGTTTACGTGTCGGTCATCTACACTCGCGGTTTTTTTGGATTCTGGCCCGTTTCATGGACTATTACTCACCGTTTTGAGGTATCGAACCGATTTCCATGGTTGTCAAACCCCAAGGGGTGTTTACGTGTCTGTCAGCAACAATCATAGTTTGGGCCGATTCTGGCCCGTTTCTTGGACTATTACTCAGTTTTGGAGTCCCAAAGTGATATCCACGATTGACGAACCCCGTGGTGCGTTTACGTGTGGGTCATCAACACTCACAATTTTGGTCGATTCTTGTCCATTTCGTGCACTATTGCTCACTGTTTTGGGGTCCCCGAGCGATTTCCACGATTGACGATCCCTGGGGTGCATTTACGTGTCCATCGTGAACACTCACAGTTTTGGCCAATTCTGACCCGTTTTGTGGACTATTACTCACCGTTTTGGGGTCCCGAAGAGATTTCCATAGTTGTTGAACCCCAAGGTGCACTTACGTGTCGCTCATCAACACTCATAGTTTTTGCCGATTCTGGCCCATTTCGTGGACTATTACTCACTGTTTTGGGGTCTTGGAGTGATTTCCACGATTAACGAACCCCGAGGTGCGTTTATGTGTCGGTGATCAACACTCGCGGTTTTAGTTGATTCTGACCCGTTTCATGGACTATTACTCACCGTTTTGTGGTCCCAAAGCGATTTCCATGGTTGTCGAACCCCAAAGTGTGATTACGTGTTGGTCATATTACTCACTGTTTTGGGGCCCCGGAGTGATTTTCACGATTGACGAACCCCGGGGTGCGTTTTGCGTGTCGGTCATCAACACTCGCGGTTTTTGTCGATTCTGACCTGTTTCGTGGACTATAACTCACCGTTTTGTGGTCCCAAAGCGATTTCCATGGTTGTCGAACCCCAAAGTGTGCTTACGTGTTGGTCATATTACTCACTCTTTTGGGGCCCCGGAGTGATTTTCACGATTGACGAACCCCGGGGTGCGTTTACGTGTCGGTCATCAACACTCGCAGTTTTGGCCGATTCTGGCCGTTTCTTTGACTATTACTCAATTTTGGGGTCCCGAAGTGATTTCCACGATTGAAGAACCCCAGGCTGCGTTTACGTGTCGGTCATCAACGCTCCCAATTTTGGCCGATTCTGGTCCGTTTCATGCACTATTACTCACTGTTGTGGGGTTCCAGAGCGATTTCCACGATTGACGATCCCCGGGGTGCGTTTACGTGTCGGTCATCTACACTCGCGGGTTTTTTCGATTCTGGCCCGTTTCATGGACTATTACTCACCGTTTTGTGGTCCGAAAGCGATTTCCATGGTTGTCGAACCCCAAAGTGTGATTACGTGTTGGTCATATTACTCACTGTTTTGGGGCCCCGGAGTGATTTTCACGATTGACGAACCCCGGGGTGCGTTTTGCGTGTCGGTCATCAACACTCGCGGTTTTTGTCGATTCTGACCTGTTTCGTGGACTATAACTCACCGTTTTGTGGTCCCAAAGCGATTTCCATGGTTGTCGAACCCCAAAGTGTGCTTACATGTTGGTCATTAAGACTCGCAGTTTAGGCCGATTCTGGCCGTTTCTTTGACTATTACTCAATTTTGGGGTCCCGAAGTGATTTCCACGATTGAAGAACCCCAGGCTGCGTTTACGTGTCGGTCATCAACGCTCCCAATTTTGGCCGATTCTGGTCCGTTTCATGCACTATTACTCACTGTTTTGGGGTCCCGGAGTGATTTTCACGATTGACGAACCCCGGGGTGCGTTTACGTGTCGGTCATCTACACTCGTGGGTTTTTTCGATTCTGGCCCGTTTCATGGACTATTACTCACCGTTTTGTGGTCCCAAAGCGATTTCCATGGTTGTCGAACCCCAAAGTGTGCTTACGTGTTGGTCATATTACTCACTCTTTTGGGGCCCCGGAGTGATTTTCACGATTGACGAACCACGGGGTGCGTTTACGTGTCGGTCATCAACACTTGCGGTTTTTGTCGATTCTGACCCGTTTCGTGGACTATAACTCACCGTTTTGTGGTCCCAAAGCGATTTCCATGGTTGTCGAACCCCAAATTGTGCTTACATGTTGGTCATTAAGACTCGCAGTTTGGGCCGATTCCGGCCGTTTCTTCGACTCTTACTCAAGTTTGGGGTCCCGAAGTGATTTCCACGATTGACGAACCCCGGGCTGCGTTAACGTGTCGGTCGTCAACACTCCCAATTTTTTCCGATTCTGGTCCGTTTCATGCACTATTACTCACTGTTTTGGGGTCCCGGAGTGATTTTCACGATTGACGAACCCCGGGGTGCGTTTACGTGTCGGTCATCTACACTCGCGGGTTTTTTTGATTCTGGCCCGTTTCATGGACTATTACTCACCGTTTTGAGGTCTCGAACCAATTTCCATGGTTGTCAAACCCAAGGGGTGTTTACGTGTCTGTCAGCAACAATCATAATTTGGGCCGATTCTGGCCCGTTTCTTGGACTATTACTCAGTTTTGGAGCCCCGAAGTGATTTCCACGATTGACGAACCCCGGGGTGCGTTTACGTGTCGGTCATGAACACTCACAGTTGAGGCTGATTCTGGTCCGTTTCGTGCACTATTACTCACTGTTGTGGGGTCCCAGAGCGATTTCCACGATTGACGATCCCCGGGGTGCATTTACGTGTCCGTCGTCAACACTCACAGTTTTCGCCGATTCTTACCCATTCCGTGGACTATTACTCACCGTTTTGGGGTCCCGAATCGATTTCCATAGTTGTTAAACCCCAAGGTGTGCTTACGTGTCGGTCATCAACACTCACATTTTTGGCCGATTCTAGCCCGTTTCTTGGACTATTACTCACTGTTTTGGGGTCCCGGAGTGATTTTCACGATTGACGAACCACGGGGTGCGTTTAAATGTCGGTCATCGACACTCGCGGTTTTTGTCGATTCTCGCCCGGTTCATGGAGTATTACTCACCGTTTTGGGGTTCCGAAGCGATTTCCATGGTTGTCAAACCCCAAGGTGCATTTACGTGTCGGTCAGCAACAATTGCAGTTTGGGTCGATTCTGGCCCGGACTAGTACTCAGTTTTGAGGTCCCGAAGTGATTTCCAAAATTGCCGAACCCAGGGGTGCGTTTACGTGTCAGTCATCAACACTCACAATTTTGGCTGATTCTTGTCCATTTCATGCACTATTTCTCACTATTTTGGGGTCCCCGAGCGATTTCCAAGATTGACGATCCCTGGGCTGCATTTACGTGTCCATCGTAAACACTCACATTTTGGGCCAATTCTGACCCGTTTTGTGGACTATTACACACCGTTTTGGGGTCCCGGAGAGATTTCCATAGTTGTTGAACCCCAAAGTGCGCTTACGTGTCGCTCATCAACACTCATAGTTTTTGCCGATTCTGCCCCGTTTCGTGGACTATTACTCACTGTTTTGGGGTCCCGGAGTGATTTTCACGATTGACGAACCCTGGGGTGCGTTTACGTGTCGGTCATCTACACTCGCGGGTTTTTTCGATTCTGGCCCGTTTCATGGACTATTACTCACCGTTTTGAGGCCTCGAACCGATTTCCATGGTTGTCAAACCCCAAGGGGTGTTTACGTGTCTGTCAGCAACAATCACAGTTTGGGCCGACTCTGGCCCATTTCTTGGACTATTACTCAATTTTGGAGTCCCGAAGTGATTTCCGCGATTGACGAACCCTAGGGTGCGTTTACATGTCGGCCATCAACACTCACAATTTAGGCAGATTCTGGTCCGTTTCATGCACTATTACTCACTGTTGTGGGGTCCCAGAGCGATTTCCACGATTGACGATCCCCGGGGTGCGTTTACGTGTCCGTCGTCAACACTCACTGTTTTCGCCGATTCTTACCCATTCCATGGACTATTACTCACCGTTTTGGGGTCCCGAAGAGATTTCCATAGTTGTTGAACCCCAAGGTGTGCTTACGTGTCGGTCATCAACACTCACATTTTTGGCCGATTCTAGCCCGTTTCTTGGACTATTACTCACTGTTTTGGGGTCCCGGAGTGATTTTCACGATTGACGAACCACGGGGTGCGTTTACATGTCGGTCATCGACACTCGCGGTTTTTGTCGATTCTCGCCCGGTTCATGGACTATTACTCACCGTTTTGGGGTTCCGAAGCGATTTCCATGGTTGTCAAACCCCAAGGTGCGTTTACGTGTCGGTCATCAACAATCGCAGTTTGGGTCGATTCTGGCCCGGACTAGTACTCAGTTTTGAGGTCCCGAAGTGATTTCCAAAATTGTCGAACCCAGGGGTGCGTTTACGTGTCGGTCATCAACACTCACAATTTTGGCCGATTCTTGTCCATTTCATGCACTATTGCTCACTATTTTGGGGTCCCCGAGCGATTTCCACGATTGACGATCCCTGGGGTGCATTTACGTGTCCATCGTAAACACTCACATTTTGGGCCAATTCTGACCCGTTTTGTGGACTATTACTCACCGTTTTGGAGTCCCGAAGAGATTTCCATAGTTGTTGAACCCCAAGGTGCGCTTACGTGTCGCTCATCAACACTCATAGTTTTTGCCGATTCTGCCCCGTTTCGTGGACTATTACTCACTGTTTTGGGGTCCCGGAGTGATTTTCACGATTGACGAACCCTGGGGTGCGTTTACGTGTCGATCATCTACACTCGCGGGTTTTTTCGATTCTGGCCCGTTTCATGGACTATTACTCACCGTTTTGAGGTCTCGAACCGATTTCCATGGTTGTCAAACCCCAAGGGGTGTTTACGTGTCTGTCAGCAACAATCACAGTTTGGGCTGATTCTGGCCCATTTCTTGGACTATTACTCAATTTTGGAGTCCCGAAGTGATTTCCGCGATTGACGAACCCTAGGGTACGTTTACATGTCGGCCATCAACACTCACAATTTAGGCAGATTCTGGTCCGTTTCGTGCACTATTACTCATTGTTGTGGGGTCCCAGAGCGATTTCCACGATTGACGATCCCCGGGGTGCGTTTACGTGTCCGTCGTCAACACTCACAGTTTTCGCCGATTCTTACCCATTCCATGGACTATTACTCATCGTTTTGGGGTCCCGAAGCGATTTCCATATTTGTTGAACCCCAAGGTGCGCTTACCTGTCAGTCATCAACACTCACATTTTTGGCCGATTCTAGCCTGTTTCTTGGACTATTACTCACTGTTTTGGGGTCCCGGAGTGATTTTCACGATTGACGAACCACGGGGTGCGTTTACATGTCGGTCATCGACACTCACGGTTTTTTCGATTCTGGCCCGTTTCATGGACTATTACTCACCGTTTTGGGGTTCCGAAGCGATTTCCATGGTTGTCAAACCCCAAGGTGCGTTTACGTGTCGGTCAGCAACAATCGCAGTTTGGGTCGTTTCTGGCCCGGACTAGTACTCAGTTTTGAGGTCCCGAAGTGATTTCCAAAACTGCGGAACCCAGGGGTGCGTTTACGTGTCGGTCATCAACACTCACAATTTTGGTCGATTCTTGTCCATTTCGTGCACTATTGCTCACTGTTTTGGGGTCCCCGAGCGATTTCCACGATTGACGATCTCTGGGGTACATTTACGTGTCCATCGTAAACACTCACAGTTTTGGCCAATTCTGACCCGATTTGTGGACTATTACTCACCGTTTTGGGGTCCCAAAGAGATTTCCATAGTTGTTGAACCCCAAGGTGCGCTTACGTGTCGCTCATCAACACTCATAGTTTTTGCCGATTCTGGCCCATTTCATGGACTATTACTCACTGTTTTGGGGTCTTGGAGTGATTTCCACGATTAACGAACCCCGAGGTGCATTTATGTGTCGGTGGTCAACACTCGCGGTTTTAGTTGATTCTGACCCGTTTCATGGACTATTACTCACCGTTTTGTGGTCCCAAAGCGATTTCCATGGTTGTCGAACCCCAAAGTGTGCTTACGTGTTGGTCATATTACTCACTGTTTTGGGGCCCCGGAGTGATTTTCACGATTGACGAACCCCGGGGTGCGTTTAAGTGTCGGTCATCAACACTCGCGGTTTTTGTCGATTCTGACCCGTTTCGTGGACTATAACTCACCGTTTTGTGGTCCCAAAGCGATTTCCATGGTTGTCGAACCCCAAAGTGTGCTTACATGTTGGTCATTAAGACTCGCAGTTTGGGCCGATTCTGGCCGTTTCTTCGACTATTACTCAATTTTGGGGTCCCGAAGTGATTTCCACGCTTGACGAACCCCGGGCTGCGTTTACTTCGGTCATCAACACTCCCAATTTTGGCCGATTCTGGTCCGTTTCATGCACTATTACACACTGTTTTGGGGTCCCGGAGTGATTTCCACGATTGACGAACCCCGGGGTGCGTTCACGTGTCGGTCATCAACACTCACAATTTTGGCCGATTCTTGTCCATTTCGTGCACTATTGCTCACTGTTTTGGGGTCCCCGAGCGATTTCCACGATTGACGATCCCTGGGGTGCATTTACGTGTCCATCGTAAACACTCACAGTTTTGGCCAATTCTGACCCGTTTTGTGGACTATTACTCACCGTTTTGGGGTCCCGAAGAGATTTCCATAGTTGTTGAACCCCAAGGTGCGCTTACGTGTCGGTCATCAACACTCATAGTTTTTGCCGATTCTGGCCCGTTTCATAGACTATTACTCACCGTTTTGGGGTCTTGGAGTGATTTCCACGATTAACGAACCCCGAGGTGCGTTTACGTGTCGGAATCAACACTCGCGGTTTTAGTCGATTCTGACCCATTTTATGGACTATTACTCACCGTTTTGTGGTCCCAAAGCGATTTCCATGGTTGTCGAACCCCAAAGTGTGCTTACGTGTTGGTCATATTACTCACTGTTTTGGGGCCCCGGAGTGATTTTCACGATTGACGAACCACGGGGTGCGTTTACGTGTCGGTCATCAACACTTGCGGTTTTTGTCGATTCTGACCCGTTTCGTGGACTATAACTCACCGTTTTGTGGTCCCAAAGCGATTTCCATGGTTGTCGAACCCCAAATTGTGCTTACATGTTGGTCATTAAGACTCGCAGTTTGGGCCGATTCCGGCCATTTCTTCGACTATTACTCAATTTTGGGGTCCCGAAGTGATTTCCACGATTGACGAACCCCGGGCTGCGTTTACGTGTCGGTCATCAACACTCCCAATTTTTCCCGATTCTGGTCCGTTTCATGCACTATTACTCACTTTTTTGGGGTCCCGGAGTGATTTTCACGATTGACGAACCCCGGGGTGCGTTTACGTGTCGGTCATCTACACTCGCGGGTTTTTTCGATTCTGGCCCGTTTCATGGACTATTACTCACCGTTTTGAGGTCTTGAACCGATTTCCATGGTTGTCAAACCCCAAGGGGTGTTTACGTGTCTGTCAGCAACAATCATAGTTTGGGCCGATTCTGGCCCGTTTCTTGGACTATTACTCAGTTTTGGAGTCCCGAAGTGATTTCCATGATTGACGAACCCCGGGGTGCGTTTACGTGTCGGTCATGAACACTCACAGTTGAGGCTGATTCTGGTCCGTTTCGTGCACTATTACTCACTGTTGTGGGGTCCCAGAGCGATTTCCACGATTGAGGATCCACGGTGTGCGTTTACGTGTCCGGCGTCAACACTCACTGTTTTCGCCGATTCTTACCCATTCCGTGGACTATTACTCACCGTTTTGGGGTCCCGAATCGATTTCCATAGTTGTTAAACCCCAAGGTGCGCTTACGTGTCGGTCATCAACACTCCCAATTTTGGCCGATTCTAGCCCGTTTCTTGGACTATTACTCACTGTTTTGGGGTCCCGGAGTGATTTTCACGATTGACGAACCACGGGGTCCGTTTACATGTCGGTCATCAACACTCGCGGTTTTTGTCGACTCTGACCCGTTTCGTGGACTATAACTCACCGTTTTGTGGTCCCAAAGCGATTTCCATGGTTGTCGAGCCCCAAAGTGTGCTTACATGTTGGTCATTAAGACTCGCAGTTTAGGCCGATTCTGGCCGTTTCTTCGACTATTACTCAATTTTGGGGTCCCGAAGTGATTTCCACAATTGACGAACCCCGGGCTGCGTTTACGTGTCGGTCATCAACACTCCCAATTTTGACGATTCTGGTTCGTTTCATGCACTATTACTCACTGTTTTGGGGTCCCGGAGTGATTTTCACGATTGACGAACCCCGGGGTGCGTTTACGTGTCGGTCATCTACACTCACATTTTTTTTCGATTCTGGCCCGTTTCATGGACTATTACTCACCATTTTGAGGTCTCGAACCGATTTCCATGGTTGTCAAACCCCAAGGGGTGTTTACGTGTTTGTCAGCAACAATCACAGTTTGGGCCGATTCTGGCCCGTTTCTTGGACTATTACTCAGTTTTAGAGTCCCGAAGTGATTTCCGCGATTGACGAACCCTAGGGTGCGTTTACATGTCGGTCATCAACACTCACGATTTAGGCTGATTCTGGTCCGTTTCGTGCACTATTACTCACTGTTGTGGGGTCCCTGAGCAATTTCCACGATTGACGATCCCCGGGGTGCGTTTACGTGTCCGTCGTCAACACTCACAGTTTCGCCGATTCTTACCCATTCCGTGGACTATTACTCACT
The DNA here is from genome assembly GCA_904067115.1 of Aegilops sharonensis. Lineage (NCBI taxonomy): Eukaryota > Viridiplantae > Streptophyta > Magnoliopsida > Poales > Poaceae > Aegilops > Aegilops sharonensis. The sequence continues at coordinate 12,684,943 of LR880969.1, read as the reverse complement.
GTTTGGGGTCCCGAAGCGATTTCCATAGTTGTTGAACCCCAAGGTGTGCTTACGTGTCGGTCATCAACACTCACATTTTTGGCCGATTCTAGCCCGTTTCTTGGACTATTACTCACTGTTTTGGGGTCCCGGAGTGATTTTCACGATTGACGAACCACGGGGTGCGTTTACATGTCGGTCATCGACACTCAAGGTTTTTGTCGATTCTGGCCCGGTTCTTGGACTACTACTCAACGTTTTGGGGTTCCGAAGCGATTTCCATGGTTGTCAAACCCCAAGGTGCGTTTACGTGTCGGTCAGCAACAATCGCAGTTTGGGTCGATTCTGGCCCGGACTAGTACTCAGTTTTGAGGTCCCGAAGTGATTTCCAAAATTGCCGAACCCAGGGGTGCGTTTACGTGTCGGTCATCAACACTCACAATTTTGGCCGATTCTTGTCCATTTCATGCACTATTGCGCACTATTTTGGGGTCCCCGTGTGATTTCCACGATTGACGATCCCTGGGGTGCATTTACGTGTCCATCGTAAACACTCACATTTTGGGCCAATTCTGACCCGTTTTGTGGACTATTACTCACCGTTTTGGGGTCCTGAAGAGATTTCCATAGTTGTTGAACCCCAAGGTGCGCTTACATGTCGCTCATCAACACTCATAGTTTTTGCCGATTCTGCCCCGTTTCGTGGACTATTACTCACTGTTTTGGGGTCTTGGAGTGATTTCCACGGTTAACGAACCCTGTGGTGCGTTTATGTGTCGGTGATCAACACATCCGGTTTTAGTCGATTCTGACCCGTTTCATGGACTATTACTCACCGTTTTGTGGTCCCAAAGCAATTTCCATGGTTGTCGAACCCCAAACTGTGCTTACGTGTTGGTCATATTACTCACTGTTTTGGGGCCCCGGAGTGATTTTCACGATTGACGAACCCCGGGGTGCGTTTACGTGTCGGTCATCAACACTCGCGGTTTTTGTCGATTCTGACCCGTTTCGTGGACTATAACTCACCGTTTTGTGGTCCCAAAGCGATTTCCATGGTTGTCGAACCCCAAAGTGTGCTTACATGTTGGTCATTAAGACTCGCAGTTTAGGCCGATTCTGGCCGTTTCTTTGACTATTACTCAATTTTGGGGTCCCGAAGTGATTTCCACGATTGACGAACCCCGGGCTGCGTTTACGTGTCGGTCATCAACACTCCCAATTTTGGCCGATTCGGGTTCGTTTCATGCACTATTACTCACTGTTTTGGGGTCCCGGAGTGATTTTCACGATTGACGAACCCCGGGGTGCGTTTACGTGTCGGTCATCTACACTCGCGGGTTTTTTCGATTCTGGCCCGTTTCATGGACTATTACTCACCATTTTGAGGTCTCGAACCGATTTCCATGGTTGTCAAACCCCAAGGGGTGTTTACGTGTCTGTCAGCAACAATCACAGTTTGGGCCGATTCTGGCCCGTTTCTTGGACTATTACTCAGTTTTGGAGTCCCGAAGTGATTTCCGCGATTGACGAACCCTAGGGTGCGTTTACATGTCGGTCATCAACACTCACGATTTAGGCCGATTCTGGTCCATTTCGTGCACTATTACTCACTGTTGTGGGGTCCCTGAGCAATTTCCACGATTGATGATCCCCGGGGTGCGTTTACATGTCCGTCGTCAACACTCACAGTTTTCGCCGATTCTTACCCATTCCGTGGACTATTACTCACCGTTTTGCGGTCCCGAAGCGATTTCCATAGTTGTTGAACCCCAAGGTGCGCTTACGTGTCGGTCATCAACACTCACATTTTTGGCCGATTCTAGCCCGTTTCTTGGACTATTACTCACTGNGTTTGTCAGCAACAATCACAGTTTGGGCCGATTCTGGCCCGTTTCTTGGACTATTACTCAGTTTTGGAGTCCCGAAGTGATTTCCGCGATTGACGAACCCTAGGGTGCGTTTACATGTCGGTCATCAACACTCACGATTTAGGCCGATTCTGGTCCATTTCGTGCACTATTACTCACTGTTGTGGGGTCCCTGAGCAATTTCCACGATTGATGATCCCCGGGGTGCGTTTACATGTCCGTCGTCAACACTCACAGTTTTCGCCGATTCTTACCCATTCCGTGGACTATTACTCACCGTTTTGCGGTCCCGAAGCGATTTCCATAGTTGTTGAACCCCAAGGTGCGCTTACGTGTCGGTCATCAACACTCACATTTTTGGCCGATTCTAGCCCGTTTCTTGGACTATTACTCACTGTTTTGGGGTCCCGGAGTGATTTTCACGATTGACGAACCACGGGGTGCGTTCACATGTCGGTCATCGACACTCGCGGTTTTTGTCGATTCTGGCCCGGTTCTTGGACTACTACTCAACGTTTTGGGGTTCCGAAGCGATTTCCATGGTTGTCAAACCCCAAGGTGCGTTTACGTGTCGGTCAGCAACAATCGCAGTTTGGGTCGATTCTGGCCCGGACTAGTACTCAGTTTTGAGGTCCCGAAGTGATTTCCAAAATTGCCGAACCCAGGGGTGCGTTTACGTGTCGGTCATCAACACTCATAATTTTGGCCGATTCTTGTCCATTTCGTGCACTATTGCGCACTATTTTGGTGTCCCCGAGTGATTTCCACGATTGACGATCCCTGGGGTGCATTTACGTGTCCATCGTAAACACTCACATTTTGGGCCAATTCTGACCCGTTTTGTGGACTATTACTCACCGTTTTGGGGTCCTGAAGAGATTTCCATAGTTGTTGAACCCCAAGGTGCGCTTACATGTCGCTCATCAACACTCATAGTTTTTGCCGATTCTGCCCCGTTTCGTGGACTATTACTCACTGTTTCGGGGTCTTGGAGTGATTTCCACGGTTAACGAACCCTTTCGTGCGTTTATGTGTCGGTGATCAACACTCGCGGTTTTAGTCGATTCTGACCCGTTTCATGGACTATTACTCACCGTTTTGTGGTCCCAAAGCGATTTCCATGGTTGTCGAACACCAAAGTGTGCTTACGTGTTGGTCATATTACTCACTGTTTTGGGGCCCCGGAGTGATTTTCACGATTGACGAACCCCGGGGTGCGTTTACGTGTCGGTCATCAACACTCGCGGTTTTTGTCGATTCTGAACCGTTTCGTGGACTATAACTCACCGTTTTGTGGTCCCAAAGCGATTTCCATGGTTGTCGAACCCCAAAGTGTGCTTACATGTTGGTCATTAAGACTCGCAGTTTAGGCCGATTCTGGCCGTTTCTTCGTCTATTACTCAATTTCGGGGTCCCGAAGTGATTTCCACGATTGACGAACCCCGGGCTGCGTTTACGTTTCGGTCATCAACACTCCCAATTTTGGCCGATTCTGGTTCGTTTCATGCACTATTACTCACTGTTTTGGGGTCCCCGAGTGATTTCACGATTGACGAACCCCGGGGTGCGTTTACGTGTCGGTCATCTACACTCGCGGGTTTTTTCGATTCTGGCCCGTTTCATGGACTATTACTCACCGTTTTGAGGTCTCGAACCGATTTCCATGGTTGTCAAACCCCAAGGGGTGTTTACGTGTCTATCAGCAACAATCATAGTTTGGGCCGATTCTGGCCCGTTTCTTGGACTATTACTCAGTTTTGGAGTCCCAAAGTGATTTCCATGATTGACGAACCCCGGGGTGCGTTTTTGTGTCGGTCAGCAACACTCACAGTTGAGGCTGATTCTGGTCCGTTTCGTGCACTATTACTCACTGTTGTGGGGTCCCAGAGCGATTTCCACGATTGACGATCCCCGGGGTGCGTTTACGTGTCCGTCGTCAACACTCACAGTTTTCGCCGACTCTTACCCATTCCATGGACTATTACTCACCATTTTGGGGTCCCGAAGCAATTTCCATAGTTGTTGAACCCCAAGGTGCGCTTACGTGTCGGTCATCAACACTCACATTTTTGGCCGATTCTAGCCCGTTTCTTGTACTATTACTCACTGTTTTGGGGTCCCGGAGTGATTTTCACGATTAACGAACCACGGGGTGCGTTTACATGTCGGTCATCGACACTCGCGGTTTTTGTCGATTCTGGCCCGGTTCATGGACTATTACCCACTGTTTTGGGGTTCCGAAGCGATTTCCATGGTTGTCAAACCCCAAGGTGCGTTTACGTGTCGGTCAGCAACAATCGCAGTTTGGGTCGATTCTGGCCCGGACTAGTACTCAGTTTTGAGCTCCCGAAGTGATTTCCCAAATTGCCGAACCCATGGGTGCGTTTACGTGTCAGTCATCAACACTCACAATTTTGGCCGATTCTTGTCCATTTCGTGCACTATTGCTCACTATTTTGGGGTCCCCGAGCGTTTTCCACGATTAACGATCCCTGGGGTGCATTTACGTGTCCATCGTAAACACTCACAGTTTTGGCCAATTCTGACCCGTTCTGTGGACTATTACTCATCGTTTTGGGGTCCCGAAGAGATTTCCATAGTTATTGAACCCCAAGGTGCGCTTACGTGTCGGTCATCAACACTCACATTTTTGGCCGATTCTAGCCCGTTTCGTGGACTATTACTCACTGGTTTGGGGTCCCGGAGTGATTTTCACGATTAACGAACCCCAAGGTGCGCTTACGTGTCGGTCAGCAAGAATCGCAGTTTGGGTCGATTCTGGCCCGGACTAGTACTCAGTTTTGAGGTCCCGAAGTGATTTCCATGATTGTCGAACCCCGGGCTGCGTTTACGTGTCGGTCATCAACACTCACATTTTTGGCCGATTCTAGCCCGTTTCGTGGACTATTACTCACTGGTTTGGGGTCCCGGAGTGATTTTCACGATTAACGCACCACGGGGTGCGTTTACATGTCGGTCATCGACACTCGCGGTTTTTGTCGATTCTCGCCCGGTTCATGGACTATTACTCACCGTTTTGGGGTTCCGAAGCGATTTCCATGGTTGTCAAACCCCAAGGTGCGTTTACGTGTCGGTCAGCAACAATCGCAGTTTGGGTCGATTCTGGCCCGGACTAGTACTCAGTTTTGAGCTCCCGAAGTGATTTCCCAAATTGCCGAACCCATGGGTGCGTTTACGTGTCAGTCATCAACACTCACAATTTTGGCCGATTCTTGTCCATTTCGTGCACTATTGCTCACTATTTTGGGGTCCCCGAGCGTTTTCCACGATTAACGATCCCTGGGGTGCATTTACGTGTCCATCGTAAACACTCACAGTTTTGGCCAATTCTGACCCGTTCTGTGGACTATTACTCATCGTTTTGGGGTCCCGAAGAGATTTCCATAGTTATTGAACCCCAAGGTGCGCTTACGTGTCGGTCATCAACACTCAATAGTTTTTCGATTCTGGCCCGTTTCGTGGACTATTACTCACTGTTTTGGGGTCTTGGAGTGATTTCCATGATTAACGAACCCCGAGGTGCGTTTATGTGTCGGTCATCAACACTCACAATTACTCACCGTTTCATGGACTATTACTCACCGTTTTGTGGTCCCAAAGCGATTTTCATGGTTGTCGAACCCCAAAGTGTGCTTACGTGTTGGTCATATTACTCACTGTTTTGGGGCCCAGGAGTGATTTTCACGATTGACGAACCCCAGGGTGCGTTTACGTGTCAGTCATCAACACTCGCGGTTTTTGTCGATTCTGACCCGTTTCGTGGACTATAACTCACCGTTTTGTGGTCCCAAAGCGATTTCCATGGTTGTCGAACCCCAAAGTGTGCTTACATGTGGGTCATTAAGACTCGCAGTTTGGGCCGATTCTGGTCGTTTCTTCGACTATTACTCAATTTTGGGGTCCCGGAGTGATTTCCACGATTGACGAACCCCGGGCTGCGTTTACGTGTCGGTCATCAACACTCCCAATTTTGGCCGGTTCTGGTCCGTTTCTTGCACTATTACTCACTGTTTTGGGGACCCGGCGTGATTTTCACGATTGACGAACCCCGGGTGCGTTTATGTGTCGGTCATCTACACTCGCGGTTTTTTTCGATTCTGGCCCGTTTCATGGACTATTACTCACCGTTTTGAGGTCTCGAACCGATTTCCATGGTTGTCAAACCCTAAGGGGTGTTTACGTGTCTGTCAGCAACAATCATAGTTTGGGCCGATTCTGGCTCGTTTCTTGGACTATTACTCAGTTTTTGAGTCCCGAAGGGATTTCCACGATTGACGAACCCCGGGGTGCGTTTACGTGTCGGTCATCAACACTCACAATTGAGGCTGATTCTGGTCCGTTTCGTGCACTACTACTCACTGTTGTGGACTATTCCTCACCGTTTTGGGGTCCCAAAGCGATTTCCATAGTTGTTGAACCCCAAGGTGCGCTTACGTGTCGGTCATCAACACTCACATTTTTGGCCGATTCTAGCCCGTTTCTTCGACTATTACTCACTGTTTTGGGGTCCCGGAGTGATTTTCACGATTGACGAACCACGGGGTGCGTTTACATGTCGGTCATCGACACTCGCGGTTTTTGTCGATTCTGGCCCGGTTCACGGACTATTGCTCACCGTTTTGGGGTTCCGAAGCGATTTCCATGGTTGTCAAACCCCAAGGTGCGCTTACGTGTCGGTCAGGAAGAATCGCAGTTTGGGTCGATTCTGGCCCGGACTAGTACTCAGTTTTGAGGTCCCGAAGTGATTTCCAAGATTGATGAACCTAGGGGTGCGTTTACCTGTCGGTCATCAACACTCACAATTTTGGCCGATTCTTGTCCATTTCGTGCACTATTGCTCACTATTTTGGGGTCCCCGAGCGATTTCCACGATTGACGATCCCTGGGCTGCATTTACGTGTCTGTCGTAAACACTCACAGTTTTGGCCAATTCTGACCCGTTTTGTGGACTATTACTCACCGTTTTGGTGTCCCGAAGAGATTTCCATAGTTGTTGAACCCCAAGGTGTGCTTCCGTGTCGCTCATCAACACTCATAGTTTTTGCCGATTCTGGCCCGTTTCGTGGACTATTACTCACTGTTTTGGGGTCTTGGAGTGATTTCCACGATTAACGAACCCCGAGGTGCGTTTATGTGTCGGTCATCAACACTCGCGATTTTAGTCTATTCTGACTCGTTTCGTGGACTATAACTCACGGTTTTGTGGTCCCAAAGCGATTTCCATGGTTGTCGAACCCCAAAGTGTGCTTACGTGTTGGTCATTAAGACTCACAGTTTGGGCCGATTCTGGCCGTTTCTTCGACTATTACTCAATTTTGGGGTCCTGAAGTGATTTCCACGATTGACGAACCCCGGGCTGCGTTAGCGTGTCGGTCATCAACACTCCCAATTTTGGCCGATTCTGGTCCGTTTCATGCACTATTACTCACTGTTTTGGGGTCCCGGAGTGATTTTCACGATTGACGAACCCCGGGGTGCGTTTACGTGTCGGTCATCTACACTCGCGGTTTTTTTCGATTCTGGCCCATTTCATGGACTATTACTCACCGTTTTGAGGTCTCGAACCGATTTCCATGGTTGTCAAACCCTAAGGGGTGTTTACGTGTCTGTCAGCAACAATCATAGTTTGGGCCGATTCTGGCCCGTTTCTTGGACTATTACTCAGTTTTTGAGTCCCGAAGGGATTTCCACGATTGACGAACCCCGGGGTGCGTTTACGTGTCGGTCATCAACACTCACAATTGAGGCTGATTCTGGTCCGTTTCGTGCACTACTACTCACTGTTGTGGGGTCCCAGAGCGATTTCCACGATTGACGATCCCCGGGGTGCGTTTACGTGTCCGTCGTCAACACTCACAATTTTCGCCGACTCTTACCCATTCCGTGGACTATTCCTCACCGTTTTGGTGTCCCAAAGCGATTTCCATAGTTGTTGAACCCCAAGGTGCGCTTACGTGTCGGTCATCAACACTCACATTTTTGGCCGATTCTAGCCCGTTTCTTGGACTATTACTCACTGTTTTGCGGTCCCGGAGTGATTTTCACGATTGACGAACCACGGGGTGCATTTACATGTCGGTCATCGACACTCGCGGTTTTTGTCGATTCTGGCACGGTTCACGGACTATTGCTCACCGTTTTGGGGTTCCGAAGCGATTTCCATGGTTGTCAAACCCCAAGGTGCGCTTACGTGTCGGTCAGCAAGAATCGCAGTTTGGGTCGATTCTGGCCCGGACTAGTACTCAGTTTTGAGGTCTCGAAGTGATTTCCAAGATTGATGAACCTAGGGGTGCGTTTACCTGTCGGTCATCAACACTCACAATTTTGGCCGATTCTTGTCCATTTCGTGCACTATTGCTCACTATTTTGGGGTCCCCGAGCGATTTCCACGATTGACGATCCCTGGGCTGCATTTACGTGTCTGTCGTAAACACTCACAGTTTTGGCCAATTCTGACCCGTTTTGTGGACTATTACTCACTGTTTTGGTGTCCCGAAGAGATTTCCATAGTTGTTGAACCCCAAGGTGCGCTTACGTGTCGCTCATCAACACTCATAGTTTTTGCCGATTCTCGCCCGTTTCGTGGACTATTACTCACTGTTTTGGGGTCTTGGAGTGATTTCCACGATTAACGAACCCCGAGGTGCGTTTATGTGTCGGTCATCAACACTCGCGGTTTTAGTCCATTCTGACCCGTTTCATGGACTATTACTCACCGTTTTGTGGTCCCAAAGCGATTTCCATTGTTGTCGAACCCCAAAGTGTGCTTATGTGTTGGTCATATTACTCACTGTTTTGGGGCCCCGGAGTGATTTTCACGATTGACGAACTCCGGGGTGCGTTTACGTGTCGGTCATCAACACTCGCGGTTTTTGTCGATTCTCACTGGTTTCGTGGACTATAACTCACGGTTTTGTGGTCCCAAAGCGATTTCCATGGTTGTCGAACCCCAAAGTGTGCTTACATGTTGGTCATTAAGACTCGCAGTTTGGGCCGATTCTGACCGTTTCTTCGACTATTACTCAATTTTGGGGTCCCGAAGTGATTTCCACGATTCAAGAACCCCAGTCTGTGTTTACGTGTCGGTCATCAACATTCCCAATTTTGGCCGATTCTGGTCCGTTTCATGCACTATTACTCACTGTTTTGGGGTCCCGGAGTAATTTTCACGATTGACGAACCCCGGGGTGCGTTTACGTGTCGGTCATCTACACTCGCGGTTTTTTTTATTCTGGCCCGTTTCATGGGCTATTAATCACCATTTTGAGGTCTCGAAGTGATTTCCATGGTTGTCAAACCCCAAGGGGTGTTTACGTGTCTGTCAGCAACAATCATAGTTTGGGCCGATTCTGGCCCGTTTCTTGGACTATTACTCAGTTTTGGAGTCCCGAAGTGATTTCCCCGATTGACGAACCCCGGGGTGCGTTTACGTGTCGGTCGTCAACACTCACAATTGAGGCTGATTCTGGTCCGTTTCGTGCACTCTTACTCACTGTTGTGGGGTCCCAGAGCGATTTCCACGATTGACGATCCCCGGGGTGCGTTTCGTGTCCGTGGCCAACACTCACAGTTTTTGCCGACTCTTACCCATTCCGTGGACTATTACTCTCCGTTTTGGGGTCCCGAATCCATTTCCATAGTTGCTGAACACCAAGGTGCGCTTACGTGTCGGTCATCAACACTCACATTTTTGGCCGATTCTAGCCCGTTTCTTGGACTATTACTCACTGTTTTGGGGTCCCGGAGTGATTTTCATGATTGACGAACCACGGGGTGCGTTTACATGTCGGTCATCGACACTCGCGGTTTTTGTCGATTCTGGCCCGGTTCATGGACTATTACTCACCGTTTTGGGGCTCCGAAGCGATTTCCATGGTTGTCAAACCCCAAGGTGCGTTTATGTGTTGGTCAGCAACAATCGCAGTTTGGGTCGATTCTGGACCGGACTAGTACTCAGTTTTGAGGTCTCGAAGTGATTTCCAAAATTGCCGAACCCTGGGGTGCGTTTATGTGTCGGTCATCAACACTCACAATTTTGGCCAATTCTTGTCCATTTCGTGCACTATTGCTCACTGTTTTGGGGTCCCCGAGCGATTTCCACGATTGACGATCCCTGTGCTGCATTTACGTGTCCATCGTAAACACTCACAGTTTTGCCCAATTCTGACCCGTTTTGTGGACTATTACTCACCGTTTTGGGGTCCCGAAGAGATTTCCANGTCATCAACACTCACATTTTTGGCCGATTCTAGCCCGTTTCTTGGACTATTACTCACTGTTTTGGGGTCCCGGAGTGATTTTCATGATTGACGAACCACGGGGTGCGTTTACATGTCGGTCATCGACACTCGCGGTTTTTGTCGATTCTGGCCCGGTTCATGGACTATTACTCACCGTTTTGGGGCTCCGAAGCGATTTCCATGGTTGTCAAACCCCAAGGTGCGTTTATGTGTTGGTCAGCAACAATCGCAGTTTGGGTCGATTCTGGACCGGACTAGTACTCAGTTTTGAGGTCTCGAAGTGATTTCCAAAATTGCCGAACCCTGGGGTGCGTTTATGTGTCGGTCATCAACACTCACAATTTTGGCCAATTCTTGTCCATTTCGTGCACTATTGCTCACTGTTTTGGGGTCCCCGAGCGATTTCCACGATTGACGATCCCTGTGCTGCATTTACGTGTCTGTCGTAAACACTCACAGTTTTGGCCAATTCTGACCCGTTTTGTGGACTATTACTCGCCGTTTTGGTGTCCCGAAGAGATTTCCATAGTTGTTGAACCCCAAGGTGCGCTTACGTGTCGCTCATCAACACACATAGTTTTTGCCGATTCTGCCCCGTTTCATGGACTATTACTCACTGTTTTGGGGTCTTGGAGTGATTTCCACGATTAACGAACCCCGAGGTGCGTTTATGTGTCGGTCATCAACACTCGCGGTTTTAGTCGATTCTGACCCGTTTCATGGACTATTACTCACCATTTTGTGGTCCCAAAGCGATTTCCATGGTTGTCGAACCCCAAAGTGTGCTTACGTGTTGGTCATATTACTCACTGTTTTGGGGCCCCGGAGTGATTTTCACGATTGACGAACTCCGGGGTGCGTTTACGTGTCGGTTATCCACACTCGCGGTTTTTGTCGATTCTGACTCGTTTCGTGGACTTTAACTCACGCTTTTGTGGTCCCAAAGCGATTTCCATGGTTGTCGAACCCCAAAGTGTGCTTACATGTTGGTCATTAAGACTCGTAGTTTGGGCCGATTCTGGCCGTTTCTTCGACTATTACTCAATTTTGGGGTCCCGAAGTGATTTAAACGATTGACGAACCCCGGGCTGCGTTTACGTGTCGGTCATCAATACTCCCAATTTTGGCCGATTCTGGTCCGTTTCATGCACTATTATTCACTGTTTTGGGGTCCCGGAGTGATTTTCACGATTGACGAAACCCGGGGTGCGTTTACGTGTAGGTCATCTACACTCGCGGTTTTTTTCGATTCTGGCCCGTTTCATGGACTATTAATCACCATTTTGAGGTCTCGAAGCGATTTCCAGGGTTGTCAAACCCCAAGGGGTGTTTACGTGTCTGTCAGCAACAATCATAATTTGGGCCGATTCTGGCCCGTTTCTTGGACTATTACTCAGTTTTTGAGTCCCGAAGTGATTTCCCCGATTGATGAACCCCGGGGTGCGTTTACGTGTCGGTCAACTACACTCACAATTGAGGCTGATTCTGGTCCGTTTCGTGCACTATTACTCACTGTTGTGGGGTCACAGAGCGATTTCCACGACTGACGATCCCCGGGGAGCGTTTACGTGTCCGTCGTCAACACTCACAGTTTTTGCCGACTCTTACCCATTTCGTGGACTATTACTCACCGTTTTGGGGTCCCGAAGCGATTTCCATAGTTGCTGAACCCCAAGGTGCGCTTACGTGTCGGTCATCAACACTCACATTTTTGGCCGATTCTAGCCCGTTTCTTCGACTATTACTCACTGTTTTGGGGTCCCGGACTGATTTTCGCGATTGACGAACCACGGGGTGCGTTTACATGTCGGTCATCGACACTCGCGGTTTTTGTCGATTCTGGCCCGGTTCATGGACTATTACTCACCGTTTTGGGGTTCCGAAGCGATTTCCATGGTTGTCAAACCCCAAGGTGCATTTATGTGTCGGTCAGCAACAATCGCAGTTTGGGTCGATTCTGGCCCGGACTAGTACTCAGTTTTGAGGTCTCGAAGTGATTTCCAAAATTGCCGAACCCAGGGGTGCGTTTACGTGTCGGTCATCAACACTCACAATTTTGGCTGATTCTTGTCCATTTCGTGCACTATTGCTCATTGTTTTGGGGTCCCCGAGCGATTTCCACGATTGACGATCCCTGGGGTGCATTTACGTGTCCGTCGTAAACACTCACAGTTTTGGCCAATTCTGACCCGTTTTGTGGACTATTACTCACCGTTTTGGGGTCCCTAAGAGATTTCCATAGGTGTTGAACCCCAAGGTGCGCTTACGTGTCGGTTATCAACACTCAATAGTTTTTGCCGATTCTGGCCCGTTTCGTGGACTATTACTCACTGTTTTGGGGTCTTGGAGTGATTTCCACGATTAACGAACCCCGAGGTGCGTTTATGTGTCGGTCATCAACACTCGTGGTTTTAGTCGATTCTGACCCGTTTCATGGACTATTACTCACCGTTTTGTGGTCCCAAAGCGATTTCCATGGTTGTCGAACCCCAAAGTGTGCTTACGTGTTGTTCATATTACTCACTGTTTTGGGGCCCCGGAGTGATTTTCACGATTGACGAACCCCGGGGTGCGTTTACGTGTCAGTCATCAACACTCGCGGTTTTTGTCGATTTTGACCCGTTTCGTGGACTATAACTCACCGTTTTGTGGTCCCAAAGCGATTTCCATGGTTGTCGAACCCCAAAGTGTGCTTACATGTGGGTCATTAAGACTCGCAGTTTGGGCCGATTCTGGTCGTTTCTTCGACTATTACTCAATTTTGGGGTCCTGGAGTGATTTCCACGATTGACGAACCCCGGGCTGCGTTTACGTGCCGGTCATCAACACTCCCAATTTTGGCCGGTTCTCGTCCGTTTCATGCACTATTACTCACTGTTTTGGAGTCCCAGAGTGATTTTCACGATTGACGAACACCGGGTGCGTTTACGTGTCGGTCATCTACACTCGCGGTTTTTTTCGATTCTGGCCCGTTTCATGGACTATTACTCACCGTTTTGAGGTCTCGACGCGATTTCCATGGTTGTCAAACCCTAAGGGGTGTTTACGTTTCTGTCAGCAACAAGCATTGTTTGGGCCGATTCTGGTCCGTTTCTTGGACTATTACTCAGTTTTTGAGTCCCGAAGTGATTTCCATGATTGACGAACCCCGGGGTGCGTTTACGTGTCGGTCATCAACACTCACAATTGAGGTTGATTCTGGTCTGTTTCGTGCACAACTACTCACTGTTGTGGGGTCCCAGAGCGATTTCCACGATTGACGATCCCGGGGTGCGTTTACGTGTCCGTCGTCAACACTCACAGTTTTCACCGACTCTTACCCATCTCGTGGACTATTACTCACCGTTTTGGGGTCCCAAAGCGATTTCCATAGTTGTTGAACCCCAAGGTGCGCTTACGTGTCGGTCATCAACACTCACATTTTTGGCCGATTCTAGCCCGTTTCTTGGACTATTACTCACTGTTTTGGGGACCCGGTGTGATTTTCACGATTGACGAACCACGGGGTGCGTTTACATGTCGGTCATCGACACTCGTGGTTTTTGTCGATTCTGGCCCGGTTCACGGACTATTGCTCACCGTTTTGGGGTTCCGAAGCGATTTCCATGGTTGTCAAACCGCAAGGTGCATTTACGTGTCGGTCAGCAACAATCGCAGTTTGGGTCGATTCTGGCCCGTACTAGTACTCAGTTTTGAGGTCCCGAAGTGATTTCCAAGATTGATGAACCTAGGGGTGCGTTTACCTGTCGGTCATCAAGACTCACAATTTTGGCCGATTCTTGTCCATTTCGTGCACTATTGCTCACTGTTTTGGGGTCCCAGAGCGATTTCCACGATTGACGATCCCTGGGCTGCATTTACGTGTCCGTCGTAAACACTCACAGTTTTGGCCAATTCTGACCCGTTTTGTGGACTTATTACTCACCGTTTTGGGGTCCCGAAGAGATTTCCATAGTTGTTGAACCCCATGGTGCGCCTACGTGTCGCTCATCAACACTCATAGTTTTTGCCGATTCTGGCCTGTTTCGTGGACTATTACTCACTGTTTTGGGGTCTTGGAGTGATTTCCATGATTAACAAACCCCGAGGTGCGTTTATGTGTCGGTCATCAACACTCGCGGTTTTAGTCGATTCTAACCCGTTTCATGGACTATTACTCACCGTTTTGTGGTCCCAAAGCGATTTCCATGGTTGTCGAACCCCAAAGTGTGCTTACGTGTTGGTCGTATTACTCACTGTTTTGGGGCCCCGGAGTGATTTTCACGATTGACGAACCCCGGGGTGCGTTTACGTGTCGGTCATCAACACTCGCAGTTTTTTTATTCTAGCCTGTTTCGTGGACAATTACTCACCGTTTTGGGGCCCCAAATCGATTTCCATGGTTGTCAAACCCCAAGGAGTGTTTACGTGTGTGTCGGCAACAATCACAGTTTGGGTCGATTCTGGCCCGTTTCTTGGACTATTACTCAGTTTTGGAGTCCCGAAGTGATTTTCATGATTGACAAACCCCGTGGTGCGTTTATGTGTCGTTCATCAACACTCACAATTTAGGCTGATTCTAGTCCGTTTCGTGCACTATTACACACTATTTTGGGGTCCCAGAGCGATTTCCACGATTGACGATCCCCGGGGTGCGTTTACGTGTCCGTCGTCAACACTCACGGTTTTGGCCAATTCTTACCCATTTCGTGGACTATTACTCACTGTTTTGGGGTCCCGAAGTGATTTCCATAGTTGTTGAACCCCAAGGTGCGCTTACGTGTCGGTCATCAACACTCGCATTTTTGGCCGATTCTAGCCCGTTTCTTGGACTATTACTCGTTGTTTTGGGGTCCCGGAGTGATTTTCATGATTGACGAACCCCGGGGTGTGTTTACATGTCAGTCATCGAAACTCGCGTTTTTTGTCGATTCTGGCCCGTTTCATGGTCAATTGCTCTCTGTTTTGTGGTCCCAAAGCGATTTCCATGGTTGTCGAACCCCAAAGTGTGCTTACATGTTGGTCATTAAGACTCGCAGTTTGGGCCGTTTCTGGCCCGTTTCATCGACTATTACTCAATTTTGGGGTCCCAAAGTGATTTCCACGATTGACGAACCCCGGGGTGCGTTTACGTGTCGGTCATCGATGCTCCCAACTTTGGCCGATTCTGGTCCGTTTTGTGCACTATTACTCACTGTTTGGGGGTCCCGAAGTGATTTTCACGATTGACGAACCCCGCGGTGCGTTTACGTGTCGGTTATCGACACTCCAATTTTTGGCCGATTCTGGTCCGTTACGTGCACTATTACTCACTGTTTTGGGGTCTCGGAGTGATTTTTACGATTAACGAACCCCGGGGTGCGTTTACATGTCGGTCATCAACACTCGCGGGTTTTTTTCGATTCTGGCCCGTTTCGTGGACTATTACTCACCGTTTTGGGGTCTCCTGCCAGTTGCCGATAACTGTTACAAAACATGATCATCTCATACAACAATTTATATGTCATCACGTCTTGACCATATCACATCACAGCAAGACCTGCAAAAACAAGTTAGACGTCCTCTACTGAAGGAAATATGCCCTAGAGGCAATAATAAAGTTATTATTTATTTCCTTATATCATGATAAATGTTTATTATTAATGCTAGAATTGTATTAACCGGAAACATAATACATGTGTGAATACATAGACAAATAGAGTGTCACTAGTATGCCTCTACTTGACTAGCTCGTTAATCGAAGATGGTTATGTTTCCTAACCATAGACTTGAGTTGTCATTTGATTAACGGGATCACATCATTAGGAGAATGATGTGATTGACTTGACCCATTCTGTTAGCTTAGCACCCGATTGTTTAGTATGTTGCTATTTCTTTCTTCATGACTTATACATGTTCCTATGACTATGAGATTATGCAACTCTCGTTTACCGGAGGAACACTTTGTGTGCTACCAAACGTCACAACGTAACTGGGTGATTATAAAGGTCCTCTACAGGTGTCTCCGAAGGTATTTGTTGGGTTGGCGTATTTCGAGATTAGGATTTGTCACTCCGATTGTCGGAGAGGTATCTCTGGGCCCTCTCGGTAATACACATCACTTAAGCCTTGCAAGCATTGCAACTAATGAGTTAGTCGCGGGATGATGTATTACGGAACGAGTAAAGAGACTTGCCGGTAATGAGATTGAACTAGGTATTGAGATACCGATGATCGAATCTCAGGCAAGTAACATACCGATGACAAAGGGAACAACGTATGTTGTTATGCGGTCTGACCGATAAAGATCTTCATAGAATATGTGGGATACAATATGAGCATCCAGGTTCCACTATTGGTTATTGACCGAAGACGTGTCTCGGTCATGTCTACATAGTTCTCGAACCCGTAGGGTCCGCACGCTTAACGTTACGATGACAGTTATATTATGAGTTTATATGTTTTGATGTACCGAAGATTGTTCGGAGTCCCGGATGAGATCACGGACATGACGAGGAGTCTCGAAATGGTCGAGACATGAAGGTTGATATATTGGAAGCCTATGTTTGGATATCGGAAGTGTTCCGGGTGAAATCGGGATTTTACCGGAGTACCGGGAGGTTACCGGAACCCCCCGGGAGGTAAATGGGCCTTAGTGGGCCTTTAAGGAGAAGAGGAAAGGCGGCCAGGGCTGGGCCGCGCGCCCCTCCCCCTAGTCTGAATAGGACAAGGAGATGGGGGCGGGGCCCCCCTTCCTTCTCTCCCTCCTCTTTCCCCCTCCCGAATCCTATTCCAACTAGGAAAAGGGGGGGGGGAGTCCTACTCCCGGTGGGAGTAGGACTCCTCCTCGCGCGCCCTCTCCATGGCCGGCCGCACCCCCCTTGCTCCTTTATATACGGGGGCAGGGGGCACCCCATAGACACAACAATTGATCAAGTTGATCTTTTAGCCGTGTGCGGTGCCCCGCTCCACCATAGTCCACCTCGATAACACTGTAGTGGTGCTTAGGCGAAGCCCTGCATCGGTAGAACATCAACATCGTCACCACGCCGTCATGCTGACGAAACTCTCCCTCAACACTTGGCTGGATCGGAGTTCGAGGGACGTCATCGGGCTGAACGTGTGCTGAACTCGGAGGTGCCGTACGTTCGGTACTTGATCGGTCGGATCATGAAGACGTATGACTACATCAACCGCGTTGTGCTAACGCTTTCGCTTTCGGTCTACGAGGCTACATGGACAACACTCTCCCCTCTCGTTGCTATGCATCACCATGATCTTGCGTGTGCGTAGGAATTTTTTTGAAATTACTACGTTCCCCAACAGTGGTATCAGAGCCTGGTTTTATGCCTAGATGTCATATGCACGAGTAGAACACAAGTGAGTTGTGGGTGATATAAGTCATACTGCTTACCAGCATGCCATACGTTGGTTCGGCGGTATTGTTGGATGAAGCGGCCCGGACCGACATTACACGTACGCTTACGCGAGACTGGTTCTACCAACGTGCTTTGCACATAGGTGGCTGGCGTGTGTCAGTTTCTCCAACTTTAGTTGAACCGAGTGTGGCTATGCCCGGTCCTTGCGAAGGCTAAAACAGCACCAACTTGACAAATTATCGTTGTGGTTTTGATGCGTAGGTAAGAACGGTTCTTGCTAAGCCCGTAGCAGCCATGTAAAACTTGCAACAACAAAGTAGATGACGTCTAACTTGTTTTTACAAGTAGAGGCATACTAGTGACACTCTGTTTGTCTATGTATTCACACATGTATTATGTTTCCGGTTAATACAATTCTAGCATGAATAATAAACATTTATCATGATATAAGGAAATAAATAATAACTTTATTATTGCCTCTAGGGCATATTTCCTTCAGTAGAGGACGTCTAACTTGTTTTTGCAGGTCTTGCTGTGATGTGATATGGTCAAGACGTGATGATATATAAATTGTTGTATGAGATGATCATGTTTTGTAACCGAGTTATCGGCAACTGGCAGGAGCGATATGGTTGTCGCTTTATTGTATG
>LR880969.1:12602602-12660305 GCA_904067115.1 Aegilops sharonensis | reverse complement strand
TTACAACTCAGGCAAGAACTCCTTCTTTGACTGATCCATCTTGAACACCTTCAAGATTATGTCAAGGTATGTGCTCATTTGAAAGTACCATTTAGCATTTTTTGATCTATCCTCATAGATCTTGATGCTCAATGTTCAAGTAGCTTAATCCAGGTTTTCTATTGAAAAACACCTTTCAAATAACCCTATATGCTTTCCAGAAATTCTACATCATTTCTGATCAACAATACGTCAACAACATATACTCATCAGAAATTCTATAGTGCTCCCACTCACTTCTTTGGAAATACAAGTTTCTCATGAACTTTGTATAAACCCAAAATCTTTGATCATCTCATCAAAGCGCACATTCCAACTCCGAGATGCTTACTCCAGTCCTTAGAAGGATCGCTGGAGCCAGCATACCTTTTAGCATCCTTAGGATCGACAAAAATTTTCTGATTGTATCACATACAACCTTTCCTTACGAAAAATGGTAAGGAAACTCGTCTTGACATCCATCTGCCAGATTTCATAAATGCAGCTAATGCTAACATGATTCCGACGGACTTAAGCATTGCTACGGATGAGAAAATCTCATCGTAGTCAACTCCTTGAACTTGTGAAAAACTCTTCGCCACAAGTTGAGCTTCATAGATGGTGACATTACCGTCCACGTCCGTCTTCTTCTTAAAGATCCATTTATCTCAATGGCTTGCCGATCATCGGGCAAGTCCACCAAAGTCCATGCTTTGTTCTGATACATGGATCCTATCTCAGATTTCATGGCTTCTAACCATTTGTCGGAATTTGGGCCCACCATCGCTTCTCCATAGCTCGTAGGTTCATTGTTGTCTAGCAACATGACCTTCAAGACAGGATTGCTGTACCACTCTAAAGTAGTACGCATCCTTGTCACCCTACGAGGTACGGTAGTGACTTGATCCAAAAACTTCATGATCACTATCATAAGCTTCTACTTCAATTGGTGTAGGCGCCACGGGAACAACTTCTTGTGCCCTGCTACATACTTGTTGAAGTGACGGTTCAAGAAAGGACCTTTCCTCGAGAAAGGACCCGATTCAAGAAACAATCCCTATTGCTTTCGGATCTTAATTAGGAGGTATACCCAACTGTTTTGGGTGTCCTATGAAGATGCATTTTATCCGCTTTGGGTTCAAGCTTATCAACCTGAACCTTTTTCACATAAGCGTCGCAGCCCCAAACTTTTAAGAAACGACAACTTAGGTTTCTCCAAACCATAGTTCAAATGTTGTCGTCTCAATGGAATTACGTGGTGCCCTATTTTAAAGTGAATGCGGTTGTCTCTAATGCCTAACCCATGAACGATAGTGGTAATTCGATAAGAGACATCATGGTACGCACCATATCCAATAGGGTGCAACTATGAAGTTCGGACACACCATCACACTATGGTGTTCCAGGCGGTATTAATTGTGAAACAATTTCCACAATGTCTTAATTGCGTGCCAAAGCTCGTAACTCAGATACTCATCTCTATGATCATATCATAGACATTTTATCCTCTTGTCACGATGATCTTCAACTTCACTATGAAATTACTTGAACCATTCAATAATTCAGACTTGTGTTTCATCAAGTAAATATACTTAGTATCTACTCAAATCATCTATGAAGTAAGAACATAACGATATCCACTGCGTGCCTTAGCACTTATTGGACTGCACACATCAAAATGTATTACTTCCAACAAGTTGATATCTTGTTCCATCTTACTAAAAACGAGTCTTTTCAGTCATCTTGCCCATGTGGTATGATTTGCATATCTCAAGTGATTCAAAATCAAGTGAGTCCAAACGATCCATCTGCATGGAGTTTCTTCATGCGTATACACCAATAGACATGGTTCGCATGTCTCAAACTTTTCAAAAACGAGTGAGTCCAAAGATCCATCAACTTGGAGCTTCTTCATGCGTTTTACACCAATATGACTTACATGGAAGTGCCACAAGTAAGTGGTACTATCATTACTATCTTATATCTTTTGGCATGAAAATGTGTATCACTACGATCGAGATTCAATAAACCATTCCTATTAGGTGCAATACCATTGAAGGTATTATTCAAATAAACAGAGTAACCATTATTCTCCTTAAATGAATAAATGTATTGCGATAGACATAATCCAATCATGTCTATGCTCAACGCAAACACCAAATGACAATTATTCAGGTTTAATACTAATCTTCATGGTACAGGGAGCGTGCGATGTTTGATCACATCAAAATTGGAAACACGTCCAACACATATCGTCAGCTCTCCTTTAGCTAGTCTCCGTTTATTCCGTAGCTCTTTTATTTCGAGTTACTAACACTTAGCACCCGAACCGGTATCTTAATACCCTGGTGCTACTAGGAGTACTAGTAAAGTACACCTTAACATAATGTATATCCAATATACTTCTATCGACCTTGCCAGCCTTCTCATCTACCAAGTATCTAGGGTAATGCTGCTCCAGTGGCTGTTCCCTTCAACCTTGGGTTTCTTCACTAGAGCAGCAGCTGATTTGCCGTTTCATGAAGTATAACTTCTTGCCCTTGCCCTTCTTGAAACTAGTGGTTTCACCAACCATCAACAATTGATGCTCCTTCTTGATTTCTACTTTCGCGGTGTCAAACATCGCGAATACCTCAAGGATCATCGTATGTATCCCTGATATGTTATAGTTCATCACGAAGCTCTAGCAGCTTGGTGGCAATGACTTTGGAGAAACATCACTATCTCATCTGGAAGATCAACTCCCACTCGATTCAAGTGATTGTTGCACTCAGACAATCTGAGCACAAGCTCATCGATTGAGCTTTCTCCCTTAGTTTGCAGGCTAAGAAAATCGTCGGAGGTCTCATACCTCTTGACGTGGGCACGAGCCTGAAATCCCAATTTCAGCCCTCGAAACATCTCATATGTTCTGCGACGTTTCGAAAATGTCTTTGGTGCCTCTACTCTAAACCATTTAACTGAACTATCACGTAGTTATCAAAACGTGTATGTCCGATGTTCGCAACATCCACAGACGATGTTTGGGGTTCTGCACACTGAGCGGTGCATTAAGGACATAAGCTTTCTACTGATCGCATAATCGCTACTATCAACTTTCAACTATATTTTCTCTAGGAACATATCTAAACAGTGGAAGTAAAGCGCGAGCTTACGACATAATTTGCAAAGATCTTTTGACTATGTTCAGGATAATTAAGTTCATCTTATGAACACCCACTCAGATAGACATCCCTCTAGTCATCTAAGTGATTACATGATCCGAGTCAACTAGGTCGTGTCCGATCATCACGTGAGACGGACTAGCCATCATCGGTGAACATCTTCATGTTGATCGTATCTACTATACGACTCATGCTCGACCTTTCGGTCTCTTGTGTTCCGAGGCCATGTTTGTACATGCTAGGCTCGTCAAGTTAACCTAAGTGTTTCGCGTGTGTAAATCTGGCTTACACCCGTTGTATGTGAACATAAGAATCTATCACACCCAATCATCACGTGGTGCTTCGAAACAACGAACTTTCGCAACGGTGCACAGTTAGGGGGAACACTTTCATGAAATTTTAATGAGGGGTCATCTTATTTACTACCGTCGTCCTAAGCAAATAAGATGCATAAACATGATAAACATCACATTCAATCAAATAGTGACATGATATGGCCAATATCATTTTGCTCCTTTTGATCTCCATCTTCGGGGCTCCATGATCATCGTCGTCACCGGCATGACACCATGATCTCCATCATCATGATCTCCATCATCGTGTCTCCATGAAGTTTTCTCGCCAACTTATTACTTCTACTACTATGGCTACCGGTTAGCAATAAAGTAAAGTAATTACATGGCGTTGTTCAATGACACGCAGGTCATACAATAAATAAAGACAACTCCTATGGCTCCTGCCGGTTGTCATACTCATCGACATGCAAGTCGTGATTCCTATTACAAGAACATGATCAATCTCATACATCACATATCATTCACCACATTCTTCATGGCCATATCACATCACATAGCATACCCTGCAAAAACAAGTTAGACGTCCTCTAATTGTTGTTTGCATGTTTTACGTGGCTGCTATGGGTTTCTAGCAAGAATGTTTCTTACCTACGCAAAACCACAACGTGATATGCCAATTGCTATTTACCCTTCATAAGGACCCTTTTCATCGAATCCGTTCCGACTAAAGTGGGAGAGACTGGCACCTGCTAGCCACCTTATGCACCAAGTGCATGTCAGTCGGTGGAACCTGTCTCACGTAAGTGTACGTGTAAGGTCGGTCCGGGCCGCTTCATCCCACAATACCGTCGATACAAGATTGGAGTAGTAATGGTAAGCATATTGAACAAAATCAACGCCCACAACAACTTGTGTTCTACTCGTGCATAGAAACTACGCATAGACCTAGCTCATGATGCCACTGTTGGGGAACATAGCAAAAATTCAAAATTTTCCTACGTGTCACCAAGATCTATCTATGGAGAGACTAGCAACGAGGGGAAGGAGAGTGCATCTACATACCCTTGTAGATCGCTAAGCGGAAGCGTTCAAGAGAACGGGGTTGAAGGAGTCGTACTCGTCGTGATCCAAATCACCGGAGATCCTAGTGCCGAACGGACGGCACCTCCGCGTTCAACACACGTACAGCCCGGTGACGTCTCCCATGCCTTGATTCAGTAAGGAGAGAGGGAGAGGTTGAGGAAGACTCCATCCAGCAGCAGCACGACGGCGTGGTGGTGGTGGAGGAGCATGGCAATCCTGTAGGGCTTCGCCAAGCACCGCGGGAGAGGAGGAGGACTTGGGAGAGGGGAAGGGCTGCGCCAGAACTTTTGTTAAAGCTCCCATGCACCTCCCCACTATATATAGGGGTGGAGGGGGCTGGTTCCTTGCCCTCCAAGTCCATTGGGGTGTTGGCAAAGGTGGGAGGAAAGAAATCCCATTATTTCCTTCCCCACCGATTGTTATCCCCCCTTTTTAGGGATCTTGATCTTATCCCTTCGGGATATGATCTTATTCCTTCTAAGGGGGAATCTTGGTGTGCCTTGACCAGGGGTGTGGGGCCTTGCCCCCACTACCCACGTTCATGTGGGTCCCCCCATGCAGGTGGGCCCCACTCCGGAACCTTCTAGAACCTTCCCGGTACAATACTGAAAATTCCCGATCATTTTCCGGTGGCCAAAATAGGACTTCCCATATATAAATCTTTACCTCCAGACCATTCCGGAACTCCTCGTGACGTCCGGGATCTCATCCGGGACTCCGGACAACATTCGGCAACCACATACAAACTTCCTTTATAACCCTAGCGTCATCGAACCTTAAGTGTGTAGACTCTACGGGTTCGGGAACCATGCAGACATGACTGAGACGTTCTACGGTCAATAACCAACAGCGGGATCTAGATACCCATGTTGGCTCCCACATGTTCCATGATGATCTCATCGGATGAACCACGATGTCAAGGACTCAATCGATCCCGTATACAATTCCCTTTGTCTAACGGTATTGTACTTGCCTGAGATTCGATCGTCGGTATACCGTTACCTTGTTCAATCTCGTTACCGGCAAGTCTCTTTACTCGTTCCGTAACACATCATCCCGCGATCAACTCTTTGATCACATTGTGCACATTATGATGATGTCCTACCGAGTGGGCCCAGAGATACCTCTCCGTCACACGGAGTGACAAATCCCAGTCTCGATTCGTGCCAACCCAACAGACACTTTCGGAGATACCTGTAGTGCACCTTTATAGCCACCCAGTTACGTTGTGACGTTTGGTACACCCAAAGCATTCCTACGGTATCCAGGAGTTGCACAATCTCATGGTCTAAGGAAAAGATACTTGACATTAGAAAAGCTTTAGCATACGAACTACACGATCTCTATGCTAGGCTTAGGATTGGGTCTTGTCCATCACATCATTCTCCTAATGATGTGATCCCGTTATCAACGACATCCAATGTCCATGGTCAGGAAACCGTAACCATCTATTGATCAACGAGCTAGTCAATTAGAGGCTTACTAGGGACATGGTGTTGTCTATGTACCCACACATGTATCTGAGTTTCCTGTCAATACAATTATAGCATGGATAATAAATGATTATCATGAACAAGGAAATATAATAATAACTATTTTATTATTGCCTCTAGGGCATATTTCCAAGACCCACTAGTACCTGACTAAGTTCTATGGGCTTTTGACTGGGCCGGCCTTTTTAACCTATATGGGCCTCTGTTGGCCCACCCACGTGTCGACGTACCATAGGCATGTCTCCTCCAATGGACGGGCGACATCTGGCCCACTGACGAGCTGACAGGTGTTCCCTTCGGCCAATCAGAAAATTACACGTGGAAATTTCCCATTGGTCGGGGCTGTTAACGGGTTATCGGATCCAAAATCCGACCCGATAGCTTAACGGCGTTCCGTTACGGTGGATGCCACGTGTCGGTCACCCTTGACGAAAGCACTTCTATGACGCGCGATTTATCGTCATGGAAGTGGACACTTCTGTGATGATAATTTTGGTAATGTCATGGAACACTTCTACGACAGCACAGGTATGACTATCTTGATTCTGTCATAAATTTGTCATGGATGTACATGCATGACAAAAAAACGCGACCTACTGTGACAAACATGTATCATCACGGAAGTGTATTTTTTTGTAGTGTTATGAAGCAACGCATAAACTAGGGTTTAAGCTCCTGTCACTCTAGCAACCCATCATCTACTTATTACTTCCCAATGCCTTCCTCTAGGCCCAAATAATGGTGAAGTGTCATGTAGTTGATGTTCACATAACACCACTAGAGGAAAGACAACATACATCTCATCAAAATATCGAACGAATACCAAATTCACATGACTACTAATAGCAAGACTTCACCCATGTCCTCAGGAACAAACGTAACTACTCACAAAGCATACTCATGTTCATAATCAGAGGTGTAATAATATGCATTAAGGATCTGAACATATGATCTTCCACCAAGTAAACCAATAAGTATCAACTACAAGGAGTAATAAACACTACTAGCAACCCACAGGTACCAATTTGTGGTTTTGGATACAAGGTTGGATACAAGAGATGAACTAGGGTTTGAGAGGAGATGGTGCTGGTGAAGATGTTGATGGAGATTGACCCTCTCCCAATGGGAGGATTGTTGGTGATGATGATTGTTGGAGTGGGCCACAGGTAGCCTCACCCGAGGCCCTTGGCACATCAAAACTTCGGGCCGGCTTCGTCCCATAAAGACCCCAGTTAAAGGCTCCGCCCTCCGGGGGCTGGCTAGCTCAGAGGCCGGCCACCGGAGGACGGCGAAAGCACCAGAAGACGGCGCGGGAGCAGCCGGCTCCAGCAGGCCGGCTCCCAGAGAGGGCGGTCATCCGGCGCCCTCAGAGTCTGAGCCCCCATCAAGAGTACAAGATAGCGCATGGCTACAGTGAAACATGTCCCCTCAAATCCCGGGACGAGCGTGGATACAGTGCCCCATACAGGCGGAGATCTCCGCACAGCGTGGCACTATGCCATGTCCCCCCTGACGTCGCTCCGAGCAGGCGGAGTCCTATTCCCCACGACGACCTGTCGGTACGGACTGCCAGCGGCGGGCCCCATCAGACAGTGACGCCGTAGAAGACGGCGGAAGCTCAATCAGCCGGGCTCGGGGAGGGCCGGCTTCCAGCAGGCGGTCGTCCCTTGCCCCCAGGCAAGCATGCCATTAAGCCGATGAGACCAGGTGTGGCTACAGTGATCTCCCACCAGGCAGCGGGACTGTAGCCACACTGGGATGACCAAGATCTCGTCATCAACGGCACGACTACAGTACACAGCCACCAACCAGTTGGCGGGGCCCACCAGGCGGCGGGCCCCAACGGTCGGCGGAGAAGCCGGAGGCCGGAGACACTGACAACCGGGCCCAGCACCCGGACGAATTACCATTGTACCCCTGGGGGTAGGCCTATATAAGCCCCCCAGGCACCCATGCAAAGGGCTCCAACCCAGATAGAACTAGCCAGTTACCTAGGGCAGGGGAAGAGCTAGCCTTGCCTTCTCCTACCTCTAGACACAGCTCAAGGAGCACTTTGTATCACTAGTGCCTTAGTGATCATGCGGAGACCCCGCAGAGCAGGAGTAGGGGTATTATCTCCACGGAGAGCCCCCAACCTGGGTAAAGTCTGCCGGCGCACGTGTCTATGCCTCATCCCGCTTCTAGGCACCGGTGACGTTCTACTCGCTCCCACCATGATAAGCCATCCTTTGGCATATGTCGCACCTAACCCCCGACATTTGGCACCCACCATGGGGCGAGGTGAACCGTCTTTCGGAGATCTGCTTTGGACGGGAACCCTGTTCCTTCCTGGAGAGCAAAGCCAGCCCAGCACGCCTGACGGCGTCAGCCCTGACGCACTGCACGACGTGGAGATCGCATGCCCGGCAAGCTGCCTCGCCGATCGACGAGATCGACCTCTCCGACGAGCCGGCCTCTGACGCGGGCACTAGCTGTCCTGAGAGCCGCCTCGTCAGCCTCCTCGACCAGCTCCATGTCACCAACGAGCCGGCTGTGGACCTGGAGTCTGTTGGCTCTACCGATCCAATGATCGTCGACTCCGACACGGCGTCGTTCGACGCGTTCCCCACCAACGTGGTGGTCTATGACGAGCCGCCTCCTCTCGAGCACAGCGGTGGGAGCACTGTCACGGAGGTGCTCGTCATCACCAGCGGAGAGCACTCGGACGAGCGCGCTCGAGACCCTCTCGACGCGGCTCTGCACGACCTAACGGTGCCCATTCCAGAGGGCGCGGATGCTAAGGTGCTGGAGGCACGCCGCATCCAGCTTCTCAAGAGCGCTGGCCGCCTGCCAGCATGCGCTGGCTCTCGGACGCCTACCGGCGCGAAATGGATCGTGCCGTAGGTGGCACGCCGGCTCCTGAGGGGCCTAGCGGCCTCGGCACGGTTCGGCAGCGTGGCGCGACCATCGCCAGCATATTCGGGGCGGAGCGCCCCGTCTATTCCACGCCTGCAGAGAACATCTGGGCCGCCCAGGCGGTGACGGATGAGCTGGAAAAATACGATGGCGACGAGCGCCACCACATGACAGAGCGAGTCCAGCAGCTCCTCGACGCGGCTGCCACGCAGCACGAAGCCGCCTGCCGCGCTGAAGTTCCAGCCCGACGAAACAACGAGCCGCCCCCTCGCCAAGATCATGGGGCGACATCCTGGATGCCAAATGGGGGCGCCCGCGGAGGAAAGGGCAACGAGCCGGCTGCAAGCTACAGCCGGACGCGCCTCTCCATCAAGCGAGACAAGGATGGCCGCCCACATGCGATGGAGCAGCGAGGCGGCCTACCGCCTCCTCCGCCTCGAGGAGCAAGGCATCCCACTGCGCCTCCTGTCACGCACCTGACACTCGGCGAACGCCTTGGCCGCTGAGAGGGAGTCGGAGAGAACGACACCCGCCATCGGATCGATCGCCTCAACCGATCCCTGGCGCTGGAAGAAGAAGACGCGCTGGGCCCGCCCTGTTTTGGCCCCCGAATCCAAGATCAGCCCTTCCCCAAAGGGTTCACTCTCCTGCGAGATACGCCCAAGTACACCGGCTCCATGAAGCCGGAGGACTGGCTGGTCGATTACTCCACAGCAGTCAGTATAGCGAACGGCAACAAGCATGTTGCCATTAAGTACGTCCCACTCATGCTTCAGGGCATTGCCCGGACGTGGCTCAACAGCCTGAAGCCCCGCAGCATCAACAGCTGGGTGGATTTCACCGAAGCCTTCATCCACAACTTCACCGGCATGTACAAGCGGCCTCCCAAGCCCCGGCAGCTCTCCTTGTGCGTCCAAGGGCCCAGCGAATCGACTCACAACTACCTCACGCGCTGGGCCAAGCTGCGCAACTCCTGCGAGGGTGTGCATGAGGTGCAGGCCATCGAGTACTTCACCGCCGGGTACCGAGAGGGCACCCTCCTCAAGCACCGGCTTCTCTGCGACGATCCTGCAACCCTCGACGAGCTATTGATCATCGCTGACAAGCATGCCACGGCCGACTCCTCCATGAAGGCGGAGATCTTAGTCGATGCATCCGGCAAGGTAGCACCTCAGGCTCCTCGGACTCCGGCTGGCGAGACCAGTCGGAGACAGCCCCCAAGCGACAACAAGCGGAAGGCCACCCAGCCGGCTTCCAACAGCCGGCAGGTGGCGACGGTCGAGGATCAGCAGCCGGAGGGGAAGCCAGCGCCCAAGCTTCAGAATGGCGGCAAGCCCAACTGGCTGCCCGCCTTCTCGTACGAGCAGACCCTTGATGCTCCCTGCAAGTTCCAAAGTGGCACGAAGCCGTCCAATCACACCACTCGGAAGTGTCACTGGCTCACCAGGATTCCTAAGGGAGATGGCCTCCTACCTCCTCCGCCTGCCGGTCCGCCGCCTCCTCCGCCCCAGCAGCCGGCGGCCCGGCCAGTCGGCGCCATTCAAGATGAGTATCCCGCAGAGCAGGGAGCCTATGTCATGTTCACCAGTGTGGCCGATGATAGGCACAGCAGACGGCAACAACAGCAAGAGGTGCATGCAGTGGCCTCAAACACCCCAGAGTTCATGCACTGGTCAGAAAAGCCCATCAGTAGGAGCAGGGCCGACCATCCAGAAGTGATGCCGTCCCCCAGTTCCTATGCCTTAGTCCTAGACGCAACCCTTGCAACGGAAAGGCGGGCGGCTCGCTTCTCCAGGGTCTTGATAGATGGCGGCAGCAGCATAAATATCCTGTACCGTGACACAATGGAGAAGTTGGGAATCAAGCAGAAACAGCTCCTCCCCAGTCGGACTGTATTCCATGGCATAGTCCCTGGCCTTTCCTGCTCACCAATCGGCAAGACCCAAATCGATGTCCTCTTTGGAGACAAGAATCATTTCCGCCGAGAGCCAGTTTGGTTTGAGGTGGTGGACCTAGAGAGCCCTTACCATGCACTGCTTGGCCGACCTGCCCTGGCCAAGTTCATGGCGGTCCCCCACTACGCCTACCTCAAGATGAAGATGCCGAGCACCAAGGAAATCCTAACTGTAGTCGGAGACTACAAGAAGTCGGCCGCCTGCACCGCAGACAGTAGCCGGCTGGCAGAGTCCCTCGTGATTGCAGCCGAGAAGCGGCTCCTGGATCGGGTGGTGGCGATGGCAGGCAAGAAGCCGGAAATGTCACCCACCCCCAAGGAGTCGGACGTGGAGGGCTCGTTCAAGCCGGCAAAGGAAACCAAGAAGATACCCTTGGACCCATAGCACCTGGAGAGGCACGCTGTCGTAGGTGTGAACCTAGGCAGCAAATAGGAAAGCGAGCTCGTCGATTTCCTCCGTGAGAATTGGGACATCTTTGCATGGTCTCCCAAAGACATGCCGGGTGTTCCGACGGATTTCGCCGAGCACAAACTACATGTCCAACCTGACGTCAAGCCGGTCAGGCAGCCCTTGCGCCGCCTGTCGGAAGAGAAGAGAAGAGTTGTTGGAGAAGAGATAGCCCGGCTTCTGGCAGCCGGATTCATCATGGAAGTGTTCTTTCCAGAATGGCTTGCCAATCTAGTCCTAGTGTTGAAGAAGAACAAGTAGTGGCGTATATGTATTGACTATACCAGCCTTAACAAGGCCTGCCCCAAAGATCTGTTTGCCCTACCAAGGATTGATCAAGTGATAGACTCCACAGCTGGATGCGAGCTGTTGAGTTTTTTGGATGCATATTCAGGCTACCATCAGATAAAGATGAACCCGGCCGACAGGCTGAAGACCGCCTTCATCACGCCATTTGGAGCATTTTGCTACCTGACCATGACGTTCGGCTTGCGAAATGCCGGTGCCACCTTTCAGCGTTGCATGCAGAAGTGCCTCCTCAAGCAGCTCGGCAGAAATGCCCACGTCTACATGGATGATGTGGTGGTGAAGACGGAGAAGCATGGCACGCTGCTAGAAGATCTCAAGGAAACCTTTGAGAACCTGTGCCGATTCGAGATCAAGCTCAACCCAGAGAAATGCGTCTTTGGAGTACCAGCCGGCCAGCTTCTCGGCTTCCTGGTCTCAGAGCGCGGCATAGAGTGCAACCCTGTGAAGATCAAGGCAATTGGGAGGATGGAAGTGCCCACCCGACTGCTGGACGTGCAGAAATTCACCGGCTGCTTGGGGTCAGTTAGCCGTTTCATCAGCCGGCTGGGCGAGAAGGCTCTTCCCTTGTACCAACTCATGAAGAAGACAACTTTTTTCGAGTGGAATGACAAGGCAGACGAAGCATTTCTCCAACTCAAGAAGATGTTGGCAACTCCGCCTATCTTGGCGGCTCCGACTGAGAAGGAGCCCATGCTCCTCTACATTGCAGCCACTAGTCGGGTTGTCAGCGTAGTCATGGTGGTGGAGCGCAAGGAGGAGGACAGAGCATTGACGGTCCAGAGACCGGTGTATTACTTAAGCGAAGTACTGTCCGCCTCCAAGCAAAACTACCCGCACTACCAAAAGATGTGCTATGGCGTGCACTTTGCCGCCAAGAAGCTGAAGCCTTACTTTCAAGAGCACCCAATAACCGTAGTGTGCACGGTTCCGCTTGCTGAGATCATTGGGAGCCGAGATGCCTCTGGCCGAGTGGCCAAGTGGGCTATTGATCTGGCCCCTTACACCATCTACTACCAGCCTCGCACCGCCATCAAGTCACAAGTGCTGCCGACTTCCTCGTCGACTGGGCCGAGACCCAGTATTTGCTGCCTGCACCAGACTCCACACATTGGCGGATGCATTTTGATGGTTCAAAAATGCGCACCGGTCTGGGAGCCAACGTCGTCCTCACCTCTCCCAAGGGCGACAAGCTCAAATACGTGCTGCAAGTCCACTTCGCCGCCTCCAACAACGTAGCTGAATATGAGGCACTCATACACAGGCACCGACTTGCCAAGGAACTCGGCATCCGCCGGATCCTGTGCTATGGTGACTCCGACTTGGTGGTCCAGCAATCATCAGGCGACTGGGACGCCAAAGATGCAAACATGGCGAGCTACCGCTTCGTCGTGCAGCAACTCAGCGGATACTTTGACGGGTGCGAGTTCCTTCACGTGCCAAGAAACGACAACGAGCAAGCAGATTCCTTGGCACGGATTGGCTCCACCCGACAAGCAATACCAGCCGGCGTCGCCCTACGCCGCCTTCTCAAGCCGTTTGTCAAGCCGTCTCCTGATTCAGACTCCATCTTTGTGCCGGCCCCTCACGAAGAAGTCGGATCCGACTTGACAGTCCCAGAGGCCGGCACGGGGATCTCGGCAGGCGGCCCGGGGACTGCTGCAGCCGCACCCGGCTCAGGGATTCCAGAGCCCGGCCCGGGGACTTCAGCAGTCGGCACGGGGGCTTCTTCAGCACGGCAGGCGGAAACAGCTACCAACCCGCTGCCTCCCGGCCCAACCGCCCTCATACAAGTTGCGGTGGTGGTAGTCGAAGAAATTGCAGCGCCGTCTTGGGCTCAGCCAATCCTCAAGTTCCTAGTGAATAAAGAGATGCCGACTGACGAGATCTCGGCCCGACAAGTGCAAAGGCGAGCAGCAGCCTACACCATAGTCAACAGAGAGCTAGTGTGACGAAGTGTCACCGGGGTTTATCAACGCTGTGTGGAGCCGGACCAAGGCCAAGCAATACTCAGGGATATCCACCAAAGCGAATGCGGCCACCATGCGGCTTCAAGATCACTTATGGCCAAGGCTTTCCGCCATGGATTCTTCTGGCCGACTGCTGTAACACCCCAAAATTTTGACCTTGATTTATTAATTTAAATTTTTCCAGGAAATTAAAATTTTATTTTCTAGTTTTATCTGTTAATTTCATATCAACCTGTCCCTCTGATTTTTTGAGTTTTTCCTTCTAGGTGGAAACCCTTCAAAAATATTGATGGACTTGTATATCTTCTCAAGACCATTTCTTTTTATCAGTGGAATTATTTATACAATTATTTTTCCTGAGCTTTATTTCTTTAAAAATGATTTTCCATAAGTTTTAGAGTTCCATTTGCACTACAACCCTTTCAAATACTTCTTTAAAATTTCCCACCAAAATTTGGGGATGTCATGTGATATTCCCACATCACTTTTATGCAAAAATCTCTTTTAGTCATTTGGAGATTTTGAGCCCTACCTCAAGTTTTCAAATCTTGTCCAGTTTGTAATTTGCACTACAATCTATTTAAATATTTCTTTAAAAATCCCACCAAAATTGGGGGATGTTAGTAGTAGTGTATAATTCAACTTTATGCAAAAACCCATTGGTGTTCTTTGAAAAATTTGAGCAAAACATCCTCATCTTCATTCTGGTCCAGTTTAGTGTTTTGCACTGCAACCATATTTTATCTTGCTCTTGTTGCCTTGGGATTTGTCCTGCTTATTGACCACTCTACCAAACCCTTAAGTCCAGGAGAATGGACCCATTGGAGTATTTTTGGTCCATGCAATAATACCCTTCACTTTCTGTCCAGAACTGAAGATTTGCAAAACTTGCACTGACAAGTTTCTGGTTTTGCCCAAACAGCCTTGCCATCATCACTTGCACCTAAAGAGACCCCAACCTGGAGATTTGGGCCACCAGAAGAGATGCATAGATGCCCATGGCATTCTGTCGAGCACCTTGTGTTCATGGACAGCTTTGGCATAGTTTTATGTTTGCACTGTGATCTTGCCCCTCTGGACAAACCAGCATGTCCACTAATCTCCTAGCCACCTCTAACCTAGACTTGTTAATTGCCGGCCTCACCCAAGACCTCTAGGCCACCCTGGCTTTCTGTCGAGCATGTAGCCTGCGTGCTCTGGGCGCGCCTAGAGCGCATGTTTTGCATGCACGCGCAACCGAGCCGCCGCGTCTTGCCCCTGGCCTTTGCTCACCCCCAGGGCCACACCCTGTTCTCACCCGCTCGCCAGAACCCTCCAAGCCACCCATGGCGCCCTGCAGTGCCGCCGTCAGAGCTCCCTTGGCGGCACGCCGACGTCCGCAGCAGGCTCCTGCCATGGACGGTGCCGCCCGAGCCACTCCAGCGCGCCAGCTTGCCCTGAACAGGCCGAGCTTATCTGCGAGCCCGTCCGCTAGCGCCCGTCGCCGCCACGTCGCCCTGCTAGCGACAGAACGGCGGTTCACCGGCGTTCTTATCTGCAGCCGTGGGAACCGACCTCGACCGCCTATAAAAGGAGCCCCCGAGCTCGTCCAGACCCTCAGGCGACCTCAGGCCATCTCCCTAGTGCTCCCATAGCCAGCAATCGACGGAGGGAGGCCGTCTGCCTCGTCTCCGGCCAGTTCGGCCGCCGCCACGCTCCAGTGCGGAACGTCGCGAGTAGGGCCTCCCCAGCTCATCCAGCGCCACCGTCCGACTCCCCTCAACCGTGCGGAGCCGCCATAGCTCGAGACCCTGATCCACCCGAAACCACCGTCCGCCGCGGAACTCGCCGCCGGTGACCCCCTCCACCCCCGTCAGCCTATCGACCACTAGGAGGACCGCCCTGGACCAGCGGATCCATCCCCACCCTCAGAATCCCGCGGGGAGCCGCCATTCGTCGGCGGCAATCGCCAGAGCCCCGCCACCGCTCGGCCAGAGAAGGAAGGAGGGCATGGGCGACTGGTCAAACCTGACTAGTGGACCCGACAGCCCCACCTACCAGTGACCCCAGCTCTGCCGACGTGTCTTAAGTGGAAACGTATTCCACCGAATACGCCTTCTCTAGGGGAAAGCGTAAGCCCCCGAACCGTTTTCTTTTTCTGATTTTTATTAAAAAATAGAATTTTGACTAAACCTTGACTAGCTATAACTTTTAAAATATAAGTCCAATTGATTTGATTCTTTTTCTATTGTTTCTCAAATTTTGTCTAGTTTATTTTCATATTTATTTGAAAATTTTACAAACAACTTTTTGTACTGTTTTGAAACTATGTGTTAATTTAAATTTTCTTAAAATAGGACTTTCGAAGAGGGAAGCAATTTTCAAAAAGTGCACCCCACTTGCATACTCTTGAAGGAAAGCATTCTGAACCCCGGCATAATATTTGTTGTGCATCATTTGAAGCAAATACGACACCACCTTGACGTGAAGTATTCGATATTTTATGTGGTGTTACGATCATATTCATGAGTGCATAATGAGGATTCCTTGCTGTTGGAATTTGATATGCTTCTGATAGTAATCACCCTCGTATGCCTTTCATGCCTATCGGGAGGAATCCGGGAAAGTCTCTGTCTTGGGTAGACACGAACTTGTCTCTAATAATTCGTTGAGACGATTATGTCCGGTAAGGCATGGTGAGGTATGATGAGTGGTGATTCTGTTTGTTGGTGTGAAATATATTTGTTATACTAATCCTGCAGGGAATGCCTTAACCTCCTGAGTCGACCATAGATCGAGTCTTGTTCCAGTAACCCCCATACTTGTTTCGTACTACCACTTGTCCCTGCCATAGGTAGGGTACGGTTCAGTAAGTTGTCAACCCCTTCCTAGCACACACCGTACAGAGAGGCCATGGTGGAAGATACCGGCTGCATCGGGTAGACATGCCACCTGGTCCGGGGGCATGGGTGCTTCCGGTTGGAGCCGAGGGGGTAGCTCCCCTAGTTTGCGCGCGTTATAAATTTTGTGACCAATGCTAATCGAGGTTGTAGCCTCCCCACTTAGAGTTTTGCTTAACGTGTGTCGTGGGTGATTCCAGACACCGGTTAGTTAGGCTGGTGTGTGCGGTCAGGTGTGTTTTCAATTAAAAGACCGTAGACGGAATTAGTTCCGATGGACTAAAGGAATCCGTTACTCGTGGGTAAAGAGTACACCCTCTACAGAGATTATATCTATTCGAATAGCCGTGTCCATGGTTAAGGACTACAGTCTGGGATGGGTCAAGTGTCGGGCTTTGGAGGAAAAATTGCTAAACCAGAACATGGATCATGACTTGTGACTCATGATGATTATGATTACTATTATTATGGACTAACCATTTACATTCTTTGAATTATTGAGTATCCCAGGGACGGTTCTACCTCCTGGATATTCACTGTGATTATTCTCTTATAAGCCCTTTATGAGGTGTCGCACAGACGCCTGACTATGGCATGCTTGTTATTTAAATTATTTATAAGCCCTTTATGTGGTGTCGCTCAAGCGCCCGACTGTGGCATGCTTGTTATTTCTTTTATTTATAAGCCCTTTATGTGGTGTCGCTCAGACGCCCGACTGTGGCATGCTTTATATTATTATCCTTTCGAGGCGTCGCTTCAGACACCCGATCAGTGCATTCCATTTCTACTCCCTTATTGCATATTCATGTTGTATATGAATAACCTGCTTGCGTGCATCATGGATTTTTATTTTGTGACTGGCGTGGTGATCGTAGAATATTTCAGAGCATGATTATCATTTGTTATATTATACCTGTGTTCATAATGTCTGCGAGTACATTCAAAGTACTCACTGGCTTGTCCCTGGCTAACGTCTTGGCCAGATTTCTTGCATGGAGAGGAGCGTTGCGATGACAGCCCCGGAACCTATGCAATGGTGATAGCAGCCTCACGAAGATAGGAGTTATCCAAGTCAGCTGTTCCTGTGGGAAATGGAGTCCCATAGACGCTGATGAACCACAAACCGCTTCCGCCATCAGCCACTAGAAACCTTGTGTTGTACTCATAGACCAGAATGTTCTTGTACTACATATTATGTATTTTGCTTGGAATTTCTGTATCAAGTTGGTGCCTCATCAGCTAACAGTAATCCTGGGGCTGGTGAGCACAAGGACCATTTTCTGGGAAATATATCCTGGAAATCCGGTCCTGACAACCTTGGTATCAGAGCCAGGCTGACCATTGGCTAACCCTATCTTAGGTAGGTCAATAAACCTAGGTTAACCAATCCACCAGACCTTAACCTAACCCCGGCCAAGCTTCTTGTGTAAGATAGCCACACAGTGACCCCGGCACCTTTTGGCAGTCGGTGCCCAACCTATCAGCCTAGCCTGTCGATCACGCGCTAGTGACCGATACCTAAATAGTCTCTTTTGCAAGCATGCGAAGGAAGACTCCGTCCCCTTTTTCTATAAAAAGGGCACGCTAGCCTCAACCCAGCACAGCACAGCCTCTTCCCAAACCGAGCTATAATGCCTGGCCCCATTGTGCACAATGAGACCACGGCAACCAACCTTAGAGGTTTTGTGACTGTGCTAGCAAACCTCCCCCGCCGTGCCTTTGCATTAGAAGAGCCCCCGGAATATGTTGTGTACCAAGGGCCCATGAGCGGTGAGAGCCGTCAATTCTAAGCCACTGTGCACGTCTATGGTAGGGGTCTATCACCAGAACGCGCCTACAGGTTCACCGAAAGGACAACTTCCTTTGAGCCACAAGCCATCCAACTAGCTGCTCGAGATGCTATAGTTCAACTCCGTCACTTGTCGCCCAGAGTTAACTGTCGCTCGTTCTACTACTACCCCAGCCGTGACGGGTATGGTAGGCCACCCCAGGTTGCCAACGGAGATCACGAGACGGATCCTGCATTGTTACATCTGGTGCGCTATGTAAGTGCACTAGAGGGACTGTTCGATCAAGGGTGATCTGATCGCAGCCCGTGGAGAACTGGTTCACCGAACCCCGGCAAGAGGAGAAGATGCGCCCGATGCCGACAACCCAGTCGTGCTGTTCGGACAACCGATCGAGTCCTTGAGGTCTGCCCCAGCCATCGACCAAAATGCTTTGGTGTCCCCAGAAGTGCTTCGTCGCCTTTTGGGAACACGCTCCAACGGGATTGTGGCCAACAACCCCCGCGATGGTCATCATCGCTACCCCGACCCTGCAGCCCCTCAACTCCATCCAGCTAACCCACGGTGAAACCCGTGGAGAAGCCTCGACGTCCACAAGGCACGCCCGCTTAGATATTAACGAGGTAGACTAAGTCACTTGAGTAGTACCGAGTCTTAGTATGTCCACGCCCTGTAATTGTGTAATCTTGTATCGCCATAATTAAATGATGTCTGCTTGTGCGCTCCTATTTTTAAATAATAACCATGCATAAGTATGTTGGCGTACGTTTGCATTTTTTTTATTCCGGGCATAGCTACCAAAAACCACCCCGACGACACCCACAGTAATACATCACTTTCGTGAGATATGTGTATCTGTGGCATTGACCCCGACCCCATAGAGCGGAACCGACAAACTAGTTGCCCCTCACCGCGATAAAATGACCCAGCCCAGATGTTATATAAAAGGCCACCTCGTGACCTTGCCAAGTACCACTCACCTTGTGCACAACTCTCACAGCAATTCCTTGCCATGTCGAGCCCTAGTATTTAATTATCTGAGAACTCCAGATGCAACCCCAGCTAGTTTTGTTAAAATATTGTGGGACTTTACCTGCAGAACCATGAGTTTTACCCATCCACCCTAGTACGAGTTACTCAAATCGAGGATCACCCCATCCACCTCGAAATATTGGGCAGTGGTGCACATCCCTCCCGCAAACCCAAACCAAGACCCAACGAAAGTCTCCTTCGTGGGGAAATCTATGTCGACTCCGCAAATGGCCACAGAAGCTGCTGTGTACGAAGCGCTTGCTCGCCTTCGATTCACGGTACCCTATGCCAGCGAACGAGGGTATTATTACTTCCCGAGTCGTGCAGCACCCGGAGAAGTAGCATCTTTTCCCGGTGGACGAATCAAGAGAGACCCAGTACTGGCCAACCTTGCCCAGTATGTCATCGCTCAAGAGCGTTTGACCCAATGAGTAATGGGTTATCTCCAGAGCCTCGCTGATTTAAATCCTCAGATCTCCATCGGTAGACCACTGAGGCCAGACCAAGAGAGACGTGTTCTTTGACTAGTCAACCTGCTTCCCCCGATAGAAGAGGAGTGTGCCCCAGTACCAGAGACGTTTCCTCAGGACCCTTGTCTATTTACCGTTTTCGTTGTAGACGTCACTACTATGTTTATTGTCCCAGCATTTATTTATGTGTTCCAACTTATGCGTGGTATTCTGAATTTGCGTGATACATTAAATATTTGGTTTCAATTAATCTGAGTAGTTTTACTGCTGTTAATTTTGATTAACTGTTTTCACTCTCGGTAAATTCTGAAGTGAGATTTTACCCTAAGTTGTTGCAGCGTATATCTCTTCACGACATAGATTTTTATTCACGCAGCACCATGACAGCAGACTCGCAAACCCAACCACTCGACCACGTGCACTAATTGCAAATCCACGTGCACATGTTGCACCTAACTAATCACCCCCCCCCCCTAGCACACCACGGTCTCTGAAGGAGAGATTTGTGGGTAATCATTCGGGTGCAAGTTGCCTCCAGCACACTGACAATAGTTAGCACCCGACACCACACTTAATCCTCATGATCACCGCCACCGCGGAGAGCTAACACTCGAGCGGCAGCATCACGACGATCATCGAGGATCATCACGCACAAGAGCACAGAGAACCCCAGCAATGCCGCCAACCCTCCGCACATCAGGATCATGTACCAGTCCGGCATCACCTCCGCCATTAGAGCCTCGTTTCGAGCTCCTGCAAACAGAAATGGAGGAGAAGCGAGGCCAGATTTGGGGAAGAAGAAAGGAGCATCTTGGACATTTTATAGCTCGAGATCGGTGTACGGTGGGCGAAGTCCACCAGCGCCGCTCGTCGTTCGATCACAGGTGTTCGGAGGCGAATCCACGAGCAGTGCCGACAGCACACTGGCCCGCGAGGTGAGTGCACGCTGCACCGGTAGCTAGCGCGTCGTGCACTATCGCAGTACGACCTAGATGCTCTACGCGCTAGACGACGCCGGTGGAGAAAGCGCGGGAAAGCGCGTGAGAGAGAGGAAGAAGAGAGAGCCAGAGGTAGAAGAAGAGACTGACAGTGAGCCCCGGGTCCATCTGTCAGCCAAAGAGAGCACTGTGCTCTCGGGTGCGACCAGTGTATTTTAGAAATTTAGAAATTTATTCTAAATTTACTGTAACCAAAAGTAGAGATTTCTCGTTTTCCCCCAACCATAGATTTTTCCACGCAGCGCCAGTATTCCACACTATAGTTTTACACCACTTAAACTGCCCACCCACTGTAGCCACATTTTATTGCATGAGTAGGATGGTTATCTTTGTGATATTACTTTGAGATAGTAGGAGTAATTCTTTTCAAAGCAGCCCTCAGCAAATCTCGAGGACGAGATTTTTTTTAAGGGGGGGGGGGGTAGTGTTGTAACACCCCAAAATTTTGACCTTGATTTATTAATTAAAATTTTGCCAGGAAATTAAAATTTTATTTTCTAGTTTTATCTGCTAATTTCAGATCACCCTGTCCCTCTGAATTTTGAGTTTTTCCTTCTAGGTGAAAACCCTTCAAAAATATTGATGGACTTGTATATCTTCTCAAGACCATTTCTTTTTATCAGTGGAATTATTTCTACAATTATTTTTCCTGAGCTTTATTTCTTTAAAAATGATTTTTCTTAAGTTTTAGAGTTCCATTTGCACTACAACCCTTTCAAATACTTCTTTAAAATTTCCCACCAAAATTTGGGG
Source organism: Aegilops sharonensis (assembly GCA_904067115.1). Taxonomy (NCBI): domain Eukaryota; kingdom Viridiplantae; phylum Streptophyta; class Magnoliopsida; order Poales; family Poaceae; genus Aegilops; species Aegilops sharonensis. The sequence continues at coordinate 12,638,759 of LR880969.1, read as the reverse complement.
ATGTCATGTGATGTTCCCACATCACTTTTATGCAAAAATCTCTTTTAGTCATTTGGAGATTTTGAGCCCTACCTCAAGTTTTCAAATCTGGTCCAGTTTGTAATTTGTAGTACAATCTATTTAAATATTTCTTTAAAAATCCCACCAAAATTGGGGGATGTTAGTAGTAGTGTATAATTGAACTTTATGCAAAAACCCATTGGTGTTCTTTGAAAACATTGAGCAAAACATCCTCATCTTCATTCTGGTCCAGTTTAGTGTTTTGCACTGCAACCATATTTTATCTTACTCTTGTTGCCTTGGGATTTGTCCTGCTTATTGACCACACTACCAAACCCTTAAGTCCAGGAGATTGGACCCATTGGAGTATTTTTGGTCCACGCAATAATACCCTTCACTTTTTGTCCAGAACTGAAGATTTGCAAAACTTGCGCTAACAAGTTTCTGGTTTTGCCCAAATAGCCTTGCCATCATCACTTGCACCTAAAGAGACCCCAACCAGGAGATTTGGGCTACCAGAAGAGATGCATAGATGCCCATGGCATTCTGTCGAGCACCTTGTGTTCATGGACAGCTTTGGCATAGTTTTATGTTTGCACTGTGATCTTGCCCCTCTGGACAAACCAGCATGTCCACTAATCTCCTAGCCACCTCTAACCTAGACCTGTTAATTAACAGCCTCACCCAAGACCTCTAGGCCACCCTGGCTTTCTGTCGAGCATGTAGCGTGCGTGCGCTGGGCGCGCCCAGAGCGCACGTTTTGCACGCGCGCGCAACCGAGCCGCCGCGTCTTGCCTCTGGCCTTTGCTCACCCCCAGGGCCACACCCTGTTCTCACTCGCTCACCAGAACCCTCCAAGCCACCCCTAGCGCCCTGCAGCGCCGCCGTCAGACCTCCCTTGGCGGCACGCCGGTGTCCGTAGCAGGCTCCTGCCATGGACGGTGCCGCCCGAGCCACTCCAGCGCGCCAGCTCGCCCTTGAACAGCTCGAGCTTATCCGCGAGCCCGTCCGCTAGCGCCCGTCGCTGCCACGTCGCCCTACTAGCAACAGAACAGCGGTTCGCCGGCGTTCTTATCCGCAGCCGCGGGAACCGACCTCGACCACCTATAAAAGGAGCCCCCGAGCTCGTCCAGACCCTCAGGCGACCTCAGGCCATCTCCCTAGTGCTCCCATAGCCAGCAATCGACGGAGGGAGGCCGTCTGCCTCGTCTCCGGACAATTCGGCCGCCGCCACGCTCCGGTGATGAACGTCGCGAGCAGGGCCTCCCCAGCTCATCCAGCGCCACCGTCCGACTCCCCTCAACTGTGCGGAGCCGCCATAGCTCGAGACCCCGATCCACCCGAAACCACCGTCGGCCGCGGAACTCACCGCCGGCGACCCCCTCCACCCCCGCCAGCCTATCAACCACTGGGAGGACCGCCCTGGACCAGCGGATCCATCCCCACCCTCAGAATCCCGCGGGGAGCCGCTGTTCGTCGACGGCAATCACCGTAGCCCCGCCACCACTCGGCCAGAGAAGGAAGGAGGGCGCGGGCGACTGGTCAAGCCTGACCTGTGGACCTGACGGCTCCACCTGCCAGTAACCCCAGCTCTGCCGACGTGTCTTAAGTGGAAACGTATTCCACCGATACGCCTTCGCTAGGGGAAAGCGTAAGCCCCCGAACCGTTTTCTTTTTCTAATTTTTATTAAAAAATAGAATTTTGACTAAACCTTGACTCGCTGTAACTTTTTAAATATAAGTCCAATTGATTTGATTCTTTTTCTGTTGTTTCTCAAATTTTGTCTAGTTTATTTTCATATTTATTTGAAATTTTACAAACAACTTTTTGTACTGTTTTAAAACTATGTGTTAATTTAAATTTTCTTAAAATAGGACTTTTGAAGAGGGAAGCAATTTTCAAAAAGTGCACCCCACTTGCATACTCTTGAAGGCAAGCATTCTGAACCCCGGCATAATATTTGTTGTGCGTCATTTGAAGCAGATACGACACCACCTTGACGCGAAGTATTCAATATTTTATGTGGTGTTACGATCATATTCATGAGTGCATAATTATGATTCCTTGTTGTTGGAATTTGATATGCTTCTGATAGTAATCACCCTCGTATGCCTTTCATGCCTATCGGGAGGAATCCGGGAAAGTCTCTGTCTTGGGTAGACACGAACTTGTCTCTAATAATTCGTTGAGACGATTATGTCCGGTAAGGCATGGTGAGGTATGATGAGTGGTGATTCTGTTTGTTGGTGTGAAATATATTTGTTATACTAATCCTGCAGGGAATGCCTTAACCTCCTGAGTAGACCGTAGATCGAGTCTTGTTCCAGTAACCCCCATACTTGTTTCGTACTACCACTTGTCCCTGCCATAGGTAGGGTACGGTTCAGTAAGTTGTCAACCCCTTCCTAGCACACACTGTACAGAGAGGCCATCGTGGAAGATATCGGCTGCATCCGGTAGACATGCCACCTGGTCCGGGGGCATGGGTGTTTCCGGTTGGAGCCGAGGGGGTAGCTCCCCTAGTTTGCGCGCGTTATAAATTTTGTGATCCCATGCTAGTTGAGGTTGTGGCCTCCCCACTTAGAGTTTTGCTTAACGGGTGTCGTGGGTGATTCCAGACACCGGTAAGTTAGGCTGGTGTGTGCGGTCAGGTGTGTTTTCTATTAAAAGACCGTAGACTGAATTAGTTCCGATGGACTAAAGGAATCCATTACTCGTGGGTAAAAGAGTACACCCTCTGTAGAGATTATATCTATTCGAATAGCCGTGTCCATGGTTAAGGACTATAGTCTGGGATGGGTCAAGTGTCGGTCTTAGTGTCGGTCTTCGGAGGAAAAATTGCTAAACCAGAACATGGATCATGACTTGTGACTCATGATGATTATAATTACTATTATTATGGACTAACCATTTACATTATTTGAATTATTGAGTATCCCTGGGACGGTTCTACCTCCTAGATATTCACTGTGATTATTCTCTTATAAGCCCTTTATGAGGTGTCGCACAGACGCCCGACTGTGGCATGCTTGTTATTTAAATTATTTATAAGCCCTTTATGTGGTGTCGCTCAGACGCCCGGCTGTGGCATGCTTGTTATTTATTTTATTTATAAGCCCTTTATGTGGTGTTGCTCAGACGCCCGACTGAGGCATGCTTTATATTATTATCCTTTCGAGGTGTCGCTTCAGACACCCGATCGGTGCATTCTATTTCTACTCCCTTATTGCATATTCATGTTGTATATGAATAACCTGCTTGCGTGCATCATGGATTTTTATTTTTTGACTGACGTGCTGATCATAGAAAATTTCAGAGCATGATTATCATTTGTTATATTATACCTGTGTTCATAATGTTTGCGAGTACATTCAAAGTACTCACTTGCTTGTCCCTGGCTATCGTCTTGGCCAGATTTCTTGCATCGAGAAGAGCGTTCCGATGACAGCCCCGGAACCTGCGCAATGGTGATAGCAGCCTCACGAATATAGGAGTTATCCAGGTCAGCTGTTCCTGTGGGAAATGGAGTCCCATAGACGCTGATGAACCACAAACCGCTTCCGCCATCAGCCACTAGAAACCTTGTGTTGTACTCATAGGCCAGAATGGTCTTGTACTACATATTATGTATTTTTCTTGGAATTTCTGTATCAAGTTGGTGCCTCATCAGCTAACAGTAATCATGGGGCTGGTGAGCACAAGGACCATTTTCTGGAAATATATCCTGGAAATCCGGTCCTGACAACTGCTCTAGAAGAGGCCAAAGAACTAGTTCAGAAGTGTTAAGGGTGTCAGAGATTCTACTCCAAGCCACATCTGCCATCTTCTGCACTCAAGACCATTCCCATAGCCTGGCCCTTTGCTATTTGGGGGCTGGATATGGTAGGACCATTCAAGACGGTCTGTGGTGGCATTACTCATTTGCTTGTCGTTGTGGACAAGTTCACCAAGTGGATAGAGGCGAAACCAATCAAGAAGCTGAATGGGCCGACTGTCGTGACCTTCATCGCCGACATCACCACGCGATATGGCATACCACATAGCATCATCACCGACAACGGCACCAACTTCGCCAAAGGAGCCTTGGCTCGTTTCTACGCAACACAGGGCATCCGCCAGGACTTAGCATCCGTTGCCCACCCGCAGTCAAATGGCCAGGTGGAGCGCGCAAACAGCCTCATTCTGCCCGACCTCAAGCCCCGACTGGTCGAGCCTCTGGAGCGTTCGGCCGGCTGCTGGCTCGACGAGCTGCTGGCCGTCCTCTGGAGCTAGCGCACAACTCCGAACAAGTCAACTGGCTTCACGCCCTTCTTCCTCGTCTACGGTGCTGAAGCCGTCATCCCGACAGACATCGAATTCGACTCCCCAAGAGTCACCATGTACACCGAGGCGGACGCTCGGAGGCGCGAGAAGACGGCGTCGACTTGCTGGAGGAAGGCCGGCTGTTGGCACTCAGCCGGTCGGCCATCTACCAGCAGAGTCTGCGTCGATACTACAACCGCAAAGTGAAGCCAAGGTCCTTCCTGGAGGGAGACCTTGTGCTCCGGCTGATCCAGCGAATAGCCAGATAGCACAAGCTCTCGGCACCTTGGTAAGGCCCTTTCATCAACAATAAGGTGCTGGGCAACGATTCCTACTATCTGATCGATGCCCAGAAGCCTAGAGCGCGCAAGAGAGATGATTCAGGCAAAGAGACGGAGAGGCCATGGAACGCAAACCTCCTCCGAAGGTTTTACAGTTGAAAGCAGTATGTATCATGCTACTTTTTGTGCTATGTACAAAGACTCCGGGCCCCCCGAGAAGAGCTCGGGGACTACCCTCTTTTATCTACATGATAAGTGTTATGCCTATGAGAATGTGTAGTTTTATTTCTTCCGCCTGGCACCGGGTTCAACCAGTCGGCCCGGAGCCTCGCCGCCTTCTGCTATATGCTGCCTCCTGCAGCCGGACAAGTAGTGTGACGGCACCAAAAACTTCCTTTGTCAGAAGCCCCAGCTCGCAGAGCGACTGCATGGCGGACCAAGGTTGCAAAACATTGCCCCACACGAAAAACGACTAAGGAAGGAGCGCATATAGTAGAGGCCGGCATCGCACCTAGTCGTCCGGCCGCCGAGCAGCCGGCCGGCCGGCCTCTGATTTTATTACCAACCCTCCGAATGGCTAAGTACTAGCCCTCCCACAAACAGCTAAAAGTACTCAACCCAGCCGCAGTCCGCAGAGCGGCTGCTTGGCTGGCAAGAGGATAGCCAAGGGAGGGCGGCAAAGGAAAAAACCAAGGAGCAAAAGGGAAGAAAAGCTAGAGGTCGGCACAGCAAGCATAAGCAATGATAGAATATTTACAAGGATAAAGGCCTACCGGCCGGCATTCAAACAAAGTTTGACATACACCCCGCGGGTGGAACTGAAATTTAACCAAGTTGTCCAAGACTCTAGTAAAACAGGGGAAAGGAGAAAGTCCTAAGGAACAGCAGAAGGTTGCGGCTAGGCGGTGCTGCTTGGCGCAGCAGAAAGCTCCGGCTGAACGCTGGAGTCGGCTGTGCCGGCTGACGCGGTAGGCGGCTTCGTCTGGGCAGAAGAGTCGGCAGCGGCAGTCGGGACGGTGGAGGGCTGGAGGACGGAGTCGGTGGCATCCATCGGAGGAATGGGTGGCTGGACGATTCCCGCCTGGCCGTCTCCAGTAGCAGTCGGCGTCCCGGTGCGCAGCTCGTTGCTTGAGGCCCGGTCAGGCTGGGGCTGACCGTCCATCCCGACCTCCGGCAGGTCGATGTCGCTCTCCTCCTCCTCCTCCTCCTCCTCCTCCCCTTCTTCCCCTTCATCGCTGGAGTCGATGACTTCAGCTGAATCCTCGCTATCCTCCGGGTTCAGCCCAAGCCACTCCTGCGGCGCTTCGGCGCCTTCCTCGACCACCTCCGGGACGAAGACGCTAGTGTCGGTGAAGTCGGCGATCGCCGCCACCCTGTTGATGAGTTCAGCTTCCACCACCGCCAGCTCCTCCTGCGCCTCCAGCCGGAACATGGTCAACTGGGCTAGATCTAGCCCAGGGTACCACGCCTTGACGAATTCCAAGGCCCGACGCGCTCCTGCCCGGGCTGCTAAGCCTTTCCAGGCTTCCAGGCGGTCGGCCTCCACCTCCAGCCAGTCGGCAGCCCGACTTGGACTACGCGGAGCCGGCAGGCCTGGCCAGATTGCGGAGACCGCCTGGGCGCCGATACACTGAAGGCGGCGCAGAATTCGATGGGCAGGCCGAAGGCAGGCCTGGATGCTAAGGACCAGCTCACCAAGAGTCCGGGGGCGTCAGCAGCGATCTGCACGCCCTCCGCCCTCCGCTCCTCGCGCTGGGCCACGATCATCTGGATCGCGGCAACAAAGTGGCCCGGGAAGAAGTCTGCTTGGGCAGAAGATAAGAGAAAGGCCAAAGTTATAAGCAAGGGATCGACCTAGATATGGGCCGATAGTTTGAGACAAGAAACCAAGAGAATAAAGCTTACCATTGACCAAGTCTTCAATGCTACTGAAGCAGGCTGTCATCTGGGCTTCCTTGGGCCCAGGCGGAGTGCTTGACCTCAAACTTGGCGAGGAGGTCGACCTCCTTCGTCTTCACCTCCAACTGGGCCGCCTTGAGGGCCTCCGCCTGTTCAGCAAGCTGAGCGACCAGCCTGTCCCGCTCTTCGGCCAGCTTGCTGCACTCTGCCTCCTTGCCACGTAGGGTGGTGTTGTCTTTGCCCAGCTGCTGCTGCAAGGCGGTGTTGGCCCCTGAAGAAAGAAATAGAAGGAAGAACATCAGTCAAATAACAAAGCAGGTGTAGCTAACCGGGGAGATTCGGCCCGACTGCTCAGCAGTCGCCCCGAACCTCGGGGACTACACCCCGCGGGTGCGCTGGCGCGCCCCCGCAGAATAAAGGAACAGAATCTTACTCCGGCTCTCGGTCAAATGGCCGGTCTACGTCTCCAGCTCCTGAACCCGGATTGTAGGCGACCGCGCGGAGGTTGTGGTAGTCCTGCGGAAGGGGGATGCCGGACAAGATCAACACTTAGCTCCAACAAGATGAAGTTCCGAACCGCCTGCTCAGCAGCCGGCCCAAAACTTGGGGACTACACCCAGTGGGTGCGCTGGCGTGCCCCCACAAAAGCTGAAAGAAGACCAAAGGAAAGAAGAAGCAGGAAGCTTACGCGGATAGCAGCTCGCGATTCCAGGAACGCCTCGTTGCAGCGCCTGAAGGCTTCGGCTTCAGCCCGGAGCTTGGCCTGGATGTCGAGGGACGCCTGGTTGAAGGCGCCCATCCCGCCTCCATGCACCCAGCCGGTCGGCGCAGCGCTGGACGCCTCGGTGTCGGGGACCGACAAGCTCGCGGCTCCGGTCTCCAACGGTCGCGGCGCTGAGGCCGCCTTCTCAAGACGGCAGCGCACAGGTGTGCGGACCTGAGGAGTCAGGTCCATCACCACCAAGTTCTCAGTCGGCGGAACTGGCGGCTCGGCCGGTTGCTCAACCCGCTGTTCGCTAGTCGGTGGCGGCGGCGGCACGAAGACGTCAGGCATGGCCACGTCGCCGCCCTCCCTCTCCATGACCGGGTGCTCATCGCCGGCTTCCCCGGTCGTCGCCTCGAACTCCGGTGGAGGTGGCACAGTGTTCAGCAGCGTCACAAGCAGTGGCTCCTGGCGATGCGCGGCCTTCGCGAGTCGCTCCCTCTCCGGGGCTTCGGCCTCCGCCTGCGCCAGCCTCCTCGCCGTGGAGGCTGCGGCCTTGTCCGCCTCCGCCTTCGCCAAGCGGTCGGCCTCTTCATCGCGCGCCTCCCGCGCGTTCTGCTCTGTCGCCTCCCGGAGGTCGGCGGCCGGATCAATCCATCGACTGGTGGAGGAGGTCGTCGCCGACCTGATAACCGAGGCGGCGCCCGACTTCTCGAGGGTGAGAGGGGCCCTGAGATATGAAGACACAACAAGGAATTTACTCTTAGGCCGGATTGACAGAAGGAGTGAAGTCCAGAGAAAGACACTTATGCCGATACCATGACGGGCACCTTCGGCTGCCTCTGATACTTGGCCGCCCTTGCTGCAGCCTCTTGCCGCTTGGTCGCTGCAGCCGGGTTCTTGGGCTTCTTCGGCGTGCTGCCGAACAGGGCAGCGCCTTGCTTCGGTTTACGCTTGCCACCGCGGGCGGGCGGCCCAGCAGAGGGGCCGGCGCCGGTGTTGGTCGTGCTCTGAGTAGGGCATGGCTCGTCCTCGTCATCGTTGTCGTCGGGCCAGGTCTCCACGCCACCGCCTTCCTCGGTGCCGCCTGCTCCGCTGCCGCCGCCGCCTGTTGTATCGTCCGCCAGGGCGGCCGCTGTCGTGGTTCTAAATCTGACAGTAGTGTAGGGGGGTACTAAGGAGAGGCAAGATCTTAGCTATGGAGTAGTTGTACACACAAGTGTTTTACGAGTTCCGGCCCTTCTCTGAGGAAGTAACAGCCCTACGTCTCGGAGCCCGGAGGCGGTCGACTGGATTATGTGTGTGAGAGTTGCAGGGGTGCGAACCCTTCTGCCAGTGGAGGGGGGTGGCTTATATAGAGGATGCCAAGACCCCAGCCATCCCACGTAGTGGAGGGTTTAAAGTACATTAAGGTCAGGCGTTACTGGTAACGCCTTACATAAAGTGTCATCATGACCATAAAGACTACTTAATTACAGATCGTTTGGATACAGAGTAGATCTTGGACTCCTGGTGGTCGAGTGAGTCTTCATGGTCGAGTGTCTTCGAGTTCGTCAAGTGTCTTCCAGTCCATCGAGTGGAGTCCCTCTAGGTCGACTGGAAGACGGCTTCTTCTAAAGATGTCCTCGGGGAGGGTACCTTGGACAGGTCTATGACCCTACCCCAGGTACATGACTTCATCATTAGCCCCCGAATAGATCGAGGTTTGAGTGAGGAAGGAGTTGATAATCTTTCCGACCCGTTTTCTGGTGTTGAAAACGTGTCTTACTCTGGATCAATGACTTTTAAGTGAGGGTGTCAACTTTTCTTTCAGTCGCCTTGATCCATTCTTTATCTCTGTCGAGTGAACTTTATGAGCTTGGAGATTTCCGAGCGACGGATCGCGGGAGATCTTCCGTCTGACAAGTTGCCCTGCGGTTAGCGGATTTAGTGGGATCCGAATTTTGGGAAGCGCGCGAAGCGGAGAAGACCGCGGTACTCGGACGGGACAGGGCAGAGACGCCTCGATTCTCGCGTCGCCTTTTTCGCCACGTATCGCTCGCGCAACTGTTTCGGTATTTGACAGGATTGCCCGGGCCTACCAGTCAGCCACTCGGAAGCGACTCCATATAAGGAACCGGGTGGAGGTTCTTGAACAGTGCTCCCTCATTTTCCCCTCCCTGTCTTCAGATTCATCCGTTGCGCCTGCCAACTGTTCAGTGCCGCTGCTTCGTTCCAGCCTCATCGGCGACAATGGTGAAGGAGAAGACGGCAGCTTTGGAGAGGGCGAAGGAGGCGACGACGCAGGCGAAGGGGAGAGCGACCAGTCGGGGCGGATCCTCGTCGCGGTCCCGCCTACCGCAGGGTTGGATCCAGGGGGATTGGATCCGCTCGACCATCACCCAGAAGGATCTCGACGACCTGGCCAACGAAGGCCTGATCGCGCACGAGGCGGCGAGGCTTCCGGGGACGGAGTGGCAGCCGCAGCCTCAGGAGGGTGAGTGTGTCCTCTTGGTGACTCATGTCGATCGTGGGTTTTCTCTGCCGCTGCATCTTTTCTTTCGGGGGTTTCTAAACTTCTTTGGGGCTCAGCTCCACCACTTCACACCCAATTTCATTGCCTATGTCGCCGCTTTTGTATCTTTGTGTGAAAACTTCTTGGGTTGTCGGCTGCACTGGGGCCTTTTCAAACACATATTCACTTGTTGCTCTCAGACGGTGAAAAAGGCTAACCCCAATGATGAGAGAACTCAGGTGATCCAGATGTGTGGGGGCCTTGGGGTCCAGATGAGAAGTAAGAGTGCTTTTCCAGCTATGACCCTTCCCGAGTCAGTTAGAGGGTGGCAGTCGACCTGGTTCTATTGCCAAGACCAGCCGACGCCAGGGCAGTCGACTGGGCTCCCTCCCTTCTCCATGAGTCGAGTGAACAAGCCATCCTCTCTGAAAGTAGTTCCGGAGGAGAAGGCTCAGGTTAAAATGTTGATGGAGCGTGTAGTCCAACTCATTCGCGATGGTGTGACTGGCATGGACCTTCTGGAGGTTTTCCTTCGACGGCGCATCCAACCACTCCAATACCGGGGCCACCCGATGTGGTTGTACTCTGGTACTGAAGACACCACTCGGGTCCACCCAGAGGAGGTCGATGATGCCACACTGGAGAGGTGGATGACCGCCATCACAGGGAACAAGGACAACCCTCGTGAGGCCAAGAGGATCCCGCCACTCGACCAGTCTTATGATCCAGACAAGGTATGACCACTTATCTCCGAGTGTAATCATGTTTCGTCCATTCTGTTTTGTTGCAGATCAGTCGATTGACTTTGTCTCATTCGTTGTCTTTCAGGCTACCACTAAGTTGTATTCAATGCCGAACGGGGCGCAGGCGCAGACCGAGGAGGAGGAAGGAAGTGGAGGTGAAAATCAAGAGGAGTGGGAATCGGACGGCGACGAGGGTGATGAAGATGCAGGCTCTGATGAGGAGGAGGAGGAGGAAGAGGAGGAGGAAGTTGCACCTCCCCGTTCTGAAAGAAGGTCCAAGCTCGCCCACGATCCTGCGGTCGAGCGCGGCAAGGGAGTCGTGCCTGCTGGGCAGTCGACAAAGCGCCCTCGGACGACTTCTCCAGCGCCGACTGAGAAGGCATCGAAGCAACCCCGAGCGGCACCGTCAAGACCGGCGAAGGCCCTACCGAAGATGAGGATGGAAATTCCGACTGTTTCTGGGTAATTGCATAACTCATGCTTTTTCTTTTATCATGGATATATTTTTGGTCGACCCGATCGCTGACCAACTGATTTCTGAAATCGCAATGCTGCTACTTCTGAGACTTCAGCCAGGCATGAGGATCAAGACATGGAGGATGCTGCTACTTCTCATCCTGGTATGATCTGTGCAGTTTCACTTTCGGTCGATTGGATCTTCATTTTTGACTTTGAACTTTTTCTGCAGCTCCACCTAGCGTTATCATCAATCTTCCTGACAATGATGATGAAACGCCGCTGAGGTCAAGGAGGAGCAAGAAGTCGACTGCTGGCAAGACTGCTCAGGTTGCGTCAGCACCTGAACCGTTGGTTCCGGAGTGGAGCAATGTTGCTCGGGCTACCGTGTCCTTTGCGGACCCGTTGACGACTGCCTGTCCTCCGTCGTCGAGTGCTGATCCACCTTCTCTCTTTTCCACATACCACGTCCCTGAGGACCAAGCAAGCACTGCCAAGGAAGCCATACGCCAAGCAGGGATCATGATGGAGCAGGTGAAGGCGATCCGAGCCGCCAGCCAAGTAGCTTATGACGCGAGTTCAGCTCTTCAGAGCAATGTCCAAGTTAGTTGAACACCAACTGAAAATCTTAATGTTTGTCATGCACCCACTGGGTGTGTCAATTGGAATGTCAGGATTAGTGGGGGCACGCTGAGTGCACCCACTGGGTGTAGTCCCCGAGACTACGGTGGACTGCTGGCAGTCGACCGTAGTCTTTATGACTTGAAATTTTTTCACTTTTTTTGTCTCACTCGAACTGGTCGAGTGGAATCATGGAACCAGTGGGGGCACGCTGAGTGCACCCACTGGGTGTAGTCCCCGAGACCATGGTCGACTGCTGGCAGCCGGCTATGGTCTGAAGAATTCTTCGTTTTTTTTAGTCTAACTGCTGACAGTTAGCTGCTTTCGGTCGACTGATCGATCCGAGCCGGTAGAACCAGTGGGGGCATGCTGAGTGCACCCACTGGGTGTAGTCCCCGAGACTACAGTTGAATATTTTGATTCGGAAGTGACCTATCTTTGATGTCTGTCGACTGATTTTTCGCAGAAATCTTGTGACCTTGTTTCTCGTTATACTGAGTTGGAGAACAAGCATGTCCAGCTTGAACTTGATCTGAAGCTTGTCCAGGAGAACTTCACGAAGTCGAAGGAAGAGGCAAAAGGTATGCTTGGTGAGGATCTTGACGACTGTCCTTATTTTTATCTGTTCTTGAGTCTGACCTCACTGTCCCTTTGCAGAAAAATTGAAGGATGCTCTGAAGAAGAAAGACCTTGACCTCGCCGAGGCGCAGAAAGCGGCTTCGGATAAGACGAAGCTTGCAGAGGAGAAGTTGGCTTCGGTCAGCAAACTCGAAGAGGAGAATGCCACTCTGAAAGCTGCTCTCGACTCGGCCAACAAGGAGGTCACCCAACATAAGCGTGAGAAGATAGCCCTGAGTGACAAAGCTGGCGAACTGGCGGGAAAGAGGAACGAGTTGGAGGTTTATTTGGCCGGGCTCGCCAAGAAGCTATTCCTCATGCTCGAAGGTAACCCCTTACATCTGACTGGTAATTGCTGACTTCCTGTAGGAACATTAGCTTATCCTTGGATCATATCCACAGAATTCTGCCAAAACTTTGAAGAAGAGACTAGTCGAGTGGAGACTAGCTTGGATCCCATCAACTCTCCGGTGAAGGATGAAGCCGCCATGAACGTGCTCCGCCTTGAGTCTCGCGTTGCTGCAGTGGTTGACTACCTTGCAAGATTGAAGGCTGCAACGTTGCGCATCGACACAGCACTCTGGCCAGAAGAAACACTTCAGAACGACCTCGAGTCTCTGATGACTCGACTGAACGAAGTTCCAGGTCGAGTGCAAGAATGGAAGAAGTCTTCTGCCAGGTGTGGTGCCGACGTTGCTCTGTCTCTAGTCCGTGTTCACTGCAAGGAAGCGAGAGAACACAAGCTGGTGTCTCTCAAGGTGGCAAATACTAGGAAGCATGACTTCCGTTCTTTCATGGAGACCTTCATCGCTGCTGCTACTCGGATCGCAGATGGAATCGACCTGGACGAGTTTGTTGCGCCTTCCAGCCCTCCGCAGGAGGGGTAAAAAACTTCTATGCTTGATGCCTTAAATTTGCCTCGGAATGCCGAGTGGTTTTTGTAACCGATAACTTTAACAGGCTTGGTGCCTGAGCACTTCCGGATCTGTTAGGACATTATCCGAACTTGGTTTTACCGTTGAATATGTTTGCATCTGCTTTCGAGTGATCACTACCTTTCACTTGCTATATATTTTAGTATTGGTGATGTACTCTTGTAGGTTGGAGTACAGGTTTCAGTGGACCTGCATCTTGTATTTTGTGGAGGAGCCCAACAGGAGAAGGTATCAGTCGACCTGCGCTTCTGCAGCTAAGTTTCTGAGTGGAAGGTCTGCTCTCCACTCGGTAGGTTTTTTTGATACTTAGGCGAGCACTGAGCTGCAGCTAAGCCCCCGAGTGGGAGGTCTGCTCTCCACTCGGTAGGATTTTTAAATACTTAGGCGAGCACTGGGCTGCAGCTAAGCCCCTGAGTGGGAGGTCTGCTCTCCACTCGGTAGGATTTTTAAATACTTAGGCGAGCACTGGGCTGCAGCTAAACCCCCGAGTGGGAGGTCTGCTCTCCACTCGGTAGGATTTTTAAATACTTAGGCGAGCACTGGGCTGCAGCTAAGCCCCCGAGTGAGAGGTATGCTCTCCACTCGGTAGGATTTAAATACTTAGGCGAGCACTGGGCTGCAGCTAAGCTCCCGAGTGAGAGGTCTGCTCTCCACTCGGTAGGATTTAAATACTTAGGCGAGCACTGGGCTGCAGCTAAGCTCCCGAGTGAGAGGTCTGCTCTCCACTCGGTAGGATTTAAATACTTAGGCGAGCACTGGGCTGCAGCTAAGCTCCCGAGTGAGAGGTCTGCTCTCCACTCGGTAGGATTTAAATACTTAGGCGAGCACTGGGCTGCAGCTAAGCTCCCGAGTGAGAGGTCTGCTCTCCACTCGGTAGGATTTAAATACTTAGGCGAGCACTGGGCTGCAGCTAAGCCCCCGAGTGGGAGGTCTGCTCTCCACTCAGTAGGATTTTTAAATACTTAGGCGAGCACTGGGCTGCAGCTAAGCCCCCGAGTGAGAGGTATGCTCTCCACTCGGTAGGATTTAAATACTTAGGCGAGCACTGGGCTGCAGCTAAGCCCCCGAGTGAGAGGTCTGCTCTTCATTCGGTAGGATTTAAATACTTAGGAGAGCACTGGGCTGCAGCTAAGCCCCCGAGTGGGAGGTCTGCTCTCCACTCGGTAGGATTTTTAAATACTTAGGCGAGCACTGGGCTGCAGCTAAGCCCCCGAGTGAGAGGTCTGCTCTCCACTCGGTAGGATTTAAATACTTAGGCGAGCACTGGGCTGCAGCTAAGCCTCCGAGTGGGAGGTCTGCTCTCCACTCGGTAGGATTTTTGTATTTGCGGTGTACCTCCGAAGGAGAAGGTGGTGGTCGGCCTACACCTTGTCATTCTTGCAGAATGCACATTGTGTTTGTACTTAGGCGAACACTAGGCTGCAGCTAAGCCTCCGAGCGGAAGGCTGGCTTACCACTCGGTAGGATTTTCAAAAACTTAGGCGAGCACTGGGCTGCAGCTAAGCCCCCGAGTGGAAGGCTGGCTTACCACTCGGTAGGATTTTCAAAAAACTTAGGCGAGCACTGGGCTGTAGCTAAGCCCCCGAGTGGAAGGCTGGCTTACCACTCGGTAGGATTTTCAAAAACTTAGGCGAGCACTGGGCTGCAGCTAAGCCCCCGAGTGGAAGACTAGCTTACCACTCGGTAGGATTTTATTTAAACTTAGGCGAAACGGATTCGCAGCTAAGCCCCCGAGTGGAAGGCTGACTTACCACTCGGTAGGATTTTATTTAAACTTAGGTGAAATGGATTCGCAGCTAAGCCTCCGAGTGGAAGGCTGACTTACCACTCGGTAGGATTTTTACAAACTTAGGCGAAACGGATTCGCAGCTAAGCCACCCGCTGGGGGATTGCTTTATGCGGACAAAAGTAACAACAATCACTGGGAAAATTATAACGCTCTTGCTTTTGATAAATAAATTACAGAAGTACTTTTATTACAACTCATCCGAGTGGATACTTAAGTATAAAAGGGGCAGAGCAGATCCGCATTCCAGGCTCGTGGCTCGTCAATCTGGCGATCGACGTTGTAAAGGCGGTATCCTCCGTTGTGGAGAACTTTGGTAACAATGAAGGGGCCTTCCCAAGTAGGGGCGAGTTTGTGCGGCTTCTGTTGGTCGACTCGGAGGACCAAGTCTCCTTCTTGGAAGGCTCGGCTCTTCACGTTTCTAGCGTAGAATCGATGCAAGTCTTGCTGATAGATGGTCGATCGGATCATGGCCATCTCTCTTTCCTCTTCTAAGAGGTCGACTGCATCCTGCCGGGCTAGTTCTGCTTCGGCTTCAGAGTAGAGCTCGACTCGCGGCGCGTTGTGAAGCAGGTCACTCGGCAGAACCGCTTCAGCTCCGTAGACCAGAAAGAATGGAGTCCTCCCGGTCGACCGATTTGGAGTAGTCCTCAATCCCCAAAGGACTGATGGAAGTTCGTCGACCCACGCGCCAGCTACGTGCTTGAGGTCATGCATCAACCGAGGTTTCAGTCCTTTGAGAATCAGGTCGTTTGCTCTTTCTGCTTGCCCATTCGACTGAGGGTGGGCGACTGAAGCGTAGTCGACTCGTGTGCCTTGGGAAGCGCAGAAAGCTTTGAATTGATTGGAGTCAAAGTTTGACCCATTATCAGTGATGATGCTATGCGGAACTCCATATCTGAATATTAATTCTCGGATGAAGCTGATGGCAGTGCCCGCATCAAGATTTTTAATGGGCTTGGCCTCGATCCACTTGGTGAACTTGTCGACTGCCACCAGTACATGAGTGAAGCCGCTCCTGCCAGTTCTCAACGGTCCAACCATATCTAAACCCCAAACAGCGAAAGGCCAGACGATCGGGATGGTCTTCAGGGCTGAGGAGGGTTTGTGTGACATGTTGGAGTAGAACTGACATCCTTCACACTTGTCGACTATCTCTTTCGCCATTTCATTTTCTCTGAGCCAGTAAAAACTCGCTCGGTATGCTTTGGCCACGATGGTCCGAGAGGACGCATGATGGCCACAAGTCCCCGAGTGGATGTCGTTGAGAATCATTCGACCTTCTTCCGGTGTTATGCATTTCTGGCTGACTCCAGTCGCACTTTCTCTGTACAACTGTCCCCTCATGACAGTAAAGGCTTTGGATCGACGGACAATCTCCCGAGCCTCTTCTTCATTCTCTGGGAGCTCTTTCCTCAGAATATAGGCGATATAGGGCACTGTCCAGTCGGGAGTGATGACCAGAACTTCCATGATTAGGTCGACCACAGCTGGGACCTCGACTTCAGTCGGATCTGTGGCGTTTTTTGGCTGCGGGGCTTCCTCTGTGAAAGGATCTTCCTGAACTGACGGCGTGTGAACATGCTCCAAAAACACGCCACTCGGGATGGCTTCTCTTTTGGAACCTATCTTCGCCAAGTCATCAGCTGCTTGATTTTTCAGTCGGGGAACGTGATGGAGCTCTAATCCCTCAAATTTCTTCTCCAGCTTTCTGACTGCATTGCAGTAACCATTCATGGCTAGGCTTCTGACGCCCCACTCCTTCATCACTTGGTTAACCACTAAATCTGAGTCACCGTAGACCATGAGGCGACGGACGCCGAGTGAAATGGCCATACGCAACCCATACAAGAGCGCTTCGTATTCTGCCTCATTGTTGGAGGAGTCAAAGTGAATCTGGAGTACATATCTGAGCTTATCTCCTCGGGGGGACACCAACACTACCCCGGCACCGGAACCATTCAGCATTTTAGAACCATCGAAGAACATAGTCTAGTGCTCCGAGTGAACTTGGGTCGGTAACTGCTGTTCGGTCCACTCGGCGAGGAAATCTGCTATTGCTTGGGACTTGATAGCTTTCTTTGCCTCAAATCTGATATCCAGGGGAAGGAGTTCAATCGCCCATTTTTCCACTCGACTAGTTGCATCTCTGTTGTGCAGAATCTCTGATAAGGGGGCGTCGCTGACGACTGTGATGGTGTAGTCAGAGAAGTAGTGAGCAACTTTCTTCGTGGTCATATAAATCCCATATACAAGCTTCTGATAATGAGGGTATCTTTGCTTTGATGGGGTTAAGACTTCAGAAATGTAGTACACTGGGCGCTGAACTTTGAAGGCTTTCCCTTCTTCTTCCCGCTCGACCGTAAGTACAGTACTGACAACTTGTCCTGTGGCTGCAATGTAAAGCAGCAAAGGCTCTTTGCTGATCGGGGCAGCAAGCACCGGCTGGGTGGAAAGCAGGGTTTTTAACTCTACAAATGTTGCGTCAGCTTCAGGAGTCCACTCGAACTTGTCTGACTTCTTCATCAATCGGTAAAGAGGCAATGCCTTCTCACCAAGACGAGAGATGAATCGACTTAATGCGTCCAAGCAACCAGTAAGCTTCTCAACATCATGCACACGCACGGGTGGTTTCATTCGGAGTATAGTGCCCACTTTCTCTGGGTTCGCATCGATTCCTTGTTCGGAGACGAGAAAACCGAGTAACTTTCCACCAGGAACTCCGAATGTGCACTTGGATAGGTTAAGCTTGATATCATACCTCCTGAGGTTGGCAAACATTTCAGCGAGGTCAGTCAGCAGGTCGGAACCTTTCCGTGACTTGACCACAATGTCATCCATGTATGCTTCCACATTCCGACTGATCTGAGTGAGCAAACACTTCTGAATCATCCTCATGAACGTGGCTCCGGCATTCTTGAGGCCGAATGGCATGGTGACATAACAGAAGCACCCGAATGGGGTGATGAAAGCTGTTTTAATCTCATCGGGTCCAAACAGACGGATCTGATGGTACCCGGAATAAGCGTCTAGGAAAGACAGACGCTCACATCCCGCAGTCGAGTCGACTATTTGGTCGATGCGGGGAAGAGGAAAATGATCTTTCAGGCAGGACCGATTGATATGTTTAAAGTCAATGCACATGCGAAGTGACTTGTCCTTCTTGGGGACCATGACAACATTGGCGAGCCACTCGGAGTGGTAGATCTCTCGGATAAACTCTGCTGCTAGGAGCCGAGCCACCTCTTCGCCAATGGCCTTCCTTTTCTGGACGGCGGACCATTGCAGATGTTCCTTCACAGGTTTTTCCTTCGAATCGACTCGCGGATGATGCTCAGCCAGTCCCCTGGGTACACCCGGCATGTCAGAAGGCTTCCACGCAAACATGTCCCAGTTCTCACGGAGGAACTAGATGAGCGCTTCTTCCTATTTGGGGTCGAGTGTCGTGGAGATATGAGTCGGAGCAGCGTTGGGGTCGGTCGGGTGGATATGAACTGGTTTTGTCTCACCGGACGAATGGAACGCTGATTCCGTGGCAGGCTTCTTCACTCACAACAAATCACTCGGGTCTGCATTCCTCTGGTGTTCCTGCCACTCTTCTGCCACCATCTGAGCATCGGCAATTTTTGAGCCTTTCTGGAAGCACTCTTCCGCCTTCTTGCGATTACCAGTGACAGTGATCACGCCTTTAGGGCCGAGCATCTTCAATTTGAGATACATGTAACATGGTCGAGCCATAAAACGTGCATAGGCAGGCCTGCCCAAAATAGCATGGTAGGCACTCTGGAAATCTACAACCTCAAATGTCAGCTTCTCCTTGCGGAAGTTCTTGGAATCGCCAAAAACCACATCCAGAGCAATCTGGCCGAGTGAAGCGGATTTCTTGCCAGGAATGACTCCATAGAAACTCATATTACTCGTGCTGAGTCTGGACATCGGAATGCCCATCCCCTCCAGTGTCTCTGCGTACAGTATGTTCAGACTACTACCGCCATCCATCAGTACTTTGGTCAGTCGAGTACCTTCGACGACCGGGTCGACCACCAGAGCCTGCCTCCCAGGGGTGGCTATGTGCGTCGGGTGATCTGACTTGTCGAATGTAATGGCGGTTTGAGACCACTTCAGATAATTGGGGGTCACCGGAGCAGCCATATTCACCTCTCGGTTTATCACTTTCAGTCGGTTTTTTCTCTCAACGTCAGCAAAAATCATCAGGGTGGAATTGACTTGCGGATATTCTTCGTCACTGTCCTCTTTGCCCTCAACCTTGTCCGACTCTTTTTCTTTGTCCTTGGACTGCTTTCCTTGGAACTGTTGTATCAGGAGTCGACATTGTCGAGTGGTATGCTTCGGGTAAATGAAATTACCCTCTTCGTCCTTCTTGGTGTGGATGTGACATGGCAAATCCATCACTTCATTTCCTTCTTTATCCTTTACTTTCTTGGGGCTCCAAGGCCCTTTGGGCTTCCCTTTGAACTTGCCTTGATTCAGGGCCAAGGCTTCTCCAGGAGCGGCTGGCTCGGCCTTCCGCTTTTGCTTCTGACTGGAATTTCCGCCTCCGGTGTCCTGGGCGACTGTCTTGTGCTTGCCGCTCCGGAGCCGATCCTCTTCCTCACCATTGGCATATTTGGTGGCTATTTCCATCATTCGACTCAGAGACATGTCTCCGGTTCGACCGAATTTCAGGCTTAGCTCTCTGTATTTTACGCCCTCCTTGAAGGCGCAAACTGCCTGGTGATCAGATACATTCTCTACCGTGTGGTGCAGTGTGATCCATCTCTGGATGTAATCCCTCAGAGTCTCATTCGACTTCTGCACACAAGATTGCAGCTCTGTCAGTCCTGCTGGTCGCTTGCATGTTCCTTCGAACGTTCTGACGAACACTCGGGAGAGGTCTTCCCACGTGTAAATGCTGTTGGGTGTCAACTGATTCAGCCATGCTCTGGCTGACCCTTCCAACATAAGAGGCAGATGCTTCATGGCCACCTCGTCATTTCCGCCGCCGATCTGAACAGCCACTCGGTAGTCCTCAAGCCAAGTATCGGGCTTAGACTCACCGTTGAACTTGCTGACTCCAGTCGCCAACCTGAAGTTGGGAGGAATCACCGCGGCTCTGATGGCTCTGCTGAAACACTCTGGTCCGGAGACATGCACTCGGCTGCTGGTGGGTACATCTATGTCATTACCCTCTCTGTGGGCTCTGTTCCGGTCGACCAGACCTTGAACGATGATGGATCTCGCATCAAAGCCTGGTTCCCTGGGGTCGACTGGAATCCTTCGCCCACCACTGTGCTGGCGTCTATCATCCTGCTGTCGAGGCACATATGATCCACCCCTTGGGGGAGGAGTGGGCACTCGACGTCGGTCGTTGCGATCGAATCGGTGATCATACTGCTCATAGTTCCTGTACTGATCGTGCCGGTCACCACGCCCTTCATGCCTCGGGGGCGATCTGGGGCTATGAGCCGACTGGACCATATTCGCCGCCACGGATCTGCTGTGAATCATGTTCCGCGACTGCGATACAGCTGAATTCTAATCTCCTGCTGCCCGGAGCAAATCTCTGATCTGCATCAAGCCTCTGCCAGCCTCTGACTGGGAAGGCTGAATCGACTCTGCTATACGGGCCGCAGCTGCTAAATTCTGAATCGGAGTTCGATATACCAGAGTCGGAGGTTTAAAGAGTTGGCGTCGACTAGAGTCTAGAATCCGTTGCCGCGCGCGCTCGTCGAGTGCCCGCTGAAGGTTCTCCAGTCGAGTGCGCTCAGCCAGGTTGGCCAAGCACGCGTCCTCTAAGGCGCGAGCCTCAGGGGTTTCTCCAACGATCGGAGTGTGAAGCGCATCCATGTTCCGGCAGGGAAGCTCTTCCCTCTGCTGCAAATTGAGGGGCTCGGAAAGGTATTCCTCATGGTCGTGCGATGGATCGCCTCCGCCGTTGCCTCCCTTGACGCCAGGAAAGCCGGGGGGAACGTGCGGTCCATTGACCATCAGGACCTCCGCCGCGGGATCACTACTGTCGCACTCGGATGCAGTCTCTGCGGAGCCAGTCGACAGGTCGAACAGGCCGTAGAGAGATTCGTCGAGCTCGATTGCCGCGACTTGGGCGGTGGTCGACTGGCGAGCCACTGCGTGCGTCACCCACCGCTGAAGCCTCGACCGACCGGAGCACTTACGCCGGCGGGAAGCTGGGAGGGAGGATGACACAAAAACCGGCCGATACTGAGTCTACAGTTGCCGCGGAAGGATGCCACGGACGCATGCTCGAAAGTGCGTAGCTCCGCGGACCGGGAGCGCATCCACGTCGAGCGGAGCATCCTGCAGCCAGGCAGAGTCGTCGGCGACGAACGTGAGCGCGCCGAGACGGATCTCGCGGCCCTCAACCAAAACTCCACCTGAACCCATGATGATGGGAATCGGAAAGATTGCAACTTCTCCAATAAGTCGCTAAGACACCTGCCCCACGGTGGGCGCCAACTGTCGTGGTTCTAAGTCTGACAATAGTGTAGGGGGGTACTAAGGAGAGGCAAGATCTTAGCTATGGAGTAGTTGTACACACAAGCGTTTTACGAGTTCAGGCCCTTCTCTGAGGAAGTAACAGCCCTACGTCTCGGAGCCCGGAGGCGGTCGACTGGATTATGTGTGTGAGAGTTACAAGGGTCCGAACCCTTCTGCCAGTGGAGGGGGGTGGCTTATATAGAGGATGTCAAGACCCCAGCTAGCCCACGTAGCGGAGGGTTTAAAGTACATTAAGGTCAGGCGTTACTGGTAGCGCCTTACATAAAGTGTCATCATGACCATAAAGACTACTTAATTACAGACCGTTTTGATACAGAGTAGATCTTGGACTCCTGGTGGTCGAGTGAGTCTTCATGGTCGAGTGTCTTCGAGTTCGTCGAGTGTCTTCCAGTCCGTCGAGTGGAGTCCCTCTAGGTCGACTGGAAGACGGCTTCTTCTAAAGATGTCCTCGGGGAGGGTACCTTGGACAGGTCAATGACCCTACCCCAGGTACATGACTTCATCAGCCGCCCCCAAGTCGGGGTCATCCTAGTCGCTCACCGCTCTGTCCGGGTGGTAGTCACCACCTTGCCCCACGATGGCGGCCGCTGCCGCGGACATGTAAATCTGCGCTCAAGAAAGGAGTTGAATCACAAGGAAAGCAAGACCAAAAGACAAATCTAAAGAAAGAAATCAAGGGACTTACGGCAGGCGGCGAATTACGGCGGGAGTACGGCCGCTTCCCGTACCGCCAGTGTTCCTCTCACATCTTGAGGTCGGAGATCTCGTTCACCATCCGCGCGACCTCGGCAGGCGGCATCCCTTTCGTGCACAGCCAGCACGGGTCGCGATGCCCGCCCATCCGAAAGATCGGATGAGGGCGGCTCTGGAGCGGGAGAATCCAGCGCTCGACAAAGGCGACAAGGAGGTTGGAGGCCACGAGGCCCTCCGACTCTTGGAGCCCCCGGAGTCGGCCGATGGCGGCCGCCGCGTCCACCGACACCGGCTTCGGCTTGTACCCCCAGTTGGGACGGAGCCCGGTGGGGGGGCCGGCCTCGTAGGGCGGCAGGTTGAGGAAGTCGGCAGCAGGATCTACGTTCTCGATGTAGAAGTTGGACTGCTGCCACATCTTCACAGACTGGGCCAGCTTGATGGTGGGGAAGGCGTTCTGCTTCGCCGGCCGGCGCACGACGACGTAGCCCCCGCACTCGGCCGGCGTGTCCTTGGCGGAGGTGCCTAGCTTCTCGTAGAAGAACGATCCCCACAGCTCGATTGTGGGGAGGATGCCGATGTAGCCCTCGCATGCCGTGACCAAGGCAGAGAGCAGGGTCACGGAGTTGGGCGTCAGATGATGAGGTTGGAGGTGGTTGAAATCGAGGAACGAGCGGAAGAAGCCGCTCGCCGGGAGGCCGAAGCCGCGGAGGAAGTGCGAGCGGAAGACGACCTGCTCGTCCCCCTGCGGAGCTGGCGAGATCTCCGTCTCCGGCGGCACCCGCGCCTTGACGAATGCCGTGCTGGGCATCCGGTGCGTGTCGCGAAGAAAGGTGTTGTGGTCTTCAATGACCGTCAAGCCGTCCAAGTCGTCGCCCTTCTCGCGCGCCATGGCCTTGGGCGGGGCTACGGGAGGGGCAAGAGCGCAGCGGCGGCGGTGGCGGCTACAGCACCACGGCAAGAGGTAGCAAGAGCGAGAGGAGGAAGAAGGAGTGGGAGGGAGCGTGCGTGCCCCGCCGCACTCCTCCCTCCCCCTACTTATAGCCCTCGGGCTGTGAAGCCGAGGGGACGGGGCGTGGGTCGTGGGATTAACTGTGCCCACGACCCCACGACCCCACGTTCACCACCGCACTTACCACGCCATGAATGCCTGCGGGAATCGCAACCGCCCGCCTCGGCACAGCGGTCCGCCCGCGTGCCGAGGCCGGGTGGTGGCGGGCCCGGACCACTGTCACGTCCCATCAGAAGCATGGGATGGCAGGCTGGTCGGGCTAGCGTGCACCGCGTGGCGTTCCCACGGCGGGCGGTGCCTGGGAAGCTTAGCAGGCACGCTACCTATTCTCCCGCCGTGAAGTTCGAAATTGGCCGACGACCCCGCCTTGTCGAAGCCGGCCTCAGAGGCCGGCGTACCGCAAGTCGGACCAAGGTGTCGGTGCACCGCAAAGAGGATCATAGCACTCTCTGGAGCCCGGTGAGGGGGGAAGCCGCTGAGTCGTCACGGCCCCTCGACCGCGACGCCTCGCCGGCTTCGGGGACTACTATCGGAGTAATGGGCCACGGGTAGCCTCACGAGGCCCTTGGCACATCAAAACTTCGGGCCAGCTTCGCCCCATAAAGACCCCAGTTAAAGGCTCCGCCCTCTGGGGGCCTGCTAGCTCAGAGGCCGGCCACCGGAGGACGGCCAAAGCACCAGAAGGCGGCGCTGGGAGCGGCCGGCTCCAGCAGGCCGGCTCCTAGAGAGGGCGGCCATCCGGCGCCCTCAGAGTCTGAGCCCCCATCGAGAGTACAAGATAGCGCATGGCTTCAGTGAAACACGTTGCCCTCAAATCCCGGGACGAGCGTGGCTACAGTGCCCCGTACAGGCGGAGATCTCCGCACGGCGTGGCACTGTGCCATGTCCCCCCTGACGTCGCTCCGAGCACGCGGAGTCCTGTTCCCCACGAAGACCTGTCGCTACGGCCTGCCAGCGGCGGGCCCCATCACGCAGTGACGCCGTAGAAGACGGCGGAAGCTCAATCAGCCGGGCTCGGGGAGGGCCGGCTTCCAGCAGGCGGCCGTCCCTTGCCCCGAGGCAAGCATGCCATTAAGCCGATGAGACCAGGTGTGGCTACAGTGATCTCCCACCAGGCGGCGGGACTGTAGCCACACTGGGATGACCAAGCTCTCGTCATCAACGGCACGGCTACAGTACACAGCCACCAACTAGTCGGCGGGGCCCACCAGGCGGCGGGCCCCAATGGTCGGCGGAGAAGCCGGAGGCCGGAGACACTGACAGTCGGGCCCAGCACCCGGACGAATTACCATTGTACCCCTGGGGGGTAGGCCTATATAAGCCCCCCAGGGCACCCATGCAAAGGGTTCCAACCCAGATAGAACTAGCCAGTTACCTAGGGCAAGGGAAGAGCTAGCCTTGCCTTCTCCTACCTCTAAACACAGCTCAAGGAGCACTTTGTATCACTAGTGCCTTAGTGATCATGCGGAGACCCCGCAGAGCAGGAGTAGGGGTATTATCTCCACGGAGAGCCCCCAACCTGGATAAAGTCCGCCGGCGCACGTGTCTACGCCCCATCCCGGTTCCAGGCACCGGTGACGTTCTACTCGCTCCCACCATGATAAGCCATCCTTTGGCATATGTCGCACCCAACCCCCGATAAAGATGGTGGTGATTTCCCCCTCTCAGAGGGAAGTATCCCCGGCAGAACAGCTCTGCCGGAGCTCTAGATTGGTTCCGCCACATGGCGGCGGAGTTTCGTCCAGTAAGCTTGCCCACGATTTTTTCCAGGGTAAAAGCCTTCATATAGCAGAAGATGGACACTGGAGGGCCACCAGGGGGCCCACGAGACAGGGGGCGCGCCCAGTAGGGGTGAGCGCGCCCCCCACCCTCCTGGCCAGGGTGTGGGCCCCCTGAGGTGTTTCTTCCGCTCAATAATTTTTATTAATTCCAAAAATAAGTTTCGTGGAGTTTCAGGTCTTTTGGAGCAGTGTAGAATAGGTTTCCAATGTTTGCTCCTTTTCCAGCCAGAATTCCAGCTGTCGGCATTCCCCCTCTTCATGGTAAACCTGATAAAATAAGAGAGAATAGCCATAAGTATTGATATATAATGTGTAATAACAGCCCATAATGCAATAAATATTGATATAAAAACATGATGCGAAATGGATGTATCAGAGTAGCGGGGACGATCCGAAGGTGATCGCCGGCGAGCTCGGGCTCGGGGACGGCAGCCCGCGGCCTGCCCGGCCGGGCTGCGGCTTCTACTAGCTTGTGGGGGTGTGGGAGTAGCTGCGGGTGCTCAAAGAGGCTGGGGGTGTCGGCATTTATAGGCGGGCGGCGAGAGGGGTTCGGGCTCCGCTGGAGGACACCTGTCCACGGCGCCTGGCGACGAACGGCGCCAGTGAGAGAGAGGGAAGAGGACGGAGATCACGCGGAAACTATTGGCGAGCGCGGACGAGCACATGGGCGAGGGGGAAGACGACGAGCACAGTGCGCCGCGCACTGTGTCATTGGCCGGACCGTGCCCATGCCTGCTGCGGCGAGCTCTGGCATCGGCGAGTGCCAGGGGGAGTTAAGGGAGTGGAGACGAGGATGGTGGCGAGGTTTGGCATGCTCGGGCAGGCTGGGCAGTGAGCACGCGCTCAACAGAGCGCTAGGCGGCACGCGGAGCGCGTGTTTTGCATGCCAGCACGCCCGGACGAACGCGGTCACCGTGTGAACTATGACATCAGGCCACCCTAAGCGCTAACTTGATGTCTGGCGTGTAGTCCTTGGTAGATTGGAGTGTTACCACGGTTGGGCTTGGATCCAGGTGCAGTAGAAATGGATTTGAACTGCAAGTAAGTTTCTGGACAGTAACTTTGGAGTTTTACTATGGTCAAACCACTGGGAGTTTGGGGCTGAGCTTTGGAGGCTTGCTTACACTTACTAGGGTAAATAGGCACAAGAAAAACCAGCTACAATGGAGCTAGTAAAATGGTAGTTGCTGTAGAAACTACCATTTCTATCCAGAAATGAAATTATTTTATGTAGCCAAAATATTCCAAAGAGTGATGAAATATTTTTGCTCAGAAAGGTGCCCTAGGGTTCAAAGAATAATTGGGATTTTTCTCGGGATTTTTGGGGCAAGAAAAATTAGGGTGGCTTTGGAGCACAAAGGGCTAACTAGGGTTTTGAAGGGCAAAATGAATATTTTTCATTTAAGAAAAATATTCCAAGCAATATTTTGAGTTGATCCAGGAGTGAAATGATGGTTTGAGGAGGAGAAGAAGCACTTGGGTGAAAGTCAAGGGGTACCCAAGTGTCTAAGTCCAAATGAAATGATTCAAAAAAACTCCAAACTCAAACCAACTCAACTGAAAACCAGGCAAAGAAAAGAGGGCAAAACCAGGCTGTCACAAACCTCCCCCACTTAGAATGAATCTCGTCCTCGAGATTTGGTTGCTTGGGAAAACCATTCTGGATAACATGCCCTTAGAAATTCTTCTGATTCCCATGTTGATTCTGACTCTGTGTGATGCTTCCATTGGACTTTGTAAAACTTCCGTGCTTTACTGCGAGTGACTCTTTCCATCTGATCCAAATATTTCACCGGCCTTTCTTCATATGTTAAGTCCTTTGCCAACTCTATTTCTGTCAAATCAGTCTTTTTCTCAGGCGGCGATATGCACCGTCGCAATTGAGAAACATGGAACACATTGTGCACGTCTGACAATTCAGGGGGCAACTCCAATTGATATGCCACAGCACCCACTCGCTTCATAACAGGAAATGGACCAATAAATCTAGGTGCCAATTTTCCACGAGTCTGAAACCTCTTGATACCTTTCATAGGCGTGACTCGAAGATAGACATGTTCTCCGGGTTCAAAGCTGATATGTCGGTGCTTTGCATCATAATAACTTTTCTATCATGATTTGGCCAACTACAGTCTATCTCTAATTTCCTTGACTTGCTTCTCAGCTTCCAGCATGAGATCTGTTCCGAAAATATGGCTATCTTCGGTTTGANTCACAAACCTCCCCCACTTAGAATGAATCTCGTCCTCGAGATTTGGTTGCTTGGGAAAACCATTCTGGATAACATGCCCTTAGAAATTCTTCTGATTCCCATGTTGATTCTGACTCTGTGTGATGCTTCCATTGGACTTTGTAAAACTTCCGTGCTTTACTGCGAGTGACTCTTTCCATCTGATCCAAATATTTCACCGGCCTTTCTTCATATGTTAAGTCCTTTGCCAACTCTATTTCTGTCAAATCAGTCTTTTTCTCAGGCGGCGATATGCACCGTCGCAATTGGGAAACATGGAACACGTTGTGCACGTCTGACAATTCAGGGGGCAACTCCAACTGATATGCCACAGCACCCACTCGCTTCATAACAGGAAATGGACCAATAAATCTAGGTGCCAATTTTCCACGAGTCTGAAACCTCTTGATACCTTTCATAGGCGTGACTCGAAGATAGACATGTTCTCCGGGTTCAAAGCTGATATGTCGGTGCTTTGCATCATAATAACTTTTCTATCATGATTTGGCCAACTACAGTCTATCGCTAATTTCCTTGACTTGCTTCTCAGCTTCCAGCATGAGATCCCTTCCGAAAATATGGCTATCTCCGGTTTGAGACCAATTCAATGGAGTGCGGCACGTACGGCCATACAAAGCTTCATGCGGTGACATCTTTAAACTGGTCTGGAAGCTATTGTTATACGAGAACTCAGCGTACGGCAAGCAGTCTTCCCACCTTGGGCCTTGGGCCAAAGCACAGGCTCGCAGCATATCCTCGAGTATTTGGTTTAACCATTCTGTCTGTCCATCAGTCTAAGGATGATAAGCGGTACTATATTTTAATTCCGTCCCTAAGGCTCGATGGAGACGGGACCAAAAAGCAGAGGTAAAAAGTGAACCTCGGTCAGAAGTAATGGTTTGGGGGACTCCATGCAGACTGACTATTCTGGACACATACAATTGTGCAAGCTCATCTGCTCGATATGAGGTACTGATCGGGAGGAAGTGGGCTACCTTGGTTAATGTGTCCACTATGACCCGGATTGCATCATTGCCCTGTCGGGTCTTAGGTAGTCCTGTGATGACATCCATACAAACATCATCCCATTTCCATTGTGACACTGGCAGCGGTTGGAGAAGTCTAACTGGCTTCTGATGTTCTGCCTTTTCTTTGTTGCATATGTCGCAATAGGCCAGAAATAAGCAATGTCTTTCTTCATTCCATCCCACCAGAATATTTGTCAAAGGTCTTTGTACATTTTTGTACCTCCAGGGTGAATGGAATATGAGGATTCGTGGGCTTCTGACTTGATCTTCTGCTTTAAATCTGCTTGATTGGGCACACAAATCCTTCTCCTAAATCGGAGGGTACCTACTGATCCTTCGAGAAATCGGAATGCTTGACACGTTTTTGCAGATCGGTGTCGCCTGGCTGGGCCTTGCGGATTACTTCCTCAAGAGTAGGGGTAACTTCCAGAATATTGGCAAGGCCAGCCTCAACTATGACTAGGTTGAGCTGGGCAATCTCTTCTTTAAGTTCAGGAGGCAAAGATTCCAATAGGACATTTAAACTGACGGGCTTTCGATTGAGCGCATCGGCAACCACATTGGCCTTACCTGGATGGTAATTTATTCCAAGGTCATAATCCTTGACCAACTCAAGCCATCTTTGCTGATGGAGATTTAAATCTGGCTGAGTAAATATATATTTGAGGCTTTTGTGATCGGTAAAAGTTTGGCACCTTTTTCCGATGAGGTAGTGTCTCCAAATTTTTAGAGCATGAACCACCGCGGCCATTTCCAAATCATGAGTGGGGTAATTCCCCTCGTGGGGTTGTAGCTGTCGTGAGGCGTAAGCTACTACCTTGCCATCTTGCATAAGTACGCATCCCAGTCCTTGCCTGGAAGCGTCGCAGTACACATCAAAGCTGTGGTAGATATCTGGAAGTGTTAATACCGGTGCAGTTGTCAGTCGTTTCTTTAGCTCAGTGAAACTTTTCTCACAGTCCTTAGTCCATTCAAACTTCTTACCCTTTTTGAGCAGCTCTGTCATGGGTTTAGCAATCTTGGAAAACCCTTCAATGAAATGGCGGTAATATCCGGCTAATCCAAGAAAACTCCGGATCTGAGATACGGTTGCGGGTGGGAACCAGTCGAGCACATCCTTTACCTTGCTTGGGTCTACGGCTATACCTTCAGCGGATAGCACATGTCCGAGGAATCCGACTTGCTTGAGCCAAAACTCACATTTACTGAATTTGGTGTATAACTGATGCTCACGGAGTTGTTGTAACACTGCTCGGAGGTGTTCCTTATGCTCTTCTTCACTTCTTGAGTAAATGAGTATATCATCGATGAAGACGACCACGAACTATCGAGGAAGTCCATGAATACTTTATTCATCATGTGCATGAAGAAAGCAGGGGCATTGGTGAGGCCAAAAGACATAACTGTATATTCATAGAGACCGTAGCGAGTGGTGAATGCGGTCTTGGGAATATCCTCCTTTTTAATTTTGAGCTGATAATACCCAGTCCATAAATCGATCTTAGAGAATACCTTGGCCCCACTAAGCTGATCAAAAAAATCATCAATTCTTGGCAGAGGGTATTTGTTTTTGATTGTGACATCATTCAGCTGACGGTAATCCACACACATGCGAAGACAACCATCTTTCTTGTCCACGAAAATAGCAGGTGATCCCCATGGTGAGGAGCTGGGGCGGATATACCCTTTCTGGAGCATTTCATCAAGTTGTTTCTTTAGCTCCACTAATGCTGATGACGACATTCGATAATACTTCTTGTGTATTGGTGTGGTTCCGGGCACAAGATCTATCGCAAACTCAAGCTCTAGATCAGGTGGCGTGCCTGGCAGTTCTTCTGGGAATACATCAGGAAAATCGCTGACCACCGGAATCAATTCCATTTCAGCCATTGTTGTAAAGACCATTTCCTTGGAGGGTATGCTTCTTCGAGTGATAAATTTTGTAGTTTGTCCCTCTTGCCCGGTCAAGTTGACTTCTCGGGTCACACAATTTATGCATACTTGATACTGAGTCAGCCAATTCATACCCAAGATAACATCCAACTTGTCGGATTCAATAAGTATCAAAGAAGTTGGAAAACGGACTCCGTTGATATTGACTTCCAGATTACGGCAGACTATATTGCTTCTGATTAGAGATCCTGGGGTTTGTACCAGCATATTCTTGCCCAAAAGCGAACAAGGAAATTTGTTTTGGGCAACAAAACTCCGAGAAATAAAAGAGTGTGAAGCCCCAGAGTCAAATAAAATTACTGCAGGTATGTTATTAACAGAGAACATACCAATAACGACTTTAGGGTTCTCTTGGGCTTCGTTGGCAGAAATGTGATGAATGTATCCCGTGAGGTCGTGCTGATCTGGGATGCCTCCATATAATGGACTTGTGGCTTGAAGGTAGTATTTGTCCGATTGTTCGTGGGACACTGTTTGGCATAATGTCCGGTTTGCCCACAATTGAAACAGAAATTGTTGCGCAGATGATTCTCTAGTATTGGGTTGAGCACGTCATTCTTGACTTGGGTGATGGTCTTGTTAACATTTTGTTGCCAATTGGGCTTGTATGCTACCTGAGCCGGCTGCCAGGTACGAACCTTCTGCATTGGTTGCATTTCTTGTCTTGGCTCAAACTTGCGCTTGTGATCATTGTTGGAAGGCTTAGTATCTGATAGAAGCTTGTTTTCCCTTTCAGCAATGAAAGCCTTGTTCACCAGGGTTTGGAAGTCTGGGAAATCGAACATACTGAGAGTACAACGGAGTTGCGGGTTTAACCCACCAAGAAACCTGTCCATCTTTCTTTCCTTAGTGGCCACGTCATATTGAGAGTAACGTGACAGATGATTGAATTTCTGCAAATATTCTCCCACAGACTGACTTCCTTGGAGGAGCACGAGAAATTCACGCTACTTAGTCTTCATAATTCCCATAGGGATGTGATATTTCCGGAATCGTTCCTTGAATCTTTACCAGGTAACTTCTTCATCGGCAAACCACATGGCTTTTTCATTTTCCCACCATATGGCAGCAGCGCCTTTAAGATAATGTGTTACAAATGGAACCTTATCCCCTTCATCAGTTCGAGCAACCTCAAGCTTCTTTTCCATAGTTCTCAACCAATCATCTGCATCCAATGGATCAATGGCCCGACTGAAACTAGGAGGCTTAGTCCTTTGAAAATCAGATAGCTTGGAGTGATGACCGGGCTGATTTCCAGGCTGATTTCCATTCTGTCCAACCACAGCTTGAATACTTCTAAGTATTTCCATCAGATCATTATTTCGTCTTTCCTCAAACATACGCAGAATTTGCTCGGTGGAGGGAGGATTTGGCGGTGGAGGCAGTGGTGGAACGTACGGCTCGGGTGAGTGTCCTGCCTGTCTTGCGGAACGACGAACAGGAGAACCCTCGCGAACGTTGCTACTGCAGCCTCCCCGCATCATCCTAATATGATTATTTTCCCAAGGGAACGCAACCGAGACGAGAAGCATTCAAAAATAAACTGGGGAGAAGCCAGCAACAAAAATCCGAGTAAAACCGAGATGGCGAAGAAAATACGGCGAATAAAATAAAGTCCAACATAATTATACATAGACTCATACATGAAAGATAACAACATGCCAGGTCCAACTACCCTCATACATGAAACGAAACATCATGACTCGTACGACTACATCCATACTCCATCCTGATGACTGCGAATACTCGGAAGCTCTACTGCTCTGCTGGTGCTGCGGGGTCCTCTCCTGAAGCGGACTCGGATCCTGAACTGACGGGGTTAACTGAGACCTCCGGGTTAAAAGTGACACGACGGCGCTGCCTCGAGGGCTCTCCCTCCGGGGCAGGTGGAGGGTGAATCATCGGGGCTACAGGAGTGGCGAGGAGTGAAACCCACTCAGCAGGAGCACTAAGTGGACTCACAGTCGCGGTGCCCAAGCTACTCAGAGGAGTAACCGGGGAAACAGGGGATCGAGAACTGGCAGGAATATAGGGAATAAATCCTACATACGTTGGAGTAGTGGCTGAGCTAGCAGAGACTAAAGCAGAGGCTAAAGCAGTACGGGCATGACTCAGCTCACGAGCCAGCTCGTAGATCAAAAGATAGCTAGCAGTGATATAGCGAGAAAGGTGTCTAGCTACACTATCAGACTCTGGGTCAATGACAGGGAAACGGACACGACCATTATCGTGGAGAGAAGGATAGTAGTGGAAACCTGGGTGGTTCTGCATCCGGACCTCATTGTAACGGAGCTCAACGAGTACCTCGAATGCAGCAAACTGGACAGCCTGAGAAGCAGTAGAAGCGTAGCCGCTTCGAGAGGTACGAGTGTAACCACGGCGTGATACTCATACACTGAGTCAGCTAGACGCTCCCGGTACACATGATAGACTGGATCGTCCCCATGGGGGTACAGCCGACGCCACACGCTAGGAAGGAGATGCGGCAACGTGTACGGCATCAGCTGCAACTGGCACGGATACAGCACCAGAGCCATCTACACTCACAACCATTAGCAAGTTAGCATAAAAATAAAAATCAGTGCATGCAATGCAACAACTAGCTACAAATGTGCTATCGGCTCTCAACTACAACTCGTATCTAACGTCCAGTTAACTTGGCTTAGTCTAGCGTGGCCTACAGTTAGCGCGGCTCTGATACCAAGCATTGTGGCACCCCGGCTCAGAGCGACCGGTTTACCCTGCATTGCCAGCCCAGAGACCTTGTCTTCTGGCAACACACAACAACTTGTTACAGAAAAACAACCGCTTTATTCATGCTAGTGGAGCATAGTTCATATTACAACAGTTAGCGAGGCCAAGCGACACGCACGGTGCGGCTGAACAATATGTACATTATTTAGTAAACATAAAGGGGCCTCGATCATGACAACTACACAACAGCGGAACAACATCGTAGCGGGACTCCATAGCACAGGGACACCGATCTGGACACGATCTAGACTCGAACAGCTCTCCTTTCCAACGAGACTTTCCTGAAATCTGGCATGACACGCCAGGTCAGTACATTGAATGTACTTGCAAGCTCACAACAAGCATAAACATAATGACGAACAATATCATGATATTTAACCAATTAATAACAATGCAACAATGTATCCAACATGCTGTGATTATGCTCAAGTGGTGCTCGTCCCATGGACTGGCTTACCGAACGTGATCATTTCCATACCACAAACATGAAGAACTCAAAGACAATCTCGTGATCCTTACGGCGATCACAACCCGACCACACCTGGTCCTACTCAACACGATGGCCTTACTGCCATTACCTCAGTGCAAATCTTAGTGTGCAAATTTATTAAGTGTTGACCCATGGTGTACCCTACTTTCAAGCGTGTCCGTAACCGTATACTCGGCTATCAATAGATTAATACACTCTGCAGAGGTAGCGCACTGGACCCACACTATGGAACCCATGGCCTCGCACTCCCATTCGGGTGGACCAACGGCATTCCGACGAAACCACTTCATTGTCATGACACTCTCTCGGCCACTCCGACTCAACCCCCATCGGGCTAGTCCAGGGTGGCCCCGTGTCTACCTCAAGACACCTCAAACCACCATCGTGGCAATGATCCACTCTGGGACCCAAAAACTTAACTCATCAACGGGCTCACAAGGTTATGCCTGCTTACCGGGCTAGGGTACAGCACGCCCATAACCTTCCCTAGATGGAGGCACCGACCAGAGGCACGATAATGAAACGCATTAAGGCCGTCCCATACCGGCAAATGTGGTTGCACTGGGAAAACCCGTTTCAGCGGTACCACGACCTGGTCAACAAACATATTCAAGTTGAGTTATCTATCAGGTTCAACTTAAAGTGAAAGTAACCGGTGTCATAATGCCATGCTATGCATCACTTAACATATGCATCACATATCCATGAAAATAACTAAGTCAACTACGCTCCGATGGAGCCATCATTAACTCATGATACTCTCTGGTTAAGATCCAATCTCACTTAAACCAGAATCATTTCTAGCAATCTCATCATTTTTCATCATGCAAGAATAATAATTAAACTAATTATTAATCTCCATGGCCATATCACTTTATCATTACTCATAACTAAGTTCTTGTTAACTTATCAACAAGATTCATTTCAAACTTTCTATAAATCAAGCATATTTAACATGACAGGCATTCAACAGAATATAATTATCATAACAATTATTTAAATGCATGAATAATCATAAGTTCAAGTAGGAAAAATCACAAATATTGAAGTCGCACTATGAAAATGTTGATGTGGCTTGCCTTGGTGTTGATGAGGTTCACAAACCTCCTGGTGATCCTCAAGACAAGCTTGCTCTTCTGAAAATAAATAAAACCACAAAAAGAAAACATCAAGAAACCTTCTGAAAATTACCAGAAAATCTAGATAGCAAGGAAAAATCCCATCTTTTGGGTCTTGCTAGATTTTTGGACAAAGAACACAATGCAAAAAGAATCGATGCATTTGGACTTATAGAATAAAAGTTGTGGCTGTTTGAAGTTTCCTGGATTCAAATGAATTTGAAATAAAAATGAAACAGACTGGGGGGTGACGTCGAAGACGTAAACGCCCAGGGCGCCACCACTCGTACCGCTTCACGCGCATACTGAGTGGCTGACTAGCGGGCCCCGCTAGTCAGGTCCGAAGGACGGGGAGAAGAAAACAGAGGGAGGCGGAGCTTCGCCGGAGCACACGCCGGCGGCGAGGGGTCTTGGGGTCAAATGAGAGGGAGGATCGAAGGAGAAGAAGATGATGCACCTGCCCATACCCGTAGCGTGGCTAGAGGTGACTAGACAGCATCGAAAACGGCCTCTCCAGCGGAGGCAGAGGGCAGCGGTCGCCGGAGACGAAGACGGCGGTGGCTCGGGGCGGCTCCAGTGGCTCCAACAGGGCGGAACGGCCTCACCGAAGAGTGGCGGAGGCACTGGCAGGGTCGCCCTGGCCTGGGAGTGGTTGGAGCTGCGTGGACAATCCGAAGGGGATCGCCGGCGAGCTCGGGCTCGGGGACGGCAGCCTGCGGCCTGCCCGGTCGGGCTGCGGCTTCTACTAGCTTTTGGAGGGTGTGGGAGTAGCTGCGGGTGCTCAAAGAGGCTGGGGTGGCGGCATTTATAGGCGGGTGGCGAGAGGGGTTCGGGCTCCGCCGGAGGACACCTGTCCACGGTGCCCGACGACGAACGGCGCCAGTGAGAGAGAGGGAAGAGGACGGAGATCATGCGGAAACTATTGGCGGGCGCGGACGAGCATAGGGGAGAGGGAGGAGACGACGAGCACAGTGCATCGCGCACTGTGTCGTTGACCAGACCGTGCATGTGCCCGCTGCGGCGAGCTCCGGCGTCGGCGAGTGCCAGGGGGAGTTAAGGGAATGGAGACGAGGATGGTGGCGAGGTTTGGCATGCTCGGGCAAGCTGGGCAGCAAGCACGCGCTCAACAAAGCGCTAGGCGGCACGCAGAGCGCGTGTTTTGCATGCCAGCGCGCCCGGACGAACGCGGTCACCGCGTGAACTATGACATCAGGCCACCCTAAGCGCTAACTTGATGTCTCGCGTTGTAACGCCCCCGATGCGGCTATATCTCCCACGTGTCGAGGCACGACTTAGAGGCATAACCGCATTGAAAGCAATGTCGCAAGTGAGGTAATCTTCACACAACCCATGTAATAATTAAGGGAAAAAGATACATAGTTGGCTTACAGTCGCCACTTCACACAGTACATAAATAAACATCCATCATTCAGAGTACACTGAAGGTCCGACTACGGAACCAAAATAAAAGAAGATACCCCAACTGCTACACAGATCCCCGAAACGTCCCAACTGGGCACCACTACTGATCATCAGGAAAAGACACATAGTAACGACCACGTTCCTCGTCGAACTCCCACTTGAGCTCGGTTGAATCACCTGCACTGGCCTCATCGGAACCTGCAACTGTTTTGGAAGTATCTGTGAGTCACGGGGACTCAGCAATCTCACACCCGCGAGATCAAGACTATTTAAGCTTATAGGAAGGACAGAGTAGTAAAGTGGAGCTGCAGCAAGCGACTAGCA
>LR880969.1:12575696-12586173 GCA_904067115.1 Aegilops sharonensis | reverse complement strand
GGCAAACTTCTAGAGTGAGCCATGGGAATGAAATTCATGTCGATAGACTTGTTTTCCTTGCATCTTTGATAGCTCTCAAATCCTCGAAAATTAATATCATCTTGGGTATTGTTGGGGATATAATTATTGGTATGACCCGCCCAGGAGGGGCCGGGTTATACTCATGAATATTCTTGAAGCCCAAGACCCAAGATATAGATGGCGGTCTAGTTAAGGGCCCAAGGCCCAGAGGCGATTTAAGGCCCGTAGTAATAAACCGCCATGTATGTGTGGCTTGAATTGTAAGGCAGGAATAGTTAAGAGACCGAGCCAGACACTGTTTATGAGCCGACCGGGACTCTGTAAGCCGCAGGGCATCGACCTCTATATATAAAGGGACGACCCGGCGGCGGTTCAAGACAGGTAACATCAACTCGAGAGCTAGGTCAAGCGATTAGCTCCCTGGTTATCAACACATAAGAAATCCCACTCAAATCTGCATCGTAGGCTTTTACTTTCACCGTAAGGGGCCGAACCAGTATAAACCTCGTGTCCTTTGTCCCGATTAACCCCTTTAAGCTTCCTAGTTGCGATGGCTCCATGACTAGTCCTTTCACTAGGACATCTGCCGTGACAATTCTACGACAGTTGGCGCCCACTGTGGGGCCAGCGCACGGTGGATTTGAGTTCTTGAAGGGCAGCTTCGAAGGGCTCAAGGGATACACCATGGGCCAGATGACCAAGAGTCGTCGCGACAAGCTCTACATCGACGATGCAGGCTGGGGCCCCGACGCCGGCTCACTTGAGTACGGGTACCGGGTCCCCTTCGACGGAATTCACGTCTTCATTGGCAAGATCGGTGAGTCGGGCCCTGAGTCAGACATCTGCACCGACCTCGTCGAGACGGCTCAGCGTGCGAGACCCGCCCAGGCTCCGCCTGTTGTGAAGCGTGCCTTCGTGGGATGCATCCACGGAGGGCTCTCTGAAGGATCTGCATCTGGCGGTGAGACGGCCATCTACTCTGATGGTGTTTCGTCCATAGGTTAGACAGATTCATTATATCAACTGCAAGACGGCGGGCTTGGGGGCTGTTCCGATGGCAGCAGTATTCCGGATTACCTCGAGCCGCCGAGTAGGGTCGGAATCTTCATGGCCGGCACACAACCTATCCAAGAATCCACAACTGTGGCGGCCATAACCTTCGGGTCAGCAGCAGCCGGGACAGGTGGCCCTGTGCGCTCACCGGCTCAGGTGTTGATGGATCTCACACATAAGATGACCGCGCTATTAACCGCCGTGGTCAACTCGGCGGATCAAGCTCGACATGATGCAGAAGTGGCGCAGTTAAAATTGGATATGGTGCAGGCTAAGGAAGACCTAGAAGCGGAAGATGTCAGGATAACTGCAGAGCGGGCGGCTCTGGATGCTCAGGCTCAGCGGATTCAGGCGTAGACTTTCCGGCTCACGCAAGATCAGAACGCATCTAATGAGGTCACGAGGAGAAGATATCAGAAGACTCAGTCTCGACTCCCTTCGGTTTATGATCCTCGAAACCTCTTTCACACACCTGGCAAAGGGCCCAATAACCCGCCATGGCTCTCCCCGCGCACTAAGGCAAACCGGGTTGCAACNTTCACTAGGACATCTGCCGTGACAATTCTACGACAGTTGGTGCCCACTGTGGGGCCAGCGCACGGTGGATTTGAGTTCTTGAAGGGCAGCTTCGAAGGGCTCAAGGGATACACCGTGGGCCAGATGACCAAGAGTCGTCGCGACAAGCTCTACATCGACGATGCAGGCTGGGGCCCCGACGCCGGCTCACTTGAGTACGGGTACCGGGTCCCCTTCGACGGAATTCACGTCTTCATTGGCAAGATCGGTGAGTCGGGCCCTGAGTCAGACATCTGCACCGACCTCGTCGAGACGGCTCAGCGTGCGAGACCCGCCCAGGCTCCGCCTGTTGTGAAGCGTGCCTTCGTGGGATGCATCCACGGAGGGCTCTCTGAAGGATCTGCATCTGGCGGTGAGACGGCCATCTACTCTGATGGTGTTTCGTCCATAGGTTAGACAGATTCATTATATCAACTGCAAGACGGCGGGCTTGGGGGCTGTTCCGATGGCAGCAGTATTCCGGATTACCTCGAGCCGCCGAGTAGGGTCGGAATCTTCATGGCCGGCACACAACCTATCCAAGAATCCACAACTGTGGCGGCCATAACCTTCGGGTCAGCAGCAGCCGGGACAGGTGGCCCTGTGCGCTCACCGGCTCAGGTGTTGATGGATCTCACACATAAGATGACCGCGCTATTAACCGCCGTGGTCAACTCGGCGGATCAAGCTCGACATGATGCAGAAGTGGCGCAGTTAAAATTGGATATGGTGCAGGCTAAGGAAGACCTAGAAGCGGAAGATGTCAGGATAACTGCAGAGCGGGCGGCTCTGGATGCTCAGGCTCAGCGGATTCAGGCGTAGACTTTCTGGCTCACGCAAGATCAGAACGCATCTAATGAGGTCACGAGGAGAAGATATCAGAAGACTCAGTCTCGACTCCCTTCGGTTTATGATCCTCGAAACCTCTTTCACACACCTGGCAAAGGGCCCAATAACCCGCCATGGCTCTCCCCGCGCACTAAGGCAAACCGGGTTGCAACTCCTGGGGTCGGGGCGCCGGTTCAGCCACAGGTGATGGGGCCTCCCAGCGTGAATACTGCTCCACCTTAGTATGTACTAACACCTCCGGGTCACTATTCTAACCCGTTGGAGAACATGATCGCAGCGGCGGCACGACTAGCGGCTCTCCCAATTGATGGTGACTCTCCAGCAACGGTTGAAACCCGCCGAGTCAGGGAACTTCTTCAGACAGCTTTAGTGCAATAGGAGGCTTACTCGTATAGCCGGGACATGATTCATTCAACCCCTCGTCCAAGCCGAAGCCCAAGTTATAGCAGGCACATGGATTCAGCGGCCGTTCCAAGTAACGTCCGGTGCCGTAACCAGCCAGGTGGGCATGACCCGGCGCGCCGTGGTGCCTTTAACTTGGCAGATCAAGACGGAATACGTCAAGAGGCTGAGCGGGTGGCTCGGCAAGCGGCTGAGAAGGCGGCTCAGCTGACGGCTTACCAACCGTATCCGATTTATCCGATGACTTCTATCGAGGCAGGTGTGGCCACCAGGACCGGAGGTGTCCCCTGTCTAGTGCCGGCTCTATGTAACGAGGGTTTGNCTTCTATCGAGGCAGGTGTGGCCACCAGGACCGGAGGTGTCCCCTGTCTAGTGCCGGCTCTATGTAACGAGGGTTTGCCCAAGTATTTTAAGGGACCTAGGAAGGTGCCGAACTACACGGCTGACTTACAGCCCGGGGCATGGATTGAAAGTTACGAGATGGCTATGGAATTATTGGAGGTCAGTGATGTTGCGATGGCCAAGTACTTTACCATGATGTTGGATGGGACCGCCCGCACTTAGTTGAAAGGCCTACCACCTAATTCAATCAGTTCATGGGCGGAGCTAAAAGCCCGGTTCGTCTAGAATTTCAAGGATACGTGCAAGCAGCCCATGTCAATTGTGGATTTGATGAATTGCAAGCAGGAGGAGGGCGAGTCTACAACCCATTGGGTGCGCCTGGTTAAAGCCATAATACATTCGTCTGATAAGATGGATGCCGGCTCTACAGTCTTAATGTTGGAGAAAAATTGTTGTTTTTTGCCTCTGAAACAAAAGCTGGGGCGGCTCAAGCGTGATTGTAATGATATGGGCATGCTGATGGCGGCTCTGGTCAAGTACGCCGATTCTGATAGTACCAAGGATCCCGAGTCTGATGATGAAAAGACAGAGAAGGGAAAGAAGAACGGCAACGGCAAGGGCCCTCAGCATAACCTGGCACAAGGAGGTAATAAACGTAAGGCTGATGGTAGTTTGGATTTTATGGCTAACACTAATGCACAGGGTAACAACCAACGACGTAAGGGGAGACCACCTCCCCGGTCTGGCGGGTCAGGCCCCCACACTTGAGCAGTTACTGAATGAGCCCTATCCAAGGCTCGACACTCAACAGAAGCCGGCTACTCATCTATGGAAGGACTGTACGATCATGAAGGCTTTCAAAAATTCCAACATGTTCGATGGTAACAATGGGCAGGCCGGCGGATCAGGTGGCGGCGGTTTTCATGGCCCGAGCGGGCGTTTAAATCCCAACTTTCAAATTCTCAAGGCAATCCAGGTGGTTATAATCAGCAATCTGTCCAGGATGGTCAGCAGCAGCAACAGCAGCAGGGAGGATATCAGAGCCATCCAAAGCAGCTGAATAGTGGACAATATCATGTATTTACCACCAGTTTGTGCAAATGAGACCAGAAGCTTCATAAGAGGGTTGTGAATGCTGTTGAGCTGGCAGTTCCTCGTTATTTGAGATGGTCTGAGCAGCCTATTCTATGGAGTAGGGAAGATCACTCTCCCCGGGTTGATAATCCGGGCCACTTAGCCTTGGTGGTGGCCCCTCAGGTTGGTGGATATAAATTCACCAAGGTACTCATGGATGGAGGCAGCAGCATCAACATCCTCTATTATGAGACCTTCCGTCGCATGGGGCTAACTGATAAAAACCTTAAGTAGTCCAACACTATTTTCCATGGCGTCGTGCCCGGTAAGTCGGTGTATCCAGTTGGTAAGATCAAATTGGAGGTAGCCTTTGGAGACGAATATGACTCTAGGGCCGAGAAATTGACGTTTGAAGTGGTCAAGATGAAGATCCCATATCATGCTTTGTTTGGGCGCCCGGCTTATGCCAAGTTCATGGCATGGCCGTGTTATGTGTATTTGTAGCTCAAGATGCCGGGTCATATAATAATTTCTCCTTCCCGCGGCCAATACCACTCCTGAATTCATCTCCATGGTTGTTGTTTGCCTCTCACTAAAACCTATATCCACTACAAGAAATATGCTATCTTGTGACCTCCACTATTGGTCACTGAAAGGTCAGAGTTTTTCATTTGCGACCTTTTTGTGACCAAAAACAGAAGGTCAAAAGCTGAGGGTCGTAAACTGACTATAACGACCTTCTCTGTGAGAAGGTCGTGGACGTTTATGACCAAAATGTTCCTACTGTGGCGTTTTGGTCACTAGCAGCCTCCCCAGTCCACGTAGGCATCCAGCGTGGCAAGCTGATGTGGCACAAGATTCAGCCCGGTCCAATTCGGTTTTCTACATGGGCCTAGCCCAACAATTCGGCCTTTTTATTGTATATTTTTTCTATTAATTTTCGCTAGCTACATGGGCCTGGCCCAACAATTTGGCATTTTATATTCTAGAATGCAGCCTTTTATAGTCTACTGATTTTCTATTTTCAGCCATTTTCTTTTGCAGCGGGTCCCACTTGTCATGCTTAGCTCTTGTCCCACACATTAGAAATTTCGAAATTTGTCACACAACCATTATAACTTGGACCCAACTTGTCAGGTTTCCATTTCACAGGTATTCAAATCACATACACAATCATTGTTTCGAACAGACAAGAGAGCAAATGAAATTGGTCCAAAACAATACTACATTAATCTATTACAATAGTTACAGAATATTACAACCCAGATATGCCTACTACTGCCTACAACTACAACACATAATATGCTACTCTTTGATGATATGCTTCACAGCTTCGGACATGGATTCGCACTTCACCTGTGCAAAAAATAAGAATGAACATATAAGAATAGAATAGGTACAGAACATCAAACAGTAGCCAATGAGGGATCCAATAACTTGTAATCAAGAATTGACAGCAAATGCCATGTACATAAATAGTATGACTAACACTAACCAGTATGCGTTCATGGAGTGACTAAAATGTTCTCACTAGCTAGGAATGTTTTTGGTATATAATATACTGACATGTGCAACTCTCTAAATTGATCGTAGAAATGAAAACTGTAAGAACGAGTTTTAGAATCCAGGCATGTCAAATTTTAAGCACCAGCAGAATAGATCTAACAAACCAGACCATGATCATCATGCATCAGGATTTGTGGTTCTAGCAAAACAGTAAAGAGATGGACATACACGCATCAAGCATACCAGCTACTACAACACCATTCTCGTGACCACAGACATCACCATTCACTAATAATTCCCATTGGGAGATCAAACTATGCATCCAACAAGCTACAGCAACAGGGAATGCAGAAAAATTATGACCCGAGATGACGAATCAACTGGGTGCATCTCAATTTGAACAACCACGGCGAGACAACAACCGCATACTAATGCGGCGAATCAAATCTGCACGCAGGAGCAGCGCCGTTCATGGCATCCACATGAGGACACGCAACATCAAGAACATGGCGCATGACAGCAATAGACCTAGAGATCTAGGACGGAGGGAGGGGGGAGCTTACACTTGCGTATGCAGGCGGCCGGGTAACCGCACAAGGAGCAGGTGCTCTTCTGGAGGTGGAAGTTGCGGCGGCCGCAACGGATGCAGAATTGAAGAGGGCCCTCATGTAGCAGTAGCAGCAGCAGCATGAAGAATTGAAGACCGACCAACAGAGCCTGCAATGCAAACAGAGAGGCGTGAGGAAACTGAATCCAATCACATCAAATCAAATCGAGCTGCTGCACCTTGACCTTGAGGAAAACAAACCTCATCTCATCTCATCTCA
The DNA here is from genome assembly GCA_904067115.1 of Aegilops sharonensis. Classification (NCBI taxonomy): domain Eukaryota; kingdom Viridiplantae; phylum Streptophyta; class Magnoliopsida; order Poales; family Poaceae; genus Aegilops; species Aegilops sharonensis. The sequence continues at coordinate 12,579,544 of LR880969.1, read as the reverse complement.
GGGAAGAATAAGAAGAAAAATATATGGCTGCTGCTCCATGACCATGACCTTGAATTGTTGCTGCTGCACCAGATCGAGGAGGAATAAGACCTGCAAAGAAAGCAATAACTAGCAATGTACAAGCATGAATTCATGGAAGGACGGATGCAAGGCCAAACATCCAGCATACTGTTTCTTAATGCCCCAAATACTTAAAACCCCATGGTAGTTCTAACCATATTAAATTAAAGGACAAAGTGAAGTCATGATGAATTGATAGTTCCATCTTATAAAGCTTTCTGTTTAGCATATCCTAAATCACAGTCTATCTACCAATATATGAACTCTTTAGTTTTCAGAACCGAGGCTCACATATTTGGGCTGATTTGTACACAGCCAAGAAAACTTCTTACAAATCAATTCATGGAAGCATATCATCCTTTCAGTCCCTCACCCATATATCATCCTTTTAGTATTTTTTTACTTGAGACAAACTAAATGCTAACATCAATGAAAACAAGACTTGAACAGAAATAGCTATTGAAGAAACACGTTTATAAGATAGAATGAAAATGATTTACACCACAACATATAGTTCACATGTACTGGAGCTATCACAGAGACTACAGACCACACATAATCACACATATGCGAACAAGGTACTACTCCATGGTTCAGGTTACACTAATAAACAAAATTATACAAGCGACTAGACTAGTATCACAGATCTACAGAGTAGTACTAAACAGCTAAAAATAAGTAGTAGAAGTAACTAGTACAGGGAGCAAGTACTCTTAAAATCTGAATCTTACAGACTTATACAACACCGAGAAATTCAGAGAAGAAAGGGAGAAAGAGAGATTGCAGGAGGAGGTCGAGGATTATGCAAATTAACTGCCATGTTCCTAATGGACCCCTGCCTGTCCCCAAATTCGGGACTCGCTCACTTTCATATATACAAAACTGGGAGGTAGCTGTCTGTCCTGTTCCCAAATTTGGGACTCGCTGTTCAGGCATCCTATAATACAGCAATATATGCCCAGACAAGCAGTTGAAAAAATACTTAGAAAGAACTTTCACTTAAAAAGACACCCTGCCTATAATACTAGCTATACAAGCCCAGACATTGTGTTAAAAATTCAGACAATGTGTCCAATGATACTAGCTATATATGCCAGCCCTTGATTTCTGAACAAGGGTCCAATGATGCCTGACTTGCACAGGTAAACTACTAGCAGCCTGATGCTTGGAGATGCATGCAGTAGGCTGGTGCTGTAACTTCAAAAAGAATCGAAACGAAAAGAGGAAGAGACCACGTCCTGCACCTGCTTGGTCTGTGGCAATATGGCAGTGTGGCAAGTGACAGGCGTGATTGTGATTCTGTCCTCATAAATGTTTCCAGACAATCAGGATGAAACGAGTTAGGTTGGGTTGGTGACAAAGTTCAGCGTGGCAAGTGACATGCAGGATGTGCAACCTTCCTACATGGAACGAATCTCGTTTGGATTTATACATTGGATTTATGTTTACAGGTGAACGGGTGAGGCCTGGAAGGACGAGCGGAGGCCATACATCACTTCCGGCGCACCCTTTGCCCCAAATCCAACATCTGCTTCGCCGTTGGCCTCCTCCTTCGCCACCTGCAAACACAGCCCCAAATATGATCAGTCTCCTTCCCCACTTTCTGTAAGAAGCTAATTCTACAAAAAAAAATTAGGCACGAATGGGATAATAACAAACTGTCCGTACTAGACTAGCTACCAGTGTGTGGCTTGGTTCGATCCAATCCCCTCTGTTCATGCTAATTTGGTTCTGCAGTGTCACTGTCTACAGGGATTGTGGCTATGTACATGTGCTGCATCAGTACTACACAGGCAATCTGCAATCAACAACGCCGCGGTAGTAGAATGAAGTTGTGGCTATGAAGTAGAGGGATTATTGACCTTCTGGAGCTCGAACTTCTCGTTCTCGAACTCGTCGTTGGGGGAGGCCTGGCTCTACAGCTTCTCCGCAGTGTGCTATGCGCCATCTCCGCCTTCCTCTCCCTCCGCGCCCCCTCCTCTGACGGACCCTCCCACCCATCGCCCAGGCGGCGAACCTGGCCGGCGCGTGGTCGCGGGAGAGACGGTGTGCGTGGTGGGGCCTCGGGTCCCAGCTGCAGAAGTGCAGCGCCGACGGCCTCGAAAGCCAGGCGGAGGTCGAGCACGGCGAAGAGCGCCGGCCGGGAGCGCACGGCCGCCCGCCAGGAGCGGCAGCACGCCATGGCGCCGCGCCACAGGTCCTCCAGGCCCAGCCGCGAGAACGCCTCCTCCAGGCACACCGGCGTCAGATCCGCCCACTCCCTCTGCTCCTCCTCCTCCCCCGGCGCCGCCTCGCCGGCCTCGCGTCCGGTTGCCATCTCGCCTCCGCTCGCTTTTCTCTTCGGGTTGGTGGGCTGGTTGGTTCGGTTGGGTGGTGAGGGAAGGGGAGGGGCGAGAGGAGGGGGCGTGGGGGAGGCCATGAACGACGGCGAGCTCCGCCGGAGGGAGGTGGCGGTGGCGGCGATGGATCTGGAAGGGAGGAGGCGAGCTCTCTCCATCGGGCGAGACAGCGAGGAGACGGGGGATCTGGAATGGGATCGATGGATCTGAAACTGGAAAGAAAGGAGGCCGGGGGGTGGATGCAAAATGACCATCTAGGGTTTCGGGGTTGGTGTGGAAGGGTTGAGGACGGCCGTTGGATCCGCCAGCATCCAACGGTGTTTGATGCACGATCCGCGTGATACGTCCAGGGACCAATCAGAATGCAGTACGACATTATGACCATCTAAATTGGTCGTAGTTGACTAAAAATAATTTTTGAGTGTCCAAAATGAGTTTTTTTCGTGAAAGACCTACCATATATTTTTTGTAAAATTGGACCAAATCAATTATCTAAAATACTAGGCCATATTTAATGCATAATATACCACATGGTTGGGTGTCAAAAACTTTTATCCACCTCTCATAAAAAGACAAATTTTTGCCGATTCAGCAGGAAGCGGGTCAAATTTGAAGTGCGGCTGCCTCATAGTTTGCTACTTATTTTTCACAAAAATCATTTCTAGGTACAAAAGTATCTATTTAATCAGAGAAACACCAAAAGTTTTTTCAAGATTCAACCACTAGCTAGGAACAGTCATGCCCGCAGTTTTGTCCGCATTTTGAAATGGGCATGAAAAAATAAAAAAAATCAAAAAATGGAAAACCTTCGCGTTGTGTCATTATATGTGGCCAAGTTTCCAGGAAAAATAATAAACTTGTAATACGATAATTCTTTTAAAAAATGTTCTCATAAACTAGCTATCATGTGTAGAGACCAATGGCGTTCAAGCCAAATGATCAATCTTATAGCCACATTCATGACATAGTTTGTTAAAATGATCTCATATAGTGCACATGAGTGCATATTGGAATGGCAAACAATGTTCCCTAAGGAAGTTTTCATTTTCTTTGAACGAAAAAATCATTTTTCATTTTTCGAAAGCCCAAAATGAGGTTTTTTGTGAAGGACCTACCATATATTTGTTGCAAAATTGGACCTAATCAATTTTATAAAATACTAGGCCATATATAGTGCACAATTGACCAAATGGTTGGGTGTCAAAAGTTTTGATCCACCTCTGGTGAAAAAGACAAATTCCCGCCGATTCAGGTGGAAGCGGGTCAAATTTGAACTGAAGCTGCCTCATAGTTTGCTATTTATTTTTTCCAAAAATCATTTCTAGGTACATAAGTATCTATTTAATCATAGAAACACCAAAAAAAATCCAAGATTCAACCACTAGCTAGGAACGGTCAAGCCCGCCGTTTTGACCGCATTTTGAAACAGACATAAAAAATTCAAAAAAA
>LR880969.1:12536943-12547136 GCA_904067115.1 Aegilops sharonensis | reverse complement strand
TCCATGACGAGGAGGGAGTAGTTCACCCTCACGGCTGAGGGTATGTACCAGTAGCTATGTGTTTGATCTCTCTCTCTCTCTCTCTCTCTCTCTCTCTCGTGTTCTCTCTCGTGTTCCCTCTATGGCACGATCTTGATGTATCCCGAGCTTTGCTATTGTAGTTGGATCTTATGATGCTTCTCCCCCTCTACTCTCTTGTGATGAATTGAGTTTCCCCTTTTGAAGTTATCTTATCGGATTGAGTCTTTTATGAGAACACTTGATGTATGCCTTGCCGTGTTTATCTGTGGTGACAATGGGATATCATGTGCCACTTGATGTATGTTTTGGTGACCAACTTGCGGGTTCCGCCCATGAACCTATGCATAGGGGTTGGCACACGTTCTTGACTCTCCGGTAGAAACTTTGGGGCACTCTTTGAAGTACTCTGTGTTGGTTGGATGAATCTGAGATTGTGTGATGCATATCGTATAATCATGCCCACGGATACTTGAGGTGACAATGGAGTATCTAGGTGACATTAGGGTTTAGGTTGATTTGTGTCTTAAGGTGTTATTCTAGTATGAACTCTTTTATAGATTGATCCGAAAGAATAGCTTTGAGGTGGTTTCGTACCCTACCATAATCTCTACGTTCGTTCTCCGCTATTAGTGGCTTTGGAGTGACTCTTTGTTGCATGTTGAGGGATTGTTATATTATCTATCTATGTTATTATTGTTGAGAGAATTTGCACTAGCGAAAGTATGAACCCTAGGCCTTGTTTCCTATCATTGCAATACCGTTTACGCTCACTTTTATCGCTTGCTACCTTGCTATTTTTATATTTTCAGATTACAAAAACCCATATCTACCATCCATATTGCACTTGTATCACCATCTCTTCGCCAAACTAGTGCACCTATACAATTTACCATTGTACTGGGTGTGTTGGGGACACAAGAGACTCTTTGTTATTTGGTTGCAGGGTTGTTTGAGAGAGACCATCTTCATCCTACGCCTCCCACGGATTGATAAACCTTAGGTCATACACTTGAGGGAAATTTTCTACTGTCCTACAAACCTCTGCACTTGGAGGCCCAACAACGTCTACAAGAAGAAGGTTACGTAGTAGACATCAAGCTCTTTTCTGGCGCCGTTGCCGGGGAGGCTAGGTAAGTGAAGGTATATCTTTAGATCTTGCAATCGAATCTTTTAGTTTCTTGTTTTAGCACTAGTCTAGTTTATAAAAGAAAACTACAAAAAAAAAATGGAATTGAGTTTGTCTCTTACGCTTCATCTTTTTAATATCTTTCGTGAGTATGATGGGAAGGAAAATTGTGCTCAAGTACTAGAAGAAGAATTACATAGAATGTTTGGAACTAAATATGTGAATGATGAGCATGATTGCAATGTTGTTCGTATGAATTCCTTGAATATCCATGATGCTAATGATATGCAAAGCCACAAGCTTGGGGAAGCTATTTTTACAGAATATGATTTTTTTAGTCCCCCAAGCTTTGATGAGCAAATTTACTATGATGAAAGCATGCCTCCTATCTATGATGATTATTGTGATGACACGTATGCTATAAAGAATAATCATAACCATGAAACTTGTCATCTTGATCTTAATTTTCAATCACATGATAGTTATTTTGTTGAGTTTGCTTCCACTATTATTCATGAGAAGAATTTTGCTTATGTGGAGAGTAGTAAATTTTCCATGCAAGTAGATCATGAAAAGAATGCTTTAGGTGCTGGTTATATTGTTGAATTCATTCATGATGCTACTTAAAATTATTATGAGGGAGGAACATATGCTTGTAGGAATTGCAATAATATCAAGTTTCCTCTCTATGTGCTTAAATTTTTGAAGTTATGCTTGTTTTACCTTCCTATGCAAGTTGATTCTTGTTCCCATGAGTTGTTTGCTCACAAAATCCCTATGCATAGGAAGTGAGTTAGACTTAAATGTGCTAGTCATATTCTTCATGATGCTCTCTTTATGTTTCAATTCTTATCTTTTATGTGAGCATCATTGAAATCATCATGCCTAGCTAGGGGCGTTAAACAATAGCGCTTGTTGGGAGGCAACCCAATTTTATTTTAGTTTATTGCTTTTTGGTTCTGTTTAGTAATAAATAATCCATCTAGCTTCTGTTAAGATGTGGTTTTATGTTTTAATTAGTGTTTGTGCCAATTAGAACCTTTGGGAAGACTTGGGTGAAGTCTTTATGATCATGCTGTAAAAAACAGAAACTTTAGCGCTCACGAGATTAGCTTCAACTTTTTACTGGAGAGTGCTATTTAGTTGATTATTTTTGCAGATGATTACTAGACAAATTACTCAGGTCCACCAATTTATTTTAGAATTTTTGGAGTTCCATAAGTTTGCGTTAGTTACAGATTACTACAGACTGTTCTGTTTTTGACATATTCTGTTTTCCGTGTGTTGTTTGCTTATTTTGATGAATCTATGGCTAGTAAAATAGTTTATAAACCATAGAGAAGTTGGAATACAGTAGGTTTAACACAAATATAAATAAATAATGAGTTCATTACAGTACCTTGAAGTGGTGTTTTGTTTTCTTTCGCTAACGGAGCTTACAAGTTTTCTGCTAAGTTTTGTGTTGTGAAGTTTTCAAGTTTTGGGTAAGGATTCGATGGACTATGGAATAAGGAGTGGAAAGAGACTAAGCTTGGGGATTCCCAAGGCACCCCAAGGTAATATTAAAGGACAACCAAGAGCCTAAGCTTGGGGATGCCCCGGAAGGCATCCCCTCTTTTGTCTTCGTTCATCGGTAACTTTACTTGGAGCTATATTTTTATTCACCACATATATGTGTTTTGCTTGGAGCGTCGTTTTATTTTCTTTAGCTTTGCTTGCTGTTTGAATACAATACCAAGATCTGAAATCCTTAAATGGGAGAGTCTTCACATAGTTGCATAATTATTCGACTACTCATTGATCTTCACTATTATCTTTCGGAGTAGTTTGTCATTTGCTCTAGTGCTTCACTTATATCTTTTAGAGCATGGTGGTAGTTTTATTTTAAAGAAATAGATGAACTCTCATGCTTCACTTATATTATTTTGAGAGTCTTAAATAGCATGGTAATTTGCTTAAATAATCATAATATGCTAAGCATACAAGATTTTGTAAGAATTCTTATGAGTGTGTTGAATACTAAGAAAAGTTTGATGCTTGATAATTGTTTTGAGATATGAAGATGGTGATATTAGAGTCATGCTAGTTGAGTAGTTATGAATTTCAGAGATACTTGTGTTAAAGTTTGTGATTCCCGTAGCATGCACGTATGGTGAACCGTTATGTGATGAAGTCGTAGCATGATTTATTTATTGATTGTCTTCCTTATGAGTGACGGTCGGGGACAAGCGATGGTCTTTACCTACCAATCTATCCCCCTAGGAGCATGCGCGTAATACTTTGCTTTGATAACTTCTAGATTTTTGCAATAAGTATATGAGTTCTTTATGACTAATGTTGAGTCCATGGATTATACGCACTTTTCCTTCCTTCCACCATTGCTAGCCACTCTAATACCGCGCACCTTTCGCCGGTATCATACACCCACCATATCCTTCCTCAAAACAGCCACCATACCTATCTATCATGGCATTTCCATAGCCATTCCGAGATATATTGCCATGCAACTTTCCACCGTTCCGTTTATTATGACACGCTCCATCATTGTCATATTGCTTTGCATGATCATGTAGTTGACATTGTATTTGTGGCAAAGCCACCGTTCATAATTCTTTCACATGTCACTCATGAGTCATTGCACATCCCGGTACACCGCCAGAGGCATTCATATAGAGTCATATTATTGTTCTAAGTATCGAGTTGTAAATGTTGAGTTGTAAGAAAATAAAAGTGTGTTGATCATCAATATTAGAGCATTGTCCTAGTGAGGAAAGGATGATGGAGACTGTGATTCCCCCACAAGTCGGGATGAGACTCCGGATGAAAAAAAGAAAGAAAAAAAAGAGGCCATAAAAAAGAAAAAGGCCCAAATAAAAAAATAAAAAAATAAAAAAATGAGAGAAAAAGAGAGAAGGGGCAATGCTACTATCCTTTTACCACACTTGTGCTTCAAAGTAGCACCGTGATCTTCATGATAGAGAGTCTCCTATGTTGTCACTTTCATATACTAGTGGGAATTTTTCATTATAGAACTTGGCTTGTATATTCCAATGATGGGCTTCCTCAAATGCCCTAGGTCTTCGTGAGCAAGCAAGTTGGATGCACACCCACTTAGTTTCTTTTGTTGAGATTTCATATACTTATAGCTCTAGTGCATCCGTTGCATGGCAATCCCTACTCACTCACATTGATATCTATTGATGGGCATCTCCATAGCCCATTGATACGCCTAGTTGATGTGAGACTATCTTCTCCTTTTTGTCTTCTCCACAACCACCATTCTATTCCACCTATAGTGCTATGTCCATGGCTCATGCTCATGTATTGCGTGAAGATTGAAAAAGTTTTGAGAATGTCAAAAGTATGAAACAATTGCTTGGCTTGTCATCAGGGTTGAGCATGATTTAAATATTTTTTGTGGGGAAGATGGAGCATAGCCAGACTATATGATTTTGTAGGGATAACTTTCTTTGGCCATGTTATTTTGAGAAGACATAATTGCTTTGTTAGTATGCTTGAAGTATTATTATTTTTATGTCAATATGAACTTTTGTCTTGAATCTTATGGATCTGAATATTCATACCACAATTAAGAAGATTTACATTGAAATTATGCCAAGTAGCACTCCGCATCAAAAATTATCTTTTTTATCATTTACCTACTCGAGGACGAGCAGGAATTAAGCTTGGGGATGCTTGATACGTCTCCAACGTATCTATAATTTTTTATTGCTCCATGCTATATTATCTACTGTTTTGGGCAATATTGGGCTTTATTTTCCACTTTTATATTATTTTTGGGACTAACCTATTAACCGGAGGCCCAGCCCAGATTTGTTGTTTTATGCCTATTTCAGTGTTTCGAAGAAAAGGAATATCAAACGGAGTCAAAACGGAACGAAATCAACTGGAGAAGTTATTTTTGGAAGGAAAGCCACCCTATGGACTTGGAGTGCACGTCAGGAAAGAAGGGAGGTGCTCACGAGGGTGGGGGGCACGCCCACCCCCCTGGGGCGTGCCCCCCTGCCTCGTGGGGCCCTCGCAGCTCCACTGACGTACCCCCTGCACCCATATATACCTACGTATCGTAAAACTTCCAGAACATAAGATAGATCGGGAGTTCCGCCGCTGCAAGCCTCTGTAGCCACCAAAAACCTCTCGGGAGCCCGTTCCGGCACCCTGCCGGAGGGGGAACCCATCACCGGTGGCCATCTTCATCATCCCGGCGCTCTCCATGACGAGGAGGGAGTAGTTCACCCTCGGGGCTGAGGGTATGTACCAGTAGCTATGTGTTTGATCTCTCTCTCTCTCTCTCTCTCTCTCTCTCTCTCTCTCGTGTTCTCTCTCGTGTTCCCTCTATGGCACGATCTTGATGTATCCTGAGCTTTGCTATTGTAGTTGGATCTTATGATGTTTCTCCCCCTCTACTCTCTTGTGATGAATTGAGTTTCCCCTTTTGAATTTATCTTATCAGATTGAGTCTTTTATGAGAACACTTGATGTATGTCTTGCCGTGTTTATCTGTGGTGACAATGGGATATCATGTGCCACTTGATGTATGTTTTGGTGACCAACTTGCAGGTTCCGCCCATGAACCTATGCATAGGGGTTGGCACACGTTCTTGACTCTCCGGTAGAAACTTTGGGGCACTCTTTGAAGTACTCTGTGTTGGTTGGATGAATCTGAGATTGTGTGATGCATATCGTATAATCATGCCCACGGATACTTGAGGTGACAATGGAGTATCTAGGTGACATTATAGTTTTGGTTGATTTGTGTCTTAAGGTGTTATTCTAGTACGAACTCTTTTATAGATTGATCTGAAAGAATAGCTTTGAGGTGGTTTCGTACCCTACCATAATCTCTACGTTCGTTCTCCGCTATTAGTGGCTTTGGAGTGACTCTTTGTTGCATGTTGAGGGATTTTTATATGATCTATCTATGTTATTATTGTTGAGAGAACTTGCACTAGCGGAAGTATGAACCCTAGGCCTTGTTTCCTATCATTGCAATACCATTTACGCTCACTTTTATCGCTTGCTACCTTGCTGTTTTTATATTTTCAGATTACAAAAACCCATATCTACCATCCATATTGCACTTGTATCACCATCTCTTCGCCGAACTAGTGCACCTATATAATTTACCATTGTATTGGGTGTGTTGGGGACACAAGAGACTCTTTGTTATTTGGTTGCAGGGTTGTTTGAGAGAGACCATCTTCATCCTACGCCTCCCACGGATTGATAAACCTTAGGTCATACACTTGAGGGAAATTTGCTACTGTCCTACAAACCTCTACACTTGGAGGCCCAACAACATCTACAAGAAGAAGGTTGCGTAGTAGACATCAAACTTCTACTTTTTCCCTAAGAAATCACCTCCAACAGTAGAGTTTCATTTATATGACGTTGTTAAGGAGATGCCATTAGCTGAATTTTGCGAGGTTAGCAAACTACCCTTTGAGGGCACCTTAGATGAACCACACCGTAATGAAGTGGAAGCTTTTATTAACACTATCACTGTGGGAGAAACCAGGAAGGTTTCTGATGCAAGAATTACTAGCATACATTTTTCCTGTTTTACGCTACTTTGCCTTATTTGCTAGTCGTTGCTTGATTGGTCACGGGAACTGTGGAAACCTTAGTGTTCCTGATATTATTATTTTGTTCCATGGTTTATACCGCAATAACTCTGTTAGTATGGGTGGAATTGTTGCTAGACGGTTAAGTCTGAACCGTACTAAGGGCCCCATCTTTGGAGGCATTTATGCTTCACGCCTAGCTGAATATTTTGATATACCTATTAGGCATTTGGAGAAAGAAGAAACATCGTTGCCCCATGCTTATTTAGATTATAAGAGTATGCTAGCGCATGACTTTCTTGTTAAGGGCAAGGAAGGGGAGCTTAAATATAAATTGTACTTTGATAAACATCACCCTGAGACTATTACTTTGCCTGCTCCCTATTTGTTTAACTTGTCTGCAGGTCCTCACATCGTTCCGTGGACGGCCGTTCAAGCCTATCGGAATCCTGCACCAGTCCCGGAACCGGAACCACAAGATGAGCCTCCACGACAGTCTATTTATTCTTCGGATCCTGAGGCGGTTGCCAGTCAGTGGTAGTCAGAGCCCTCTTCATCATAGTATGATCCCAACTATTCTGCATCACAGTATGACCCCAGCTACACCTACGGGTATCCGCCAGGCTATCCCTGGCAATAGACCAACTTAGGCCAAAAGCCTAAGCTTGGGGGAGTACGTATTTCTCACCGAAATTACATTTATGTTCACACACACTCATTGCTAGATGTCGGTGCTCATACTCTTTCACTGTAATATCCATGCTAGTTTATTTTCTTTTTTCTGCTTTCTTCTTGTGTGTTTAATAAACCTTAAGAAAAACAAAAAAAATTAGTAGTAGTTTATTTTCCCTGCTGTAGTAGTAATAATTAAAAAGAAAACCCAAAAATATTTCCCGTTCTTCTTTTGCTTGTTGGGAGCTTTCCCCTGTAAATAGTTTTTATTTCTTTTCTTTTCTTTGGGGGTCAGTAGGAGAAGACCATGATTAAATTGTTGAAGTGGCTCTTATATGCATCATTGTTGACTTAACCAAGAGCCCATATTGCCTTGTCTTCTCCTGTTTATTGAATGCTCACAGATTCCAGCTTAGTCCAATGCACGCGCACTCTTATTATTATTCACATCGATCGGTCGTGCAAGTGAAAGGCAATTATGATGATATATGATGGACTGACTGAGATGGGAAAAGCTGGTATGAACTCGACCTCTTCTGTTTTTGTAAATATGATGAGTTCATCATTCTTGATTCAGCTTATTATGAATAAACATGTTTGCAATGACAAGTAGAGATCATAGTTGCTTGTGCCATGCTTGATTAGCTATGAGTTATAATGGTTTACCTTGCGTGCCAACATGCTATTAAAATGGTTGTGATGTGGTATGATGGGGTGGTATCCTCCTTTGAATGATTTAAGTGACTTGACTTGCCACATGTTCACGCATGTAGTTGAAACAAATCAACATAGCCTTCACGATATTTATGTTCATGGTGGATTATATCCTACTCATGCTTGTATTCAATGTTTATTAATTTTAATGCATGTTCATGACTGTTGTCGCTCTCTAGTTGGTCGCTTCCCAGTCTTTTGCTAGCCTTCACTTGTACTAAGCGGGAATACTGCTTGTGCATCCAATCCCTTAAACCCCAAAGTTATTCCATATGAGTCCACCATACCTTCCTATATGCGGTATCTACCTGCCGTTCCAAGTAAATTTGTATGTGCCAAACTCTAAACCTTCAAATTAACATTCTGTTTTGCATACTCGAATAGCTCATATATCCACTAGGGCTGCCCTTATCTTCCGTGTTAGGCGGGTTGTTCTAAAGAGGAGTGGACTCCGCTCCTCACTCACGAGAAAATGGCTGGTCACCGGGATGCCTAGTCCCATGCTTTATGCAAACTAAATCAAAATAATTGCAAACAAAACTCCCCCTGGGACCCGTTGAATGTTGGAGGCACTCGTTGTTTCGAGCAAGCCATGGATTGATGCTTGTGGAGGAGGGGGAGTATAAACTTTACCATTCTGTTTGGGAACCGCCTATAATTTGTTTAGCATGGAAGATATCGTCATCTCTTAGTTGTTATGTTGACAATGAAATTATGCCGCTCAAAATATAATTTATCTCTATTTCAAAATCGAGCTCTGGCACCTCTACAAATCCCTGCTTCCCTCTGTGAAGGGCCTATCTATTTACTTTTATGTTGAGTCATCACCCTCTTATTAAAAAGCACTAGCTGGAGAGCACAGCTGTCATTTGCATTCATTACTGTTAATTTATATTGGGTATGACTATGATTGGATCTCTTTTACCATGAATTACAATGTCCAGTCAGTCCTTGATCTTTGAAGGTGCTCTGCATTTATGTTTTGCGGTCTCAGAAAGGGCTAGCGAGATACCAGCTTGTTATATCATATTATGATTATTTTGAGAAAGTGTTGTCATCTGAGATTTATTATTATGGCTTGCTAGCTGATTATGTTATTGATATGAGTAAACATGAGACCTAGGAGTTATTGCAAATGTGGTTAGTTATGATCTTTGCTGAAAACCTGAATGCTGGCTTGACATAGGTACAACAACAAGAGCAAACAGAGTTTGTAAAAGTTTTTCTTTTTCTCTTTCAGTTTGTCAACTGAATTGCTTGAGGACAAGCAAGGGTTTAAGCTTGGGGGAGTTGATACGTCTCCGTCGTATCTACTTTTCCAAACACTTTTGCCCTTGTTTTGTACTCTAACTTGTATGATTTGAATGGAACTAACCCGGACTGACGCTGTTTTCAACAGAATTGCCATGATGTTGTTTTATGTGCAGAAAACAAAAGTTCTCGGAATGACCTGAAACTCCACGGATGAAGACCAGGGGGCCCACACCCTGTTCATGAGGGTGGGGGCGCCCCCCCCTCCTGGGCGCGCCCCCTACCTCGTGGGCCTCCTGGACACCTTCCGACGCCAACTCCAACTCTATTATTGGCTTTCGGGGAGAAAAAAATCAGAGAGAAGAAATCATCGCGTTTTACGATACGGAGCCGCCGCCAAGCCCTAATCTCTCTCGGGAGGGCTGATCTGGAGTCCGTTCGGGGCTCCGGAGAGGGGGATTTGTCACCGTCGTCATCATCAACCATCCTCCATCACCAATTTCATGATGCTCACCGCCGTGCGTGAGTAATTCCATCGTAGGCTTGCTGGACGGTGATGGGTTGGATGAGATTTATCATGTAATCGAGTTAGTTTTGTTAGGGTTTGATCCCTAGTATCCACTATGTTCTGAGATTGATGTTGCTATGACTTTGCTATGCTTAATGCTTGTCACTAGGGCCCGAGTGCCATGAATTCAGATCTGAACCTATTATGTTTTCATGAATATATGTGTGTTCTTGATCCTATCTTGCAAGTCTATAGTCACCTATTATGTGTTATGATCCGACAACCCCGAAGTGACAATAATCGGGATACTTCTCGG
>LR880969.1:12494144-12507565 GCA_904067115.1 Aegilops sharonensis | reverse complement strand
ATTGTTCTCCTTTGATACTATTTCTCGGACAAGTTAAAGTACTTGCCTTCTGCAGATCAGTACGCCTGCCCAACCTCTATTTTGTTCTACCTTCGAGTATTACCCCCTGGTATCTTGAGGATATCAACCCATTGCACTTCATCTTATGAATTTCTGGTGAGGTAGTTCCTTTCCCCGTCATAGTCACTTCACGGGTTCTGGGTTGTCGTCAACCAAGAACACCGATTTGTGAATCGAATCAACACTAAGGTTCAGCACTCCCAGTACTTTGTTGTTGAGAAGTTTAATACTCCATCACGTCATTTCTAGCCTGATCGGCTATATTTTTATCATGTCAACTTTTAACTGTGCTACTTGGTCCTTATGCCCGGAGCAACTTTCGACGATGAGATAAGCTTACGTCGGTCTTCCTCATCTTATCATTTCACCTCGAACAACAAGCGCCACTTTGAGTTTGTGTCGTACCCGTGGTTCCAATAACCTTTCGCTTCATCATTCCTTTGACTTGATGTCGTCGCGGATCGATTACATCTTCATGAAATCTCTCGACAATTGTGTCATGATCATCTTCAACACCGGAGCTCTTCTAAGATATCAGTCGAATTTTTGGTGAGAAATACCATCCTTGCCCCTCGATGATTTGTGTTATCATCGACAGCGTTCTTGTCTCCCCCACACAAAAAAACTTGTTCATATAAATTTTGGAAATACATCCTTTGTGACATGTCGATGGATTGCTGCTGAACCCATCGGCCACATCCTCATCTTTCAATGATGAAATTGTGCGAACTATTCTAGCAGTTCCCGGGGGATCCTTTGTGAATTCAAAAGTCTGACCTTTACCTGATGACCATGTCAATGCTATCCTGAAGCACGACCGTGGTACTCCGTTCATCAACAAGAACATTGGAAGCGCAATGCTAAATGTTTCTTGATCAACTATCCAAACACCTTTGTATGGGTAACATCTTGAATTCCGTCGCCCCCTTATCTAAATGCTTTTGCACTTGTTGTCATATCATGTATATCCTGCTCCGCTTCCCCATGGGAAGGATATACTCCCAATTCTTGTGTGAAACACATTTTCCTTTCCGTTGGTCTACTTAATCCGATAATTTCATTTTCCTTTCCATTGGTTTGTTTAAACTTTCTTCTGATATATATGATATAAGCAGAAATAAATCCCTGCTTATAGAACACCCCGATGTACAACCTTGTCAGTGAGACCCTGTTACTAATGTTGCTGACATTTCGGTATCACCGCTGGACGAGAACTTTGCCTATTGGTCCGCCTCGTTCAACGAGAAGGAAAATAGTTCTCTCCGTCCCTCGCCCTTGGTACCAACGTTGTTGACAACATAACTGACAGTCTATCATCTGACATGCCTTGCTATCGGTCCCCTTTCTACCTTTAACCCACATGGTGGGCCCATAACCCATAGTTCCACAGGATCGAAACCTGACCTCCTGTATATCTTTGGTTCTGAAATATTCTTGCATTTGACTTCGTATCATGTCACGAGCCACCTTTCGAGAGGTGATCTATTCCCGATGCTCCGAACCCCATTCTCACACTCTGTTCAGGTATCAATCATTTGTCCATTCGCTTGAAACTTCCTATTGTACCTTCATACTTTGCTCTCGATGTTTTATTAAGTTTAGACTCGAGAGATATTTCTTCCTCATTCCCTGAATTGTTCACCAGATAATTAACCCTATAAGGGTCAGTTCTCCCGAAGTTGCTCTTTACTTCCCCACGTAAATCTCGGGACGAGATTTCTTGTAGTGGAGGAGATTTGTAACACCCCTAGTGTCATGCTACAGTAATCTCCTGTTAATGGTGCCATGTCATCATGTTACTGTTGCTAATCTTCACTTGATCCAAATCACACTTCAAATTCAAATCCAATCTAAAGTCAAAATTTCATATTTGTCAGACATGAAATCTAAAAAGTTCATCCTATGGCAAATAATCCCTAGATAGTTGTCATGTTGAAGCCAACATTTTTGGAATTCCCAAATTGCCCCTAGGAATTTATTATCTAGTCCAACAGTATTTAAGATGTCCTTTTCATTTTCTAAAAATGCTTGGACAACTCCTGATGGCCCCAAACTCTTTGTGGCACTGACAAATACTAAAAAGAATTTAAGTGGCCAGTCCCACATTTTTTCAAAGTATTTTGGTAGCCCAAATTATTCCCTAGATGTCTTTGATTTTTTTAACATAAAAGAGAAATAAAAAAAGGAAAAAGCCCCCCCTCAACTGGGTCGATTGGCCCAGCTGGCCACCGCTCTCCCCTCCCCCTGTTCGATCGACCGAGGGCGCGCGCCCGCGCGTCGCCGCCGAACCACCTCGCCGTCGACGAGGGTGGGGATAAGAACGCCCCCTCGACGCATCGGATCCTTCCCCTCACCTAACGCGACTCGCCCACTCACCCTTGCGCTCCTTCTCCGCCTCCCCACTCAGATCCCCTTCCCCCACGGGCTGCTGCTTCTCCTCTCTGCCATGGCCGCGCCACCATGAAGCCCGCGGCCACCGTCGCCCGTCCGCTGCTCCGACAAGTCCGGGAGCTCCGTCGTGGTCCGCCTCTACTTCCTCTACACTGGATCGGGACCGGGAGCGCCACCGTTGTCGCCTTCTTCATCTTCCTCATCTACGGCCACCGCACGACCACGCCGTCGATATGCTCCACCGGTTCTTCCCCGAGCCCACTTGTGCACACCTGCAGGGTCCGGTGAGCAGCCGCTTCGACCCCCCCTCTCCCTTCTCCTCCCCGTGCACCATAGTTAGCTTCCACGTGTGCTCGAGCTCCGGCCACCGTCGTTAGACTTCGCAGCCGACGCTGCGGGCCGTTTCAACGGCCACCGTTGTCGCCGTTTGACACGGTGTGATGCCCGTGTTTGAATGCACCTGTTTCCGCACCGAAAGAGCCCCCACATCCCACTTCTCCTTGCGCCACCGAACACCACTGCCGCCTTGCTCGTCACTGGCGATGCTCCGGCCGCCCCTGAGCCCTCCCATCAGCACTGTTGGATGCGCGGCTCGACGCTCGCTCAAACGAGCCTACGCACGGGCCGAGCGACCCCTTGTAGCCGATTTCCGGCCATTCCCGAGCGCGCCGCCGTTGAATATGGTCGCTGGAGACAACTCCGACGCCGTTTCTGGCATTGCTGACGTGGCTGACCACGTGCCCCCCCCCCCACAGCAGCTGCCATTGGGCCCCTGGGTCCCGTTGACCCAGTCAGATGCTGACTGGGTAGCGCCCAGTCACTGCCTGAGGGCCTCGCGTGGGCCCTGTTGACCAGTCAACTGGTCTGTTGACCGCTGATGCAGGGCTGACGCCAGGATGACGTCNGAAAGAGCCCCCACATCCCACTTCTCCTTGCGCCACCGAACACCACTGCCGCCTTGCTCGTCACTGGCGATGCTCCGGCCGCCCCTGAGCCCTCCCATCAGCACTGTTGGATGCGCGGCTCGACGCTCGCTCAAACGAGCCTACGCACGGGCCGAGCGACCCCTTGTAGCCGATTTCCGGCCATTCCCGAGCGCGCCGCCGTTGAATATGGTCGCTGGAGACAACTCCGCCGCCGTTTCTGGCATTGCTGACGTGGCTGACCACGTGCCCCCCCCCCCACAGCAGCTGCCATTGGGCCCCTGGGTCCCGTTGACCCAGTCAGATGCTGACTGGGTAGCGCCCAGTCACTGCCTGAGGGCCTCGCGTGGGCCCTGTTGACCAGTCAACTGGTCTGTTGACCGCTGATGCAGGGCTGACGCCAGGATGACGTCACAATTCATTTTCTGACGAATTTAGTAATTAAAAATAATTTCAAAAATTGTTTAAATCTTTGAAAATTCATATAAAACAATCCGTTACTCAGATGAAAATGTTTTCTATATGAAAGTTGCTCAGAAAAATCCAACGAATCCGAATACGTGGTCCGTTCATCTGTCACATGCCCCTAGCATGCTGAACATGGAACATTCCCCCTCCGGTCATCTGTCTGATACAGGTCCGGAACCGGGAATACATTCCCGGTTGAATTCCCCCTTCACATATATCGTGTAGCCATGCGTTAGGTCACACCCGGCGCAGCATATTGCCATGTTACGCTTTGTGATGCTATGTTGCTTTATATTTACTGTTTCTTCTCCCTCTTCTCCCCGGTAGACCCCGAGACCGATGCTGATGCCCCTGTGATCGACTACGTCGATGACGACCCTCCTTCTTGTCTGAGCAACCAGGCAAGCCCCCCCTTTGATCATCCCGATATCGCCCATTCCATTTTCTCATGCTTGCATTAGATTTTGCTATTGTTATTGTTTGCACCTATTCTGATGCATAGCCTGCTTTTGTATCTACTATTGTACCTTACCTGCTTATCCTAAACTGTTTAGTATAGGCTGGGTAGAGACCCATCAAAGACCCCTACTTGTCCCGACTGCCCCGCTGGATTATCAGAAGACCCGATCAACTAGATCGAAGACCAGGCCCCGGCACCGCACATCACTTTCCCCTTAGTTGCTCGACACTACACGGTTACTATCGAGTGCCGAGGGTGAGACCTCTACAGCACTTCTGATGTTAACCCTGTAGTGTAGCTATCCGGTCGTAGTCATCGAGGGTGATTCCGCCTTAACCACTTCTGATACGACTCTGTCGAGCAACCCCTCAAGTGTGAACCTCGGGGTGATTCCTCTTACGTTCACCTTGATGATTACGTCGAGTGGAATTCACCGGGGGTGATTCCTCGGGTTTTTCCCTTGATGTTTAGACACACAGTTACTATGACTACTATGACTTACACTGAACCATGTTACTAAAGACGGGTCGACCCTGAGGGGTACCCGCGCGAGCTTAATTGCGAGTGATGTGGAGTCGGGTTGACCTGGAGGGTGCCCGCGAGATAATTACGAGGCGTGGCCGGGCATTCCTAGCCCTTGCCGCAAGTCCTCGAGACGGGGCAACGGGGTCACATCTTTCGTGAGTCTCTGCTTGTTACCACGCGTTCCTAATCCACTACGATTTGGATATTTGATCCGAGGGGCCTCTGGCCTGATAGCACTAACCATCACGTGGGCATAGTATGGGCGTTCTGCGTCGTATACATCAGCCGAAGTTTAATAGACGTTAGCGACTGAGCGGCGCGCGCCGGGTTGGACTGGTAAGCTCCTACCTTTTTAAGGAGGTAGCTAGGTCTGCTCACCGGCCGCCCACGCAACGTGCAGGAGTTCCCGGGGCAATGGCCCATGACCCCTGGGGGCATAGGTTTAGTCCGGCGTGCTGACCTCTCTATTAAGCCTAGGTCGTGTTGCGGCGTATTTTTTGGCCGAGGCCGGGCATGACCCAGGAAAGTGTGTCCGGGCGGAGTTAATCGAGCGTGGTGGGTAAGTTGGTGCACCCCTGCAGGGAAGAAAACATCTATCGATAGCCTGTCCTACGGTAACGGACACTTGGAGTTGTATCCCGATCGATACAACTAGAACTGGATACTTGTGATGAGAATTGGATGGTGATGAGAAATGGATTGTGATGATAACTGGATAGTATGGCTCTGGGATTTCTTTCTCGCAGGGAGTCGAGAAAGGATCTCCGGTCGAGGTTGATAACACTACTACTACTTTACTTTATGCCTCTACTCCCTCATGTTTGCTGCAAGATGGTGTTTTCCAGAAGATGCTAGTCTTTGATAGGACTAGGCCTTCTTTCTATTCTGGCATTTCTGCAGCCCAGTCCACATATACAGTCTTCCTTTGATCATGTTGCATATGTAGTGTAGATCCTTGCTTGCGAGTACTTTGGATGAGTACTCACGGTTGCTTTGCTCCCCCTTTTCCCCCTTTCTTCTTCTTTCCGGTTGATGCAACCAGATGTTGGAGCCCAGGAGTCAGATGCCACCGCCGATGCCTACTACTACATGGAGACCGTCGACGACCAGGAGTAGTTAGGAGGCTCCCAGGCAGGAGGCCTTGCCTTTTCGATCGATGTTGCTTTTGTGCTAGCCTTCTTAAGGCAAAACTTGTTTAACTTATGTCTGTACTCAGATATTTGTTGCCTCCGCTAAATCTTGTGTATTCGAGCTTATGTATTCAAGCCCTCGAGGCCCCTGGCTTGTAATATAAAGCTTGTATTATTTTAATTTGTGTCTAGAGTTGTGTTGTGATATCTTCCCGTGAGTCCTTGATCTTGATCGTACACATTTGCGTGTATGATTAGTGTACGATTGAAACGAGGGCGTCACAAGTTGGTATCAGAGCCGACTGCCTGTAGGTAGCCCCCTTTCCAACTCCTTGGCCGAAGTTGAGTCTAGTCATCCAAAAACTGTTTTACTAACTTGGCTGTGTGGCTTACGGGCCCACGTCGCCATTGGGTGGTATTAGGATCTTTTATTCCTCGTCTATACTCTGGGACTCTGATCTCTCATCTATTCGGGTTAAACATTTTACTAACTCTGACATTAGGTTCTCGTTCCCACTTCCTCGCGGAGAGCCCCGACATTACCGATGATCGCTTGCTTCACCAGAAATTCTGCAGATACTCCTCGATGTTTCTCGAGACATTGTGCCCACTGCCTTGAAGTTCCTGACCACCGATAATCCCCGTAAGTAACATCCTTGCTGCTTGTACGTTCATACCCAGTTGCTGCTGTTAATACAAGATGCCCCTAGTACTCTCCGTTGTTCCGAGAATCCTTTGTGCCTTCTGCTTTGCAGCTTCTTTTGCACTGCGGATAATTCACTTAACCGGGGATCCGTTCATCCCTAGTTGTTCTTTTGTTTCACAAAAGTCTTCGAAATACCATTCGATCTTCCGAAAATCCTCAGCAGCCTATTGTTGTTGAAATTCTTGTTTGCTTGCATTATGGTTATTTCCATATTTTCAGTAATCTTCGTTGACATCCTCTGTCAATATTGTTTCGAGTCCCTTGATCCAATATGTCGCGAATGCTCGTAATCCTCAATCAGATCCTAGCATTCATCCTTCCGGCTCAGACGTCACTCCAAACAAGAGTTTGTTCTTGTCAAATCAAACCTTGATTGATTGTCGATCGTATCGATCAAACTCAATTATCTTTTGATCAGAGCCTCTGCTTCTAATCCTTCGTCTTGAAATCATAATTCCTTTGGACCCAAGCATCGAATCATTCAGACGTTTCTATAAGCCGATGCCTTTGCATCCCCTTCTTCATCTGATTGATTACCGATACTCACATCAACTCTGTCATGAATCGCCAGATCCATTGCTGGATTGTTATCTGACAGTGTCCTTCACATCCAAAATCTTATGAGTTTTTCCCTGATACATAATACCTTCGGTAAATTGTATCATCTGCTTTGACTTTGATACTCTGCTTTTGAACTCGTATCTTTTGCTTGGTTGATGGTTGTATAGATTCGTAAAAATGCCCCGATGGGTTGAACTTATGCCTTCCATAATCCGTGTGCACCCGAGAGTTCTCACGAGTCATACTCTTCTGGTGTTTCGCCAGATAAATTTCAACAGTACAACTCCATTGAAGGCGAGAAGTGAATGAAGGTTATGTATTAGAGAAGTGGGAGTCGACCTTGAACTTTGCGTTCATGCCCATGGACATGATGTAGATCCTATCATGGAAGCTTCTTGTAATAATAACAATTTCCTTGATAAATATCATCTGGTATCTGTGAATTGATCCTTTGCAACCGTGGTTCCGACCATAATTGTTCTCCTTTGATACTATTTCTCGGACAAGTTAAAGTACTTGCCTTCTGCAGATCAGTACGCCTGCCCAACCTCTATTTTGTTCTACCTTCGAGTATTACCCCCTGGTATCTCGAGGATCTCAACCCATTGCACTTCATCTTATGAATTTCTGGTGAGGTAGTTCCTTTCCCCGTCATAGTCACTTCACGGGTTCTGGGTTGTCGTCAACCAAGAACACCGATTTGTGAATCGAATCAACACTGAGGTTCAGCACTCCCAGTACTTTGTTGTTGAGAAGTTTAATACTCCATCACGTCATTTCTAGCCTGATCGGCTATAATTTTATCATGTTAACTTTTAACTGTGCTACTTGGCCCTTATGCCCGGAGCAACTTTCGACGATGAGATAAGCTTACGTCGATCTTCCTCATCTTATCAATTCACCTCGAACAACAAGCTTGACTTCGAGTTTGTGTCGTACTCGTGGTTCCAATAACCTTTCGCTTCATCATTCCTTTGACTTGATGTCGTCGCGGATCGATTACATCTTCATGAAATCTCTCGACAATTGTGTCTTGATCATCTTCAACACCTGAGCTCTTCCAAGATATCAGTCGAATTCTTGGTGAGAAATACCATCCTTGCCCCTCGATGATTTGTGTTATCATCGACAGCGTTCTTGTCTCCCTCACAAAAAAAACTTGTTCATATAAATTTTGGAAATACATCCTTTGTGACATGTCGATGGATTGCTGCTGAACCCATCGGCCACATCCTCATCTTTCAATGATGAAATTGTGCGAACTATTCTAGCAGTTCCCGCAGGATCCTTTGTGAATTCAAAAGTCTGACCTTTACCTGATGACCATGTCAATGCTATCCTGAAGCACGACCGTGGTACTCCGTTGGTCTGCTTAATCAGATAATTTCATTTTCCTTTCCATTGGTTTGTTTAAACTTTCTTCTGATATATATGATATAAGCAGAAATAAATCCCTGCTTATAGAACACCCCGATGTACAACCTTGTCAGTGAGACCCTGTTTCTAATGTTGCTGACATTTCGGTATCACCGATGGACGAGAACTTTGCCTATTGGTCCGCCTCGTTCAACGAGCAGGAAAATAGTTCTCTCCGTCCCTCGCCCTTGGTACCAACGTTGTTGACAACATAACTGACAGTCTATCATATGACATGCCTTGCTATCGGCCCCCTTTCTACCTTTAACCCACATGGTGCGGCCTGGTGTGTTGATGTAGACCAGGTCGCGAGAGACGGACGGAAAAGACGACCGCAGCATCAGAGGCGGCTCAGGCAGATAGTCGGCCACGGTGTTGTAAACCGGTGCAGACAGACGAGTCAACCGCAGGCATGGTAAGCCAGGCGGACGGGCAAGTCAATCGCAGGCGCTGTAAGCCGCGCGGACAGGTATGTCAGCCACGTCGTGTTGATGTAGTGAATAGTTGTCCTGCATCAAACAGTATTGCAGACCAAGGCAAAGATAAACTGTTCTTTGGCAAAAACAATATATATATATATATATATATATATATATATATATATATATATATATATATATATATATATATATATAACAAACTTAGATGGATATCACCTGATGTGTTAGGTCGAAAATTATCCGCCGTGGAGTTAATGATCACCACGGTGAAGCTAAAATCAATCACGGGCAGGTCGACCGTGGGAGCAGACAAATGAATCGGCCGCGACATTATAAGCCGGTGCGGACGGGTGAGTCAATCGCCGATGCGCGGATGGCCCGACTCAATCGCAGGCACGGACAGATGAATCAGCCGTGACATTATAAGCCGGTGCGGACGGGCGAGTCAATCCCAGGCGCGGTATATATTCATGACACAACTATCGCTCTTAAGGGAACAATTGTCCTGCATCAACAAATCTCACAAGCCAGGCTACTTTTTTTTAAAGAATAAAAACATATCAATAAAAATTGACTGGATGGATTTCACTTAATTCGTCTAAATGATAGATGATCCGTATATAATGTCTATGGATATTCTCTAGTAAGTTCAACGGCAGTTTAGCCACTCTCGAGACCGTGGCAGCTCGGAATGAGGCCGACTGGGGTGGCTCAGCACGAGGTCGCAGTGGCAACGGCGAAGACGGCGGCTTGAAGCGCGACCGTAGCGGAGCTTGAAACCAGGCGGCTCAGCACGACCCTCCGGGTCATCAATTTTTTTTCTTCGACCAATCAGCACTTTCCTTTGAATCAATAGTCCGATTGGCTTTCGCAAAGCACTGGAGATTTATTCATGTATCTTCATCATGAGACTGAAGTTGATGTATATCCTTACACGCTGACACATATGTTCGCCGGACAGCGTTCCGCGGGAAGGTGATGACATTGCCTCTGGTCTATTTATGCTGTCCAGACCTGGCGGTGTACGGCAGCGATATTGGTGTGAGCTCTGTTGTTATAACAGCTTCGACTTTTCATTTATCCAAGTAGTGGTCCGTACTGTTACTCCAAGTTGCCAAGGAGTACTACTAATCTCATCCAATTACTAGACTAAATTACATTTATTTCTAGCAGTAGATAAAATAGTTTACCAGCGGTCTAGGCAAATCGAACGGTAAAGAAGCAAAAAAAATGAATCAGATGATCCAGTGACAATAGTATAGCATGCAAATGACATTTTGAATTACCTATAAAACAAGGACGTCGATAACTGCCACACGTGTGGCAGGAAAGGAGACGCACCACACGTCTCTAATGCAAATAGATTGCCACATCATCGCATGCATGCATGCGAGAATCTTTTCGGATTTTCAGTTTTTAAAATGTTTGATCTCTTAAATAAAAAATCCGATTGAAGATCCGTTTTCACCATTAAATCACTTGCGACGAGTTCTTCAAAACTAGATCTCATATCGATATATTTTGACGAATTTTTTTTGGTTAAAAGTTGCCATGTCTATTGCACATGAATTGCCATGATATTTACATTGAAGTTGCCATGATATGTTTCAACTATTTTCTTTTATGTTTAAAAGTAAATTTTAACATATTATAAAACAGAGAATTAAGAAACTAGACTTGCCATGCACCATAAACTAAAATTGCCATGATATATGCACTTAAAAAAAAGTATTTTCATGGTCAAAGTACTAGAATTGCCATCATCAAAAAACTAAAATTGCCATGATCTACAAACTAAAATTGCCACATGGCAACTTTAGTTTAAGCACTATGGCAACTATAGTGTAAACATCATGGCAACTTCTGGGCAAAAAAAAATTTCGTCGAAACATATCAACATGGGGTCTAGTTTTGAAGATCTTGTCGAGACGGATTTAATGGTGAAAACAGATTTCTAGTTCGTTTTTTATTTAGGAGATAAGACATTTTTAAGCCGAAAACCAAAAAGATTTCTGCTGATGTCATCTATTCATACGTGGCAAAATGAGTGGTGATGGAGGCGTGTGGGCGATTTGCAAACGCCAACACGTGTGGGCGTTAGTTTTTCCGTAAAACAAAAAGTCTTCAGATTAGGAGCAGTAAGTACTTGTAAGTTGTAATAGCAATTAGCAACAGGAAAATATGATCATAAGAAATAATCTTGGAATCAAACCCACCTGCTGTCTTTTTATGTAGCAAGAGAAAAAGGAACCAGGGTCAAGAATGACTTTCAGCGGCGTCGCCCAGAGCGCAGCCGGTGACGACGGCGCGCTCTGCCTAGCTCCTCCCATCGACGGCTCGAATCCGGGGAGGCGAGGAGCACCTGCATCATATAGACTAGGAAGAAGGACTCAAGCTGGAAGGTTCTCGTCGAGCATGGGCACTGCTGGTCGGCCTTCCTTCTCGGGTTCTTCATGCCAGACCTAGGTATGGCGTAGGAGGACGACGATGCATCTGCCGATGAGGAAGGCCATGTAGATGACGAGCAGCGCGAGGAAAAATAGATGAAGAGGAGGCAGTCGGCAAGGGCCCAAGGTTGAAGTCCTCCTGGCCCCAAGCTCCGTAGCAGCATCTCCTCAGCTGGTACGCCACCACCTAGCCGTCTGCCCTCCTCCAGTGAGCCCACCCCAAGCCCTACATTTCCTCCTGCCCACCTTCTCTAGCAGCCCTCCCTACATCCGTCGTCTTTCCATCTTCCCCACCCCCACACCGCACGGCCAGCTGATCCGGCGGAGTCGTGCCTCTCCCGCTGGAGGCGGTGGCGGCAGATCTCGTGGAAGATGAAACGAGAGAGAGAGGAGAGCGTGGAAAGTGGAGATCGCGTGAGGAAGAGAACCTAGCATGCGTTGCTCTAGCCAATACGTATGCTTTTTTTACAGCCGTGTGGAAACTTATATGGGGGAGGACTTATCTGATCCAGCGAACCTTACCTTTACCCTTGCACGGTAAAAGGGACAGGTGGACATCACTAGTGCTCTCCCTTTCAGCACACATTATTGTGTTTAATTAGCAGCGGATTCCTGATTTTCCTCGTACTGGCACACTGCATCAGGCTGCAGCTTTTCCTTTGCTCCCCACGAGGTGAGTCTGCGATGGAGGCGCGAGGCCTGCAGCGGCGACTCGGACGGGAGGCGGGGTCCAGACCAATCACGGGTCATTCCCGGCTTGGGCTGCAGCCGGCCCTGACGGCCATGGCTCAGAGACGACGGCTTCTCAGAGCATCTTCAGCCGTTGGCCTCCCTAGGACGCATAAAAATCGCCTCCTGGGGGCTAGCCGGTGATACAATCGGCGCTGGGGGCGTTTCCCCCCAGTCGCCGACCTCCCCACGGTGATTTATCATTTCTCAACCCCCAACCTCCGTGCACTTCCCCTCCCCGGGCCCGCTGGTCATTGGCCCTAGCGCACCCCTCGCTCGCCTCCTTCCTCGCCGACGCTGCCGGCAAGTTGAAAATGATACATAGATAGTTCACCATAGCATACATAATGAAAATGATACATAGATAGTTGATCAACTACTCGTCGTTTTCCGGCTCCGATTCGGTAATGTCCTCCTCCGACGTCTGCAAGTAGGCGTCAGCATGACGCTCGTCCTCGGAGTCCCAGGACGACTTGTTCAGTTGAGCGGCCTCCTTCCGCGCACGCTTGTCCTCCCGATAGGCGGCTCGTTCCTTTCTCCTCGCCTCCCTCTCCGTCCTCCGTTGCTTGTAAAACTGGCGCTCGTTGACGATGTCCTGCGGGAAGCGTTCGAGCCACTCCGCCATGGCTTCCACGTCCATCTCCGCGATCGTTAGGCGACTCTGCCGCCTCTGGTTGTCACGACGATCCTCGTCAGTGACAAGCCGCGGGAGATGCGGCGAGATCCTGCGCGCGCTGGCTCGTCGACATGTCGGGGAAATTCATATCCCAACGACGCCGCCGGAGGCGTCACGCCGCTGCGTCGTACGCACGGGCTGCCTCCTCTGCGGCATCGAAGGTGCCGAGACTGAGCCGTTTTTCGCCGAACGAGATTTCAGAGGAGAAGATGCCGGAGCGGCGCTCGCGGACTTCGCGAAAATCAGCAGCGCCCAGGCGGCGCATCGACATGGTGGCGCAGAGGCGAGAAGGAGAGGAGGCACGCAGGAGCGTCGGCGGTGGAGAGGAGAGGAGAAGAGAGAGGAAGTGCGCGTCCACCGCGGGGGGTAGGCTTTTTATAGCCGCGGGCGGGCGGCGTCCGCGTGGCGCCGCGCCTTCACTGCGCCGCCTGTGAGGCATCAATGCATGCTGACCGGCGCGACAGCGTGCCGCAGCTTTGGCATTGACCC
>LR880969.1:12480035-12493731 GCA_904067115.1 Aegilops sharonensis | reverse complement strand
CGGGAACCGAGGCGATGAGGACGACGAAGCGACGAGAAGCACCATGTCGCTGACTCGGGGGCCTACGTTAAGTTCGCGCCAAAATAGTTTCACCCGGCGCCCCCGAGTGCCCCCCAACGCGCCGGGTTCGGCTTGGGTACGCCGGCGCCAAATTCGCCTGGCTAGGCCGATTTTTCTGCACCGGCGCGAAAATATCGCCTGGGGAGGGCGTGTTGAAGGCGCGGCTGGAGATGCTCTCAGCAGAAGCAGAACGGGGGCGTTCGGCGACTTAGAACCAGACGCGAAGACGAGTCCCTGGCTTCATCCTTCTTCCCAAAAAACCGCACGCGTCCGCTTCCTTAAATATTCCTTTGCAGTTGTATCTGTTTGACCTTGGATGCTCCTCCACTTTTTTTTTTGAAACGGAATACCCTTGTTTTCATTACAAAGACAATCTGGCTAAGTCGCCAGTTACAGAGTTTTGTACAAACTCAGGGAAGTGGCCCAACCAGGTCTCACATCTGCCACTCCCTAGACCATGACCATACGCTGCTAAAGAGTGTGCTGCATTGTTACAGATTCTAGGACATACGTTCAGTTTAGCAACATCAAAAGCAACATTCAACTGAAATTTTATCTCCTGGAACAATGATCCTAAAGTAGATTTATCATACTCTTCACTTGTTGCCGCCTGTTTCAGCACCATGGAATCAGTTTCAAAGATGACTTGGTTACCTCCCATCCTTGCCGTGGCATGTATTGCATATAGCATGGCTAAAGCTTCAGCATGGAGTGGACTGGATACAAGTTCCAGGTTTCTTGCTCCTGCAGCCAAAAGTGTGCCTTCATCATTTCTCAGAGTAAAACCCCAACCTCCAGAGTTTGATGCTTCATGAAACGCACCATCAGAATTTATTTTAAGGAATGTACTTGGCGGAGGAGACCATTTTGGCGTGGCGGTCTGTTTCTGGGCACTCCTTCGTATCTTGAGATTCCTGAAACTATTGACATGATAGTAAATAGAGGCAACAATTTCATCAATGGTTTTCATCGTGTCGCCCACGTTAGCTTTATTTATTTCATGCCACTATAGCTAGAACAGGACACACACCTTTATGCTCTCTTCCTCTGACGGATGAAATACCTCCTCAAACAAGCTGAGAGGATCATTGCATAGCACTAACTTGCTTCTAATATCTTCCATCTATGATGCGCGCCACAATTGTTTCACCTTTTTGCATTTGAGGAAACAATGACAACCATCCTCATCATATCTAAAGCACACTGGGCACGTAGTGTCAATATCCATTCCCCTGTTTTTCAACTTCATTCGCAGTGGTACACTATATGTTGCCATACGCCAAATGAAGTGGAGGACCTTATTTAGGAGAGGTAAAGCCCATATTCTCTTCCATTCGAAATCAGTCGCCTCTCCATTACTTCTTGAAGTTGACGTTTGCCCATGGCTTGATTCCCGTTCTGCATTGTCCACTGCAACCTTATAGGCTGATTTCACCGAGAAGACCCCCTTCTTGTCAAAGTGCCATGCAATGGAGTCATCAAAATGATCATGAATGGGGATCTGCAGGATTATCTTTGAATTCTCTGCATTGAAAGTTTGGTGCACAAGGTTAGCATCCCAACTATTTATTTGTGGGTCTATAAGATCCGCAACCTTCGAAATCACTTGTCTCCCACAAAATGAGGTGACCCTTCTTTTAGTTCCTCTTGGGAGCCAGGGACCCGTCCAGATTTTGATGTTTTGCCCATTTCCGACTCTCCAAATTATACCTCTTTTCAGCAGTTGCACGCCTTTCAAAATACTATGCCATGAATACGAAATTCCCTTTTTTGGAGTCGCTTCGATTATGCTGTTCCCTGGATGATATTTGGCCTGTAGTACTTTGGAGCATAGTGAGGACGGATTCTGAAGCAGTCGCCATGCTTGTTTAGCAAGCATGGCCATATTGAAAGCATATACGTCCCTGAATCCTAATCCACCCACTCTCTTTGGTTTTGAGAGCTTCTCCCAGCTAGTCCAGTGGATTTTGTTTACTTTGTCCACCTGGCTCCACCAGAACTTACTTATCATGGAACTAAGTTCATCACACAAACTTTTTGTTACGTCAAAGCATGCCATAGTGTATACTGGGATCGCTTGAGCTGATGCCTTGATTAGAATTTCCTTTCCTGCTTTGGATAGTAACCTCTCCTTCCAGCCTTGTATCTTATTCCACACTTTTTCCTTTATATATTGGAAAGCTTTAGATTTCGCCTTCCCAATATAAGCTGGTAGTCCAAGGTATCTCCCTTTCAAGCCTTCTGTTGTAATGCCCAATGCCCACATCATCTCTCTTTTGTGCATTTGCTTAGTGTTCTTGCTGAAAAGGATGGCTGACTTATCCTTGTTTATTACTTGTCCGGAGGAAACCTCATACTTCTCTAGAATATCATTAATAGTCCGGGCATTTTCTTCATTTGCCTCTAGGAGCAACAGTGAGTCATCTGCAAAGAGTAAGTGACTTACACTTGGTGCTTCTCTGCATAGTTTGATCCCTTTCAAATTCCCTTTTCTTTCTGCATCATATAACAGGGTGGAGAAACCCTCCACGCATAGTAGAAATAAATACGGTGAAAGTGGGTCGCCTTGGCGTAGGCCTCGTTGGGGAATGATAATCTCAGTTGCATCTCTGTTTACCTTCACTTGATATTTAACCGTCGTCACGCACTTCATCACCAAGTTGACCCATTCTCCTTTAAATCCCAACTTTAGCATCATTTCCTTTAGAAAATTCCATTCAACCCGGTCGTATGCTTTACTCATGTCAAGTTTTATTGCTGCATACCCCTTCCTACCGCTTCTCTTCCTTTGTAAAAAATGTGTTAGTTCATAGGCGAGGAGAATATTATCTGAAATAATACGACCTGGTACAAATGCACTTTGATTGGGTGAAATGATATGAGGCAAAATACATTTCAGTCTATTAGCAATTACTTTGGAGATCACCTTGTAGATGACGTTGCAGAGGCTGATGGGTCTTAAATCCTTTAGGCTTTCTGGATTTGCATTTTTCGGAATTAACACGACCATGGTGTCATTCCATCCTTCAGGCATTTGGCCTCCTTCAAGGACATTTAGAACCTCTTCAGTAACTTCATCGCCGACTAGGTGCCAGAATCTTTTGTAGAAAACAGCAGACATGCCATCAGGCCCGGGTGCCTTGATATCTCTGATATTGAACAAGGCCTCTTTAACTTATTCCTTCGTGTATATAGCAGTAAGCCTTTCGTTCATTTGTGCATTTACCCTAGGTGAAACTATCCTCGGGATTTGATTGTTGTCTGGTCCTGCCACTGAGGTGAACAGGTTACAGAAATAGCTAGCAACATGCTCTTTTAACTGCTCTGCACCCTTTACCCACACTCCATCATCTCTCCTTAACCTCCTGATTGTATTTTTCTTTTTTCTCTCCTAGGCACAAGAATGAAAAAAAGCAGTGTTTTTGTCACCATCTTGGAGCCATTTAACATGTGCTCTCTGCCTCCAAAACATGTCTTGCTGCTGTTCTAATCTCTCTAGTTTTTCCCGCATAATGTGTTCTCGGTCTATTGTGCCCTGGTTAATTGGTGCCCTTCTCGTCTGCTCCAACTCGACTTTAATCGCCTTTATCCTCTTCTCCAAATCACCTAGGACGTTAGTATCCCAGCTCTTTAGGTCTCCTGCCACTCTTCTAAGTTTTTGTGATAGGCTATTTTCGCCCCTCAAGTGTGCAGTATACCATGCATTGCTTATGACCTCCTCGCAACCTTCTTCCTTGTGATGCCCAGATAATTAAGCTACAGTAATCCCACGTTAACGATGCCACGTCACTTTGATTACTGTTGGTAATCTCGCGTTAGTTCGAAATTGATTCAAATTCAAATTCAAAATCAAGCAAACAATAAAAGTGTTCAAATAATAAAACTAAAATGTTCGGATGGTGTCAAATAAATCATAAGCAATTATGGTGGAGAAACCACACTTTTTATAAAATGTTTAAGTACCATCAGGTGAATAAAACAGTAGCAAAACAATTATATAAATGCTATTAAATATAAACAAATATTAAACTAGTTTATTTAGTCACTAAAAACTTTTATAACTCCAATTTAGGTTTGGGCTTTAACTTATTACAAAGCTATAACTATTAAAGAAAAAAATAAAACAGAAAGGAAATAAATAAAAGGAAAAGGTCAAAAATAGAAAAAAGAAAAGCAAATCAAAAGAAAATACATAAAAAAAAGAAAGAGAAAACCCCCTGCCCCCCCGGGCTTCGGCCCAGCAAGCCAAGGCCCAACCGGCCAGCCTACCTGGCCCAGCCGGTCCACCCCGCCGGCTTAACCCTCCACTCCCCCCAGGCCAACCCCCCCCCCCCCCCCCCCGCCCCCCCCGCCCCCCCCGCCCCCCCCCCCCCCCCCCCGCCCTCCCCCCGCCCCCCCCCCCCCCCCCCCCCCCCGCCCCCCTCCCCCCCCCCCTCCCCCCCCCCCCCCGCCCCCCCCCCCCCCCCCCCGCCCTCCCCCCGCCCCCCCCCCCCCCCCCCCCCCCCGCCCCCCTCCCCCCCCCCCTCCCCCCCCCCCCCCGCCCCCCCCCCCCCCCCCCCGCCCTCCCCCCGCCCCCCCCCCCCCCCCCCCCCCCCGCCCCCCTCCCCCCCCCCCTCCCCCCCCCCCCCCGCCCCCCCCCCCCCCCCCCCGCCCTCCCCCCGCCCCCCCCCCCCCCCCCCCCCCCCGCCCCCCTCCCCCCCCCCCTCCCCCCCCCCCCCCGCCCCCCCCCCCCCCCCCCCGCCCTCCCCCCGCCCCCCCCCCCCCCCCCCCCCCCCGCCCCCCTCCCCCCCCCCCTCCCCCCCCCCCCCCGCCCCCCCCCCCCCCCCCCCGCCCTCCCCCCGCCCCCCCCCCCCCCCCCCCCCCCCGCCCCCCTCCCCCCCCCCCTCCCCCCCCCCCCCCGCCCCCCCCCCCCCCCCCCCGCCCTCCCCCCGCCCCCCCCCCCCCCCCCCCCCCCCGCCCCCCTCCCCCCCCCCCTCCCCCCCCCCCCCCGTCGGAAGGGGGCAAAGGGCCCCCCCCCCCCCCCCCCCCCTTCACCGACGTCGTTGCCCGCCACCACGCCGGAGCCGCCTGGACCTCGCCGACGCCTCTTCCCCGCCGGCCTGCTTCTCCTCTCCGTCGTCATCCCCGGCATCCTCCCCACGCCCCACTGCCCGGACCCCTACAGCCCCGGTGAGGCCCCGGGCCTTCCCCCTCGCCATTCCCCCGTTCCGCTCGCCGTCGACAGCGCCGTCCGCGCCGCGCGCCATCGACCTCCCCTGGCTGCCCGTCAGGTCGTACCCATTGGACGCGCCCACCACGGCCCCAGTTGCCCAGTCCACGACCTTCCCCGCGCCCAGTCCACGACCGCGTCGCCGGCGTCCACGCTCGCTGCGCGTTTCCACGACCGCGGCCCTCGCGCGCTTGCTGCCGCTTGGGCTACGGCTTTGACCCCGCACCCGCGCCCGTAAACCCGCCTGCCCGCGCGCCATCGCCGGCGGCACACCCCATCATGGGCTCTGTTGAGCGAGCCGGCCGACCCCTGTTGGATTAGTGGGGATAACCCCCCCAGATTAGTTTAAGGGCTAACCCCCCTGTGGGTATGACTAGTGGGTCCGCCCCTGTTAGAACAAAAAAAAGAATGTCAAATGACTAAAAACAATTAATAATTAATTAATTTAAAAATTAATTAACTTAATTAGATATGTTAAATTAACCTGATTAACTCTGATTAGATAACCTAATAATGAATTAACTAATTAATTATGTTTAGTTAAACTGTGACTATGACAAGTGGGACCCACGTGTAAGTTTGAAGTTTGACTAGTCAACAGAACTGTTGACTGCTGACTGGACCTGCTGACTGTGCTGTTGACCCAGTCAATGGCCATCTGTCAGTTTGACTTAGTCAATCCCTGTTGACTGCTGACGTCAGCATGACATCATGCTGATGCCATAAATCCAGTTTCGAATTAAATTAAATAATTAATTAAATTCCAGAAATTAGTAAATCTTTAGAAAATCATATCTTTTAATTCGTAACTCGGATTAAATTATTTTCAACATGAAAGTTGCTCGGAACGATGAGACGAACCAGGATACGCAGCCCGTTCGTCCGCCATGCATCCCTAACCTATCGAACTCGCAACTTTCCCCCTCCGGCTCCTCTGCCCGAAAACACGAAACACCGGAGATACTTTCCCGGATGTTTCCCCCCTTCGCCGGTATCACCTATCCCTGTGTTAGATCACCTCTAGCACCGCATTTGTCATGTTATGCTTTGATTTCTCTGTTATTTATTATGT
This sequence comes from Aegilops sharonensis, assembly GCA_904067115.1. Taxonomy (NCBI): domain Eukaryota; kingdom Viridiplantae; phylum Streptophyta; class Magnoliopsida; order Poales; family Poaceae; genus Aegilops; species Aegilops sharonensis. The sequence continues at coordinate 12,487,390 of LR880969.1, read as the reverse complement.
TCCCCCTCCGTTACTTTTTCCGGTAGACCCCGAGACCGCTGCCGGTACCCCTGTGATCGACTACGATGTTGACGACCCCTCTCTCTTGCCAGAGCAACCAGGCAAGCCCCCCTCCTTGATCACCAGATATCACCTACTCTTCTCTATACTGCTTGCATTAGAGTAGTGTAGCATGTTACTACTTTCAGTTAATCCTATACTGCTGCATAGCCTGTCCTTGCTACTACTGTTGTTACCTTTACCTGCTATCCTACTGCTTAGTATAGGATGCTAGTGTTCCATCAGTGACCCTACACTCTTGTCCGTCTGCCATGCTATACTACTGGGTTGTGATCACTTCGGGAGGTGATCACGGGCATATACTATATACTTTACACTGTTACATTACCTGTGATACTGTTCGGAGATGGGGGCTGAAAGGACAGGTGGCTCCATCCCGGTAGAGGTGGGCCTGGGTTCCCGACGGCCCCCGACTGTTACTTTGTGGTGGAGCGACAGGGCAGGTTGAGACCGCCTAGGTGAGAGGTGGGCCAGGCCCTGTTCGACGTTCGCGGATACTTAACACGCTTAACGAGATCTTGGTATTTGATCTGAGTCTGGCTACTGGCCTATACGCACTAACCAACTACGTGGGAAAGTTATGGGCACTCGACGTCGTGGTATCAGCCGAAGCACTTCGTGACGTCAGCGACTGAGCGGCGCGCACCAGATTGGAACGTAGGCCTGCTCTTGTATTAAGGGGGCTAGTTCTGCTTCCGGCCGCGTACGCAACGTGCAGGTGTGCTAAGGGCGATGGGCCCAGACCCCTGTGCGCTTAGGTTTAGACCGGCGTGCTGGCCTCTCTGTTGTGCCTAGGTGGGGCTGCGACGTGTTGATCTTCCGCGGCCGGGCATGACCCAGAAAAGTGTGTTCGGCCAAATGGGATCGAGCGTGTTGGGCTATGTGGTGCACCCCTGCAGGGAAGTTAATCTATTCGAATAGCCGTGATCTTCGGTAACAGGACGGCTTGGAGTTGTACCTTGACCTTATGACAACTAGAACCGGATACTTAATAAAACACACCCTTCCAAGTGCCAGATACAACTCGGTGGTCGCTCTCTAACAGGGCTACGAGGAGAGGACCGCCGGGTAGGATTATGCTATGCGATGCTACTTGGAGGACTTCAGTCTACTCTCTTCTACATGCTGCAAGACGGAGGCTGCCAGAAGCGTAGTCTTCGACAGGATTAGTTATCCCCCTCTTATTCTGGCATTCTGCAGTTCAGTCCACTGATATGGCCCTTTTACACATTTACTCATGCATATGTAGTGTAGCTCCTTGCTTGCGAGTACTTTGGATGAGTACTCACGGTTGCTTTCTTCCCCCTTTTCCCCCCTTTCCTTTCTTTCTAGTTGTCGCAACCAGATGCTGGAGTCCAGGAGCCAGACGCCACCTTCGACGACGACTCCTACTACACTGGAGGTGCCTACTACTACGTGCAGGCCGCTGACAACGACCAGGAGTAGTTAGGAGGATCCCAGGCAGGAGGCCTGCGCCTCTTTCGATCTGTATCCCAGTTTGTGCTAGCCTTCTTAAGGCAAACTTGTTTAACTTATGTTGCTTCCGCTGACTCATCTATGATCGAGCACTTGTATTCGAGCCCTCGAGGCCCCTGGCTTGTATTATGATGCTTGTATGACTTATTTTATTTTAGAGTTGTGTTGTGATATCTTCCCGTGAGTCCCTGATCTTTATCGTACACGTTTGCGTGTATGATTAGTGTACGATTGCATCAGGGGCTTCACATTCCTGTAGCCACTTCGCCTCGAATCTGAAACCAGACTGACCATTTCCTTGGTGTCGCATGGCTCTGTCTGTTCCTTGTACATAGACAGTCACTGGTCGGTGGTCTGAGTGCCTCCCCTATTATTACCTTGTATGATGGAAATCTAGTACACCAATTCTGAGACCCCACAACTCTATCAAGTCTCTCTTTTATGTATTTACTTGCTTCATGGCTATGATTTCTCCAAGTGTACTTGTCTCCCATGTATCCCAGATCACGCAGACCACAATCTGCCAAAGCCATCCTAAACTGCTCCATTTGTTTAGTAGCCCGATATGGGCCACCTTTCTTTTCATGGCTATATAAGACTTCATTGAAATCACCGGCACAAAGCCATGGAAGTTTTATTTGTTGGTCTAGAGTCATCAAAAGCTTCCATGTTTTATCCCTTTTTTCCGTCGTAGGCTCACCATATATGCCCGTGAATCTCCATTTAAAACCATCTTGTTCCACTATCTTCACATCAATATGATATCTCGAGTAATTGTGCAATTCAACTTTCACATGTCTCTTCCACATTAAAGCAAGCCCACCGCTCTTTCCTTCACAATCCCTTACCAACATATTTGGCATTCGAAACAGGTATTTTATCCATTGCATCCTTCTCCCATCCAATTTTGTCTTGGATAAGAAAAGAATATCGGAGTCCACCCGCTTCTGGAGGTCCAGAAGCCCCCGAACTGCCGGGCCATTCCCCAAACCCCGACAGTTCCAAACTGTGATCCTCATTTTGCTTCGCCGGGCTGTCCCTGCAGCCTAGCGTTCACAAATTCAGAGTTTGTATTTTCTTCCTTCTCCCCTCCCCCAGCTTCACAAACAGGATCCCTTCTGATCTTCTTTAGCATCTTACTTTCTAGGTCTATGTCCATCAGATCAGCATTTCTCTTCTTTGGTTCGGTCTCAATCCCTTGCTTCTGCAGCTGCTTGTTCTTTTCTCTTTCAATATGCTTGAAAGTGCTCTTTACTGCCCTTTTCACCTCATTATTTTCGTACTTATTTTGTACACCCTCCTTTGGCTGAGACTTATTCTTTCCTACCGCTGCATTCTCCTTTGGTGCTAGATTAAAATCTATATCAATAATTTCCTTTTGCATCCTTTGGGAGACCACTCCACTTGCGCTGTTAGTACACAAGCCATCTTCTAAGCCTTTATTTGGTTCGTCCACAAAATGTGTTTTATCATCAGAGAACAGTTTCTTGCCCTCAAGGGACCCAGACTGAACATTTTGGATTGCCTTCAGTGGGCTCATAACTTCTTTCTCCTCCCCTCTTGTTGTTCTCTCTCCATCCCTGCCTATCGACTCATTTTTCCTCCAAGATAGACCATCACTCCCCTGCTTACTTCCTTTGCTGCCTGCGCTGTTTGTTACCCAGAATTCACCTCGGTCACTTCAGCTTCTGCTCCTTTCTTCGCTTGAGCTTCCTCTTAAAATTGTTGCATGTAACCAGGGTCCAAATTGCCTAGCGCCCTCTCTTCTGGTTTTAGTTGGACATGCCTTCTCAATGTGGCCAATTATGCCACAACTGTAGCAGAAATCTGGTAGATGTTCATATTTAAAGGAGGCAATTTTCTCTTTTTTCCTTTTCTTTCCCTCCTTATCCTCTTCATCATCTCCCATCATCTCTTCATGAACATGCCTCTGATCCTCTTCATCCTCTTCCAGTTCCAGTGTGACGAACCTCATTATTGGACTTGTTATATCCATTCTAACTTTAATTCGCATGAATTTCCCCATTGCGTTTCCGTCATCATCTAGATCAACATCCAACACTTCTCCTATTTGTTCTCCCAGCAGATCTCCTGTTTCCATGCTCATCATTCCCATAGGGATACCATAAGCTCTGACCCAGATGGGGATCATCTTAAAATCATACTCATCAATAGTATTACTGGTGCTGCTCCACTTGATTGTACGGAGGACGTAAATGTGTGCCGTCGTCGCCGTAGTAACTTTTCCGACTTAATCCCTGGAGCGGAGCCAGTGGGGGCAGACCCCCCCGATGGATCGGCCCCCCTCAACAAGTACGAGCGGGGACTACGGTACTTTTTTGGTGTTTATATAAATCTGATGAATCTACTCGATCGAAAATTAGCGATGAAATAGGATACTTCACTGTGTTTTAATTCCGCAAGAAGAAAGAGAGCTGGTGCAGATTCGAACCCCCGCCCCGTCGACTGTAGCAGAAATCTGGTAGATGTTCATATTTAAAGGAGACAATTTTCTCTTTTTTCCTTTTCTTTCCCTCCTTATCCTCTTCATCATCTCCCACCATCTCTTCATGAACATGCCTTTGATCCTCTTCATCCTCTTCCAGTTCCAGTGTGACGAACCTCATTATTGGACTTGTTATATCCATTCTAACTTTAATTCGCATGAATTCCCACATTGCGTTTCCGTCATCATCTAGATCAACATCCAACACTTCTCCTATTTGTTCTCCTAGCAGATCTCCTGTTTCCATGCTCATCATTCCCATAGGGATACCATAAGCTCTAACCCAGATGGGGATCATCTTAAAATCATACTCATCAATAGTATTACTGGTGCTCCTCCACTTGATTGTACGGAGGACGTAAACGTGTGCCGTCGTCGCCGTAGTAACTTTTCCGAATTAATCCCTGGAGCGGAGCCAGTGGGGGCAGACCCCCCCGATGGATCGGGCCCCCCTCAACAAGTACGAGCGGGGAGTACGGTACTTTTTTGGTGTTTATATAAATCTGATGAATCTACTCGATCAGAAATTAGTAGGGATGTAAATGGTACGGATAATTTCCGTTCCGTATCCGCATCCGCATCCGTTTTTAAGGATATGGTATGCACTTTCACAAATCCGACGGATACGGATGCGGATACGGATAATTGTTAACCGGATATCCGATGAATATGGTAGCGGATATGGTATCGATAATATCCGACGGATGTGGATTATCCGGTATTTTTTGTGGATTATCCGGTGTTATCAAATAGGATTATCCGATAAATTTGGTCCAATCGACAAGCCCATCGACCCAATTAGATCGCTGATCAGAATCACCACATATAAATATCATATAACCCTAAACCTAATAGCACCGCCATATGACTGTACACATAAAATGTACGTACAAGCGCAGAAAATAGACTTGAGAACACGTACTGTACAAGCTCACTTACATAGTATATAACATATTCTGTTATGAACCAGAGAACACTATGAACCTATGATGGCTAATGTCTTGCCTGGTGCAGCGTGTAAGTTATTAATTTCATTTATAAATAAAAATTGATTGGTTACTTATATATTGTTCTTCTTTGCATAGATCATGATAGATATTATGGACTAGATGTACATAGATTTTATTTATCCGCTTTCAGTCCAAATCCGCTTCGCTTCCGCTCCGAATCCGTAGTCTGATATAATCCGTATTCGAATCCGCATCCGGTCATTATCCGATCCGCTCCGAATCCGACAAAAAAATGTGGTAAAGGATATGGTAAAGGCATTATCCGATCCGTTTACATCCCTAGAAATTAGCGATGAAATAGGATACTTCTCTGTGTTTTAATTCCGCAAAAAGAAAGAGAGCTGGTGCAGATTCGAAACCCCGCCCCGCCGACTAAGTTTTTGCTGGTGCAACCATTGCGCCAACCCAGCCGGATCTGCTAGAAATGAACTTTCTCCTTCCTTTATTATATCTTCCCCCGTTTTTCATTTTTCATTTTCCTTTTTTTTGTTTTTTGTTTTCTGTTTTTTTTCATCCTGGTTCGTTGAATTGTTTGCAAATACGTGGACTTTCCTTTTAAATTGATGATTTATTTTGAAATTTGATGAATTTGTTTTTCAAATTTGTGAACATTTCCCAAATCGATGAACTTTTTTTCAAATTCAGTGAACTTTTTTGAAAATCGATGAACTTTTTTCAGGATCGATGAACTTTTTTCAAATCTGATGAACTCTTTTTCAATTTTGATGAACTTTTTTCAATATAGTTGGCTTTCTTCAAATCAGATGAACTATTTTTCAAATTTGGTGAACTTTTTTTAAAAATTCATTGAACTTTTCTTCAAAATTGCTGAACTTTTTTCAAAAGCGATGAACTTTTTTCAGATTTGTGAACTTTTTTGAATTTTGTGATTTTTTTGGGATTTTTTGTTTGAAAAAAGATTGTGAAATAGTCAACTGGCCCGGTCAACCATTGACCACGAGATGGGAAACGAAGCACTGCCCTGAACCAGCGATCCCACGAGACGGTGAACCAGCGATCCAGACGGGGAACGAGAAACTCCCGAAGCAGCGATCGCCTCCTTTCTTGGGCCCGCCCACGGGAGCTGGCGCATGATGCGCTGCGGGCGCTGGTTGAGGAAAGCGGCGCTTAGAGCGCCAACTAGGAGCTCCCTAACCTCTAACTGTCAAACGTGCTGATTGCTGAACGGCCCAAGTCCAAAAGTAGCCCATCCCACAATTGATGCATTGATTTATCCACATTGACGAGTCAATTTGGCTATCGTCTCGCCCATGTTAGGGTTTCATCGAGCATCGCCGTCAGGAGCTGGCAAAGGTGCGGCTGCCAAGCGCGGGGGTGCTTCGCGCCTATCGGCTGCCCGCCAAATCTGAGGCCGATCAATCCAACCATCTATTTTCTCACTGCAATTCTCCCACGTCAAGTCAAGCGTGAGTCCAAACCTGATCTGGTGATTCCCATATAGCTAGGCATATTAATAATGCAAGTCCAAACCTGATCTGATCTTTATTTCGTGCAGTACTAAGCTGAATCGCTAGTGGGGTGATCACCTGCCGTTGATCTGTGGTTATGGCGTCACATCTGAATCTCGAGATGATAATGGAATTTGCAATGCAAGCATGGATTATAAGGACATAAGGTAAGAGAGTATCTTCTGGAAGTCTAATTATTTATTTTCTAATTTTTCTATGATTCACCATTCATGAGATTATCAAACATGCTTTCAAAAGAAGGTACCTACCAATAAATTTCGTTTTAGCTTGACAACTTGCAATGCACATTTGAAAAGTAAAGTTCTTCGACCATGATTTGCCTATAATGGGAAGAAAAAAGCTGTAAATTCATGGCCGCTGAGACTATTGACTTATTAGATTAGCTTGGTGGATTCCGAGTTCCATTTAAACAGACAAAATTATGGCTTGCTTTAGTTGGAAAAGCATATGCTGTTATTCAAGATTTGACTTATACTTGTGCTAGGTTTTATGCGCGATCCTCTTCGCCCCCCCCCCTATGTTCAAATCCTGGCTCCGCCCCTGTGTCTGCGAATGAAAGGTTGTACTGAACTCTAGCTTGGTACCCAAAGTCTGGTGCAGCTGATTCGAAAACTTCGAGGTAAACTGTGTTCCTCTATCTGATACGAAGGTCCTCGGAACTCCATGCAGACATACGATCCTGGTCATATATATCTTGGCCAACTTCGCGCTTGTATAAGTAGTTTTCACTGGGATAAAGTGAGCCATTTTGGTCAAATGATCCACTACTACCCAGATAGAATCATATCCCGATTGGGTCCTGGGTAATCCGGT
>LR880969.1:12445071-12457710 GCA_904067115.1 Aegilops sharonensis | reverse complement strand
GATGATAGGCGTGCTGGACCATTTCAGAGGCTTGCGTGACTCGACGGATGGTTCTGCCGCATTGACTTCCCGCATCCACTGCTTGAGTTGGCGGTGTGAAGTATGCAGAGAAGCACCGCCGTCAACGCACAAGACCTCTGTGGCTTTCTGGAACTCCTGCTCATCGGTCTCGTCATCATCCATATCTTCATCGTCGTCGTCATCTTCATCCTTGTCGCGGCCACGGGGAGGTCTGTCTCCTTGCCGCTGCTTGGCCTTGCCGCGGTGTCCTCCTCGGCCGAGGCGTTTCTTGCTAGCTCCTCCAGCACCTTCCTGGGCCTTCTCCTTGTCGCGTCACTCGTATTCAGCCTTTTGCTGCTCGACAAGCTGCTCGACCTTCTTGCAGCTCTGGAGGTCATGGCCCTTGGTGCGGTGGATCTTGCAGTACTGCTTGTTGGTGCCGTCCTGCTTGTCGGCGACCGCCACAGCCTGGCAGTTGGTGCCCGCGGCAATCTCCTTGCCGGAGCTACCAGCTTTGGCTTTCTTGGCGCCACCTCCGTCGCTGGACTGCTCAACGACTAGCACATCTTTGCCTTTCTTTTTCCTGTTGTTCCGCCGCCGGTTTTTCTTTGCCGGGGCGGCCTCCTCACTATCAGATCCTCCTGCTTCTATATTCTCTCCGGGGAGTTTCCTCCCTTCGTCAGCACGTGCACACTTGTCGGCCAGGGCATACAGCTCACTGACATCTCTGATCTTGCACATCTCCATCTCCTCCCGCATCCTGTGGTTGCGCACGTTCTGATGGAACGCGCTGATTACCGCGGCAGGGTGGACATCTGGGATGTTGTGCTGTACACGGCTGAATCTCTGAATGTACTTGCACAGGGGCTCTCCTTCCTTCTGGGCGAGCAGATGAAGGTCGCTCTCTTGGCCATGAGGCTTGTGGCCGCCTGTAAAGGCACCGACAAATTGATGGCATAGATCCGCCCAGGAGGATATGGAGTTGTCCGACAAGTGCATGAGCCAGGATCTGACATTGGGCTTGAGTACCAGCAGGAAGTAGTTGGCCAGGATCTTGTCGTCCCGCCCCCCGGCAGCTTGCACCGCGATGGTCTAGATGCTGAGGAACTCCGACGGGTGCGACTTGCCGTCATACTTCTCTGGTACGTCTGGCTTGAAAGTCTTCATGCTGGGCCACTGGACTTGCCGCAACTCACGAGTGAACGCAGGGCAACCTACCGCGTACGGCAAGTCGCCTGGTTCCCCTGGTGCATGCATGTCGACAGAGGGCCCAGCGCGCTGGTCTGATTGACGCCGCGCTTCTCTTCGGCGCTCGATGCGAGTTCGAGCGTCTTCTTGCTGTCGTTCATGAAGAACTTGGCGCTGATCGCGATGAGCTCGTGGATCCGATGATGCGGTGGAGTCGCTGTCGGGGTGGATCCGGCGAGTCGGTGATCTTGGCCTTCGGGGTGGAGAGTGCACGGTGGTTGCACCCCCACCGGTTTCGTCGCCATCAGCTCGTGCCTGGCAGTCCTGCCGCGGCAGCAATGCACTCGGTTGCCGTGGAGTTTCGCCGTTGGCAAAGCCGATGAGACTCTGAATGGTGGCCCTCCATTCATCGACCTTGTCTGCCATTGGAGGGTAATCCAGGAGCAGTTGAGCTCTCGCCAAGGCTTCTGCTGGAGTGGTGGGCGGCAGTGGCGAACGGCGCGAGGAGCGAGATATGCTCGGACTTCTAACTATGTTAGAAGGAGCAGTATCCCGTCCAGGCGACCGTGCCTCGCTCGTGCCAGCCTTTTGGCGTGCATGCTGGTCTTGAGCATCCCGAGATCCACCAGCTCGATCTTGGCCCAACGAACGTATGGTACTGCGAGTACCATGACGCTGTCGGTCCCGCGCCTCCTGAGATGGGCGCGGTGCATGTACGGATGCCGAGGTCTGCGCAGCCTTGTCCTTGGACCTGGCAGCACCATGGGCTCCCTCGTCGACGCCCGTTCTTCCGCCGGCGTCTACCCCACCACCCGTTTGCTCCGGTGGTGGTGGGATCGACGTGGACGGATCAGCTGCCGCCGAAGCCTTCTTCTTCGGTGGCATGTCGATGAAGAAGATGAAGATGTTGCTCGTGTGAACGCCGGATCAGGTTCACCCAATCTCGACAGCCCCCTACCTGGCGCGCCAAAGATGTCGGGGAAGCTGATCCACGAACACCTATGGGACCGGCGGACCGAGCCCCTTTCGGTTCGGCGGGGGGCGGAGATCGCACGAAGAGCAGATCGAGGCGAAGCACACGAGCAGTTTACCCAGCTTCGGATCTCTCCGGAGAGATAACACTCCTACTGCTGCATGTCTGAGTGTATTGAGTTCTTGCTTGGGAGCGCTGAGTGCTATAGTACACACCAGCTGCTAACGAGACCTAGCGTGGGTGTTTTCTGCCTTCGAACCCCCCTCTACGTTACGCATGGGCCTCCTTTTATATGCTCAAGGGGTCTCCGACAGGTGGCAACGTAGACAAGGGCAAAAATGGAAAAGGAATTGCGGTTGGTACAGCTACCTGTACAGTGTATCATACCTAACCCTGACGGCAGGGGACAAAGGCATTAAATGCCCGTCTACGTCGCCCAAACAGTGCAAACAGGGACTGTCAGGGGTGCCACCGCTTGCCACGATGGCAATCTTGTCAGCGTCGCTTGCCACCGCGCTCCGCTGGCCGCACAGCCTCTTGCCACGCGCGCTTGGAAAGGTCCCAGGGCGACACGTTGGTGGATGTGCTGGAGCGCAGGTACAGATTGGTAGTTTACCGCGGCAAGCGCCTTGCCGCGTTCGTTGTCTTGTCGCGTCCGGAAGCTTGTCGCCCACCGGGCCTTGCCGGGACGTGTGGCACGTCGCGGCAAGTTCCTTGAGATGCCTTGGTTGGCCTTCCCGGCAAGCTCTTCTTGCCGGGGCCTTGTCTCCTAGATGCCCTGGGTGGCCTTCCAGGCAAGCTCCTCTTGCCGGGGCCTTGTCTCCTTGGCTTGAATACTTTGTTCTTGAATGGCTCCAAAGGAACCACGGAGGACCTTGACGGTCACCCGGCAAGCCTTGCCGCGGGGTGCTGCAACTGCCCGTGCACGAGTTCGGGATACTAGGGTACCCCTACTCTAGTACACCGACAGATATGATGAGAACAGACCCGGGGGCCATATTCACTAGTGGCTTCTCTCAAGAGCATAAGTATTCTACAGTGGGTGAACAAATTACTGTTGAGCAATTGACAGAATTGAGCATAGTTATGAGAATATCTAGGTATGATCATGTATATAGGCATCATGTCCGAAACATGTAAACCGACTCCTGCCTACATCTACTACTATTACTCCACTCATCGACCGCTATCCAGCATGCATCTAGAGTATTAAGTTCAAGAAAACAGAGTAACGCCTTAAGTAAGATGAAATGATGTAGAGGGATAAATTCATGCAATATGATAAAAACCCCATCTTGTTATCCTCGATGGCAACAATACAATATGTGCCTTGCTGCCCCTACTGTCACTGGGAAAGGACACCGCAAGATTGAACCCAAAGCTAAGCACTTCTCCCATTGCAAGAAACACCAATCTAGTAGGCCAAACCAAACTGATCATTTGAAGAGACTTGCAAAGATAACCAATCATACATAAAAGAATTCAGAGAAGATTCAAATATTGTTCATAGATAAACTTGATCATAAACGCACACTTCATTGGTCTCAACAAAGACACCGCAAAAAGAAGATTACATCGAATAGATCTCCACGAGAGAGGGGGAGAACATTGTATTGAGATCCAAAAAGAGAGAAGAAGCCATCTAGCTACTAACTATGGATCCGAAGGTCTGAAGTAAACTACTCACACTTCATCGGAGAGGCTATGGTGATGATGTAGAAGCCCTCTGAGGGAGTCCTGGATTAGGGGGTGTCCGGATAGCCGGACTACCATCATCAGCCGAACTATCATTTGCCGGACTATCATCATCGACCGGACTCCAAGACTATGAAGATACAAGATTGAAGACTTCCCCCCGTGTCCGGATGGGACTTCCCTTGGCGTGGAAGGCAAGCTTGGCGATATGGATATGTAGATCTCCTACCATTGTAACCGACTCTATGTAACCCTAGCCCTCTCCGGTGTATATATAAACCGGATGGCTTTAGTCCGTAGGAAAACAATCACAACAACCCTTACAATCATACCATAGGCTAGCTTCTAGGGTTTAGCCTCCTTGATCTCGTGGTAGATCCAGTCTTGTAAACATCCACAATATCAATATCAATCAAGCAGGACGTAGGGTTTTACCTCCATTAAGAGAGCCCGAACCTGGGTAAACATCGTGTCCCTTGTCTCCTGTTACCATCTGCCTAGACGCACAGTTCGGGACCCCCTACCCGAGATCCGCCGGTTTTGACACCGACATTGGTGCTTTCATTGAGAGTTCCTCTGTGTCGTCACCGATAGGCTTGATGGCCTCTTCAATCAACAACGACGCAGTCCAGGGTGAGACCTTTCTCCCTGGACAGATCTTCATATTCGGCGGCTTCGTACTGCGGGCCAAACTCCCTTGGCCATCTGGAGCAGATCGAGAGCTACGCCCCTGGCCGTCAGGTCAGGTTTGGAAGCTTAAACTTCATGGCCGATATCCGCGGGGACTTGATCCTCGATGGATCTGAGCCACAGCCGAGCGTGTTGCGCTGTCATGATGGGCATGACCTAACTCTGCCGCCGGACAGCCCCTTGGAGGCCGCACCCGGATCCGGTCCGACTTATAGTCCGGAGCCGATCGCTCGAATCGAGGACGGATGGCTGGACACCGCCTCGGGAGCCGCAATTCCTACGGCGATGGAGCCGAACACTTACCTTGTCCCACGTAAAGCCCATGACTCCGAGGTGCCGGACTCCGAACCTCCTGCGCCCCTGCCAGTCGAATCCGATTGGGCGCCGATCTTGGAATTCACCGCTGCGGACATCTTTCAGCACTCGCCCTTCGGTGACATCATAAACTCATTGAAACATCTCTCGCTATCCAGAGAGCACTGGCCGAACTACGGCCAGGATGGTTGGGACGCGGATGACGAAGAAATTCAGATCCCACCCACCACCCACTTCGTAGCCACCGTCGACGATTTAACCGACATACTCGACTACGCCTCCGAAGACATCGACGGTATGGACGACGATGCCGGAGACTACCAAGAACCAGTGCCTACAGGACACTGGAAGGCCACCTCGTCATACGACGTATACATGGAGGACACCCCGAAGGAAAGCGATAACGAGGAACAACGGGACACGACAGAGGATAATCTCGCCGATAAAGAACCAAAACGGCGACGCAAACGCTGCCCCAAGTCCCGCCTCGATCAAAGCAGCCTTCCTAATGACCCAGCGATAGAGCAGGGCAAGCCAGCCGATGACGAACAGGACGGGCCGGATATTCAGCCCCTTCACGAAGCAATCAATAGTCCGGCCACAACACCAGAGCATAAGAACATACGCAAAAAGCTCGCCGCTGCTGCAAGAAGTTTGAAGAAGGCGAAACGGAAGCTCAAAACAGCAGAAGACACGCTCAGAATGAAGTGGAGCAAAGTATTCAAGACCGCAGACAAATATGGCAACGGCCATCAAACCAAGAGCTACCCGAAGCGCAAGTTGCTGCCAGAATTTGACGAGGAAGCCATCGAGCCTTCACAATCAAAAAATAAAGAGGCCGCCTGGCCGGATAGACGGCCAGACGACAGGTCCAAAACGACAAATGGGGCTGCACACAAGCCGAATTATAATCCTGGTAAAACGGACGGCCCAACTACGTCCATCTACGGGCCAAAAAAGAGGACCCCAGGAAGTAACATACCACGACAAGTGTTCAAAGACAGCGGCACTCCCAAATACAGGGGCGCCGCACACCAGCTATGTTTCACCGATGAGGTGCTGGATCATGAATTTCCAGCAGGGTTTAAACCCATAAACATAGAGGCATACGACGGCACAACAGACCCCGGAGTCTGGATAGAAGACTACATACTACACATACACATGGCTAGAGGAGATGATCTCCACGCCATAAAATACCTACCCCTCAAACTCAAAGGGCCAGCTCGGCATTGGCTCAAAGGCCTCCCAGAAAATACTGTGGGAAGTTGGGAAGAGCTTGAGGACGCGTTTAGAGCAAATTTTCAAGGGACTTATGTCCGACCTCTGGATGCAGACGATTTGAGTCATATAACCCAACAGCCCGGAGAATCAGCGCGCAAATTCTGGAACAGGTTCCTTACCAAAAAGAACCAAATAGTCGACTGTCCGGACGCAGAAGCCCTAGCAGCTTTTAAACACAACGTCCGTGATGAATGGCTTGCCAGACACCTCGGCCAAGAGAAGCCAAGAACAATGGCCGCGCTAACAAGCCTCATGACGTGCTTCTGCGCAGGAGAAGACAGCTGGCTAGCAAGATGCAGCACCAGCGACCCGAGTACATCCGAGATCAGAGATGGAAACGGAAAATCACGGCGCAGGAAAGATCAGCGCCGGAATAAAGAAAATAGCCCGCAGGGCACAGCGGTCAACGCCGGATTCAAAAGCTCGCGGCCGAACAATACAACACGGCCTCTTAAGGAGAACAGAGACGAGCTATCAAATTTAAACAAAATTTTAGATCGGATATGTCAAATCCACAGTACCTCCGGAAGGTCTCCAACCATACCAACCGAAATTGTTGGGTTTTTAAACAGTCCGGCAGACTCAACGCCGGACACAAGGGGCTCGATGCGCCAAACGAGGACGATGATGAGCCCCACCAGCAGAGCACCGGAAGTCAAAAGAATTCCCCACAAGAAGTCAAAACAATAAACTCACTTCACGTGATAGTACGAAAAGCCAACACGGCACTCGCCAAGACAAGTGTCGGACGATCCACTCCAGTGGACCGAGATTGGATGTAAAAACCAATCACTTTCGGCCACCTGGATTAGTCCAGAAGTATCCGGAACACAGGATAGACTGCCCTGATATCGGATCCCACAATAGGCGGACTGCACTTAACGCAGGTGTTGATGGACGGCGGCAGTGACTTAAACTTGTTATATCCGGACACAATCCGCAAATGGGGATAGACCCTATTACAACTCATCATAGCCACACTTCCTTTAAAGGAGTGGCGCCAAGCCCTTAAGCCAGCTATCAAGCACCACGGGATGAGAAGCTCTCGTCCGCTTCAAATGCAATACAACATCACGCGTCTCTTACGCTTAAAATGCCCGGTCCACGTGGCATCATTTCATTAAAAGGTCGCTTGAGACCCCGGACACGGCTGGACGAGTCCGGAATAAATAAGCTAGGGGCTACCTAGCCGCACATTCCTTCACAAGGGTTTGCACATATAAGCCATAATGAGCTAGCATAGGCTCAGCTTCCTTAATCCCTATTTTCAATTTTTTATGCACTTTCTCGCACGATTTCTTTTCCAACCAAGTTCTTCTCTTTTTACAGATGAACAGCGTGCACACCCGTCCAGGATACGGCACAACGGAGACACAGGCGCAGACGTGCAGTAGGGACCCGTTGCAAGGACTCTTTTCAGACTAAGACCCTACGTAAACCTTTCTTACTGTCTCTTGTTGCTATAATCCCCTGGTTTTTCAGTATAACCAGAGTGGAGACTGGCATTTTGGCATCGGCCGCGCCAGTAGAACCTGCCCATACCTGGACACAAGGGGCTTAGGGCTTTGTTTTGCCCGCTATTATAATGACCGAACACCTTCGGGAGTGTTCGGCGTCTCGAGTTAGGCCTTATATGCATCAGCTCCGAATCATGCCTTTGGTCAAATGTTGGGTTTGCCCGGCTCCTGTGTTTTGCTGCCTTACGTTCCGTATCATCGGCTAACGCGGCTCCAGGAGAACTACTGCGATTGTGCCCCAGTTCGGCTGGGCGAGCACCTCAGTAGAGAAAGCCGAAAACTGACTGTCATGATACAGCGAGAGACTGGTCAACCACTCGATCGACCTTGGGAATGTTTAGGATTCCTCCGCTTTGATGAAGGGCCGTTTCCCGGCCAGGCACATACGCGCCCTGAATTTGGAGAGCACGGTGCCCCCAGGGGCTATGTCGTAGCCCCACCCTCGAACTCCATGGCTAAGTGAAAGTGATAAAGCATTATAGTCCGGTTGCCTCGTTTGCTACGCTACCACCTCCTTTACAGGACCGAGACGTCGGATTAAGTGTGAAAACGCGCTATTTTTTGCGAACGCCCCCGCACCCTTGTGCGTGGGGGCTGAAGCCAACGACTGCCATCTTTCAGGTTATACATACGTATACATGAACGGCCGCAAAGGAGATATTCTATTACTTGAACGCACAAGTATAAAAGGTGCTTACATCATAAAAATCGTTTTTACATCATATAAACGTTCATTCGAACGTAACATTTTTCGAGCACTGCGACTCTATTACACGAGCACCAGGCAGCACTTCGCCAAAATAGTGCTCGGCGGGTAGCCGGTTATTATCCGGGCCCGGGGTCGCAACAGCGGTGGCATCCATCTCTGTCCAATGTGTCTTCACACGGGCAAGCGCCATCCGCGCACCCTCTATGCAGGCCGACCGCTTCATCGCCTTGATATGCGGCACCGCCCCAAGAAATTGCTGCAATAAGCCAAAGTAACTCTTCGGCTGGGGCCTATCCGGCCGGATATGGGTCACTATATCCGCCATAGCAAGCCCGGACAACCTATTTAGCTCAGCCCACTCAGCCAAACGATCGGTCAGCGGAAGTGAACGCTCCGGACTATGGAATTGAGACCAAAACAGCTCTTCCATCAGGTGATCCTTCTGGCTTCGAAAATGCACAACGACATCCGCCGCACTCGCTGCTAAGTCCATATAAGGGTCCTCCGGACACCACAATTGGCCCAGTTGAGCATATTTTGAATCGCAGCAGAAAAGGCTTGCCAGCTACAATCTCCCCGGCCTGGCGCACCTCTTCCTTCATGGCCCGCATTGCAGAGCGGGCATTCTTGGCTTTCGCGGTGGCCTTCCGCAGGTCTTCCTGCCCCGCTAGGCGCTCCTTCCCAAGAGCCTCATTGCGGTCGGTAGCCTCTTTTAACTTCACAGCCACTTCGGCTACCTCTTCCCTGCTCCAGCAGTGTGCGGCCTTTTCGGCCGCTAACCCCTCGGCCACCTTCGAGGCTGCCGCATCACTCCTTCTGGCCTGCTCCTTGGCTTGAGCAAGTTCGGCCCGAAGACTCTCCACGGCAGCGGCACTATCTGCATTTCACGGAAATTTTGTAAGGGGTTGGCTTCGGCTCCCTTACCAGGTGTCCGCGCAGTAACACTTACCTTGCGACTCATCAATTCGCCTATTGATCAGCGCGATGTCCTCATCCGCCACATCGAGTTGCCGCTTTAGTTCAGCAACTCTATAAGTCCGGCTGGCCCCCGGACGACCCGCCACCTGCATAGGCACGACGGGAATTTATAACCTGCGATTTTGATCCTCGGCACGCTGTCGATATCGACAACCTACCGAGTCTCAGGGGCTACTATCTATACAGGGCGCATTCTATATGCAAAACTGTTAAAAGGTGTGTCATTTTTACATACCTCAAACCCCGTCAGTAAACTCCTGACGGCATCATGCAACCCGCCTTCGGCGGACGCAATCCTTTCAATCACCATGCTCATCAATGCGTGTTGATCTTCTGAGATAGACGCCTTCTCAAGCAGATCCTTCAGCCGTACACCAGTTGGTGCCGAACTATCCGGCTTGGCCACACTCGGGGGCTCCCTCCGTGACGACACTTCAGGCTCGTCCGCCCTATCCAACGGCGCCCCTGACGGGGGCGTCTCGCTCTCTATCATCTCCGGACGAAGGTCCCCCGAAGACGAGCTCATCTGCGAAGGACGGAGATCCGAACTACAAGGTAAAAACTTTTGTTATCCTCAGAAGCACAAATAGGGATGTCCCTTATTATAAAACTCCTTTCTTTCTACTTACGGCTCGTTGGAGGGCTGGCTCATTGAGGGAGATTGTGCGTCCAGGGCTTCCCCGGATGCAGGACCCTCCGGCGACGATTTCTTCCCCCTTTTAGGGGCTTTTTGCCCTGGGTCCTCGGAGGCAGTCCTCTTCTCCCCTTGGTAGGAGGGATTCTCGATCCCCCCTCGTTCAAAAGCCTCCTTAGGCGAGGCAGTAGCTTTCCTGCTTTCCCCTTCGCTTTCCTCCGAAGGCGCAACCTCCAGCATCCGGACCAGCACGGGATCCGGCGCTGTCTCGGGGAGGGGGGCCAGACACCGTATTAATTTTGCTTCCGCTATCCACTCCTGTGTAGAAGGAGATCGGTCATAAGGCGGATCATCGAAAGGCAGGCAAACGGTATGTCCGGACTTGGAACTACTTACCTGAGTATCCGTGCGATTGCAGCTTAGTCCAGCATCCTCGGTCAATTCCGGACGCACCTCTTGCGATCCGAAGAATAAGTTATACATCTCCAGGGGTGTCATACCCATGAAGTGTTGAAGAATCTGTGGGCCCTCCGGATTGAACTCCCATAGCCGGAGAGGACGGCGTTTGCAGGGCAGGAGACGCCTAATTAGCATAACCTGCATCACCACCACCATATCGATCTCCCTCGTTAAGAGATCTCGAATCCGGCCCTGCAGTAGGGGCACGTCCTTTGACGGCCCCCAGTTGAGCCCTTGGTTGACCCATGACATTCGTCGTGGAGGTCCCGGGCGGAATAGGGGCGGCGGCTTTTGTCTGCGGCCCCTCGGAACGGTAATATAGAACCACTCTTGCTGCCACAGGCCGAGCTCCTCTTGGAAGGAGCCGGCGGGCCACGGGGCATCGGCCCTCCTACTTATGGCCGCCCGGCCACACTCCGCTTGACGCCCCCAATCATCTTCAGCGCCACATTGAAAGTCTTCAGCCACAGGCCGAAGTGTGGGGTCACGCGGAGGAAGGCCTCGTAGATGAAGATGAATGCGGATATATGGAGGATGGACTCCGGAGCCAAGTCGTGGAATTCCAACCCATAGTAAAACATGAGCCCTCTCACAAAAGGATCCATCGGGAAGCCTAAACCCCGACGGAGGTGGGATACAAAAACGACATACTCGCCGGGCTCGGGGGTGGGGATGGCCTGCCCGTCGGCAGACAGCCTGTGCGAAATCTCAAAAGACAGGTACTTGGCATCCCGCAGCTTTAGCACGTCCTCCTCCGTGACGGAGGAGGGCATCCACCGGCCCTGGAGGTCGGAACCGGACATCGTTGAAGGTCCGAAGCGCTCGAATCTGGAGCTCTAGGTGCTGGAACTTGGAGCGTGGAGAAGATTCGATGGTGGATTGAAGAAAAAGAAACGAGCCTTGGTCCCGTTATAAAGAGGGACAATACCAAGAGCCGTCTCCGTGACCGTTTGGGACTCGCCTTCGATAGAGGGGGCATGGTGAACGGGCGCGGTTGGGTTACCCACGCCCGTATTGATGAGAATCCCGGATTAAGGGGAAACACGATCTCTGCTTCGACAAGACGTGCCAAGGAAACCGCTTCGCTAAACGCGCTGAGGTGGTAAAGTAAAAAACAATTCGAGTAATGGCTTGGTAGTGGTGTGATGTCATGCCACGGAAACCGTCAGCAGATTGAGCTTGTGTATATATTGTTATTCTCTCTACGGTGGAATGTGGAATTTATTTTGCAGAGCCGGACAATATCTTGGTGTCCCCAATCTTCTACCATTTGGAGGAGGAACCCGCCTTGCAATGCCAAGCAATATACACGCCGGACTTATCGTCATTGAAGCCTGGTTCAGGGGCTACTGAGGGAGTCCTGGATTAGGGGGTGTCCGGATAGCCGGACTACCATCATCAGCCGAACTATCATTTGTCGGACTATCATCATCGACCGGACTCCAAGACTATGAAGATACAAGATTGAAGACTTCCCCCCGTGTCCGGATGGGACTTTCCTTGGCGTGGAAGGCAAGCTTGGCGATATGGATATGTAGATCTCCTACCATTGTAACCGACTCTATGTAACCCTAGCCCTCTCCGGTGTCTATATAAACCGGATGGCTTTAGTCCGTAGGACAACAATCACAACAACCCTTACAATCATACCATAGGCTAGCTTCTAGGGTTTAGCCTCCTTGATCTCGTGGTAGATCCACTCTTGTAAACATCCACAATATCAATATCAATCAAGCAGGACGTAGGGTTTTACCTCCATTAAGAGGGCCCGAACTTGGGTAAACATCGTGTCCCTTGTCTCCTGTTACCATCCGCCTAGACGCACAGTTCGGGACCCCCTACCCGAGATCCGCCGGTTTTGACACCGACACCCTCCATGGTGGATTCCCCTTTCGGTGGAGCTCCGGAACAGGCCCCAAGATGTGATCTCGTGGGTACAGAAGGTTGCGGCGTTGGAATTAGGTTTTTGGCTCCATATCTGATCGTTTGGGGGTACGTAGGTACATATAGGAGAAAGGAGTATGTCGGTGGAGCTTCGTGGGGTCCACGAGGGTGGGGGCGCGCCTGGGGGGGGGGGGTAGGGCACGCCCCCTACCTCATGCCCACCTCGTGGCTTCCTTGACGTAGGGTCCAAGTCTCTTGGATCATGTTCAGTGAGAAAATCACGTTCCCGAAGGTTTCATTCCGTTTGGACTCC
>LR880969.1:12423550-12434594 GCA_904067115.1 Aegilops sharonensis | reverse complement strand
AATGGGTGCAAGCATGAGTAGGATATAAATCACCATGAACATAAATATTGTGGAGGCTATGTTGATTTTGTTTCAACTACATGCGTGAACATGTGCCAAGTCAAGCCACTCGAATCGTTCAAAGGAGGATACCACCCTATAGTACCACATCACAACCATTTTAATAGCATGTTGGCACGCAAGGTAAACCATTATAAACTTCTAGCAAATTAAGCACGGCATGAGCAACTATAATCTCTAATTGTCATTGCAAACATGCCTCATTCATAATAGGCTGAATCAGGAACGATGAACTAATCATATTTACAAAAACAAGATAGGTCGAGTTCATACCAGCTTCTCTCATCTCAATCAGTCCATCATATATCGTCATTATTGCCTTTCACTCGCACGACCGAACAATGTGGATAATAATAATAGTGCACGTGCATTGGACTAAGCTGGAATCTGCAAGCATTTAATACAAGGGAGAATAAAAGGTAATATGGGCTTTTGGTTAAATCAACAATAATGCATACGAGAGACACTCAAAATTTTCATCATGGTCTTCTCTTCTCGACCCCCAAAGAAAAGAAAAGAAATAAAACTATTTACACGGGAAAGCTCCCAACAAGCAAAAGAAGAACGAGATTTTTTTTTGGGTTTTCTTTTAGTTACTACTACTACACGCATGGAAAGTAAACTAGCTAAAAGCTACAACTATTTTTTTGTTTTTCTTAAGGTTTTTCAAACACACAAGAAGAAGGCTTAGAAAAAGAAAATAAACTAGCATGGATAGTACAATGAAAAAGTATGAGCACCGACAACTAGCATGAGTGTGTGAACATGAATGTAATGTCGGTGAGAAATACGTACTCCCCAAGCTTAGCCTTTTGGCCTAAGTTGGTCTATGGCCAAGGATCGAAGCTACTTTCTCCGGTGTACTGAGGAGGGTCCTTAGGGTGCCACTGGTTGGCGATCTCCTCCGGATCCCACTGATAAACAGACTGTCGATAAGGGCCAAGTGGTGGCTCAGGCTCAGGCTCTGGGACTTGTGTCAGCCTCTAGTATGCATAAATGGCCTGTGGCAAGATGAGGTACGTGCCTGAAAGTATGTTAAACAAAGAGGGTGCATGCAAGGTAATAATCTCACAATGAGTTTTATCAAATATCAAATTATACTTAAGCATCTTCTTCTTATTTTTAACAATAAATTCATGTGCTACCAAACTCTTATAATCTAGAAAAGCAGGGGGCAACAACTTTTCCTCTTTCTCATAATGCCTAATAGGTATATTAAAGTGTTCAGCAAGGCGTGAAGCAAAGATGCCTCCGTAGATGGGGCCCTTTGTATGGTTCTGACCTAATCATTTAGCAACAGTAGCGCCTAAGCTGAAAGTTGTATCACGAAACAAAGCATGGCGCAAAATGACAAGATCAGGGGCACTAAAATTTCCACTGTTCCCGCGACCAATTAAGCATCTACTAGCAAATACCGCAAAGTAACGTAGAACAAGAAAATGTATACTAGTAATTCTTGCATCGGAAACTTTCCTCGTTTCTCCTACAGCAATTCTATCAATAAATCCATCCACATCACTATGGTGTGGTTCCTCGATGCTGCCCACAAAGGGTATCTTGCAGACGCAACAAAAATCATGGAGCGACATCTCCTTAACTTCATCATATAAGTGAAACTCCACTGAAGGTGGTGATTTCTTAGCATGGAAATAAAAATTTTGCACGAAAATATTAGTGAGTAGGAGATACTGTTCACGCTGGTCGTGGAGGAAGTCGGTGAGGCCTGCATTCTCAGCCAACTAATTAAAGTCATCATAAATTCCAGCGGCTCTCAAGAACGCATCACATGGCCAGTCGCACGGCCGAACCTCTGCAGTGCGAGGAATGTTGTATTTGGGCTTTTTATTTTCCTCATTCGGCTTATCCTTCGAGCTTCGGCTCGAAGAGCCCCTCAACAATCTCTTCAACATTTTCTTTCTCTGAAAAATTTCTGAAATTTTAGTGACTCAAAATAAAAATGAACCAAACTCAACAAGATTGATAGCAACTACTCGCACAAGTGCCTAGAGGCTATATCATGCATTAAAACTACTTTGGACCATATAAATTTGACATGCAAGCTCAAGAACAGGGTCACCTTAGCAGCAAAAATTTGCAATAAATAAAGCACTAGAACAAAAACTAATTGGACCACTGGAGGAGTCACATACCAAAGAACAATCCCACAAAACAGTTTTGTGAGTGGAGCTTTGAGAGAGGAGATCGAAAATGGCAGCAAGATGAGCTAGAACACGGGTTTGAGCTCTGGGTGGATTTTTTATGGAGGAAGATGAAGTGAGTGGGTGTTGGAATAAGTGGAGGGGGTCCATGTGGGGCCCATGAGGTAGGGGGCGCGCCCCAGGGGGGTGGGCGCGCCCTGTGCCCTCATGGCCAAATTGTGGGCTCCCCTGGTGTGTTCTCAGTGCCAGAAATTCTTAAATATTCTACAAAAAATCATATTTCACTTTCAGGACATTTGGAGAACTTTTATTTTCGGGGTATTTTTATTGCACGGATAATTCAGAAAACAGACAGAAAATACTATTTTTGCTTTATTTAATCTAAATAACAGAAAGTAAAAGGAGGGTACAGAGAGTTTGTGCTTTCTATCTTCATCCATCTCATGCTCATCAAAAGGAATCCACTAACAAGGTTGATCAAGTCTTGTTAACAAACTCTTTCCGAATCGCATGAAACCGGAGAATTTTCGAATAACACTAGGTTACCTCAACGGGGATATGTATGTCCCCAACAATAAGAATATCATATTTCTTCTTGAAAGTAGGAAGAGGGAATTCAAAACCTCCAATAGTAATTGTTGAAAATTTTCCAATAGAATTGATACTGTGGACTTGAGGTTGTTTCCTCGGAAAGTGTACCGTATGCTCATTACCATTAACATGAAAAGTGACATTGCCTTTGTTGCAATCAATAACAGCCCCTGCAGTATTCAAAAAGGGTCTACCAAGGATAATAGACATACTATCGTCCTCAGGAATATCTAGAATAACAAAGTCCGTTAAAATAGTAACGTTTGCAACCACAACAGGAACATCCTCACAAATACCGATAGGCATAGCAGTTGATTTATCAGCCATTTGCAAAGATATTTCAGTAGGTGTCAACTTATTCAAATCGAGTCTACGATATAAAGAGAGAGGCATAACACTAACACCGGCTCCAAGATCACATAAAGCAGTTTTAACATAGTTTCTTTTAATGGAGCATGGTATAGTTGGTACTCCTAGATCTCCTAGTTTCTTAGGTATTCCACCTTTAAAAGTATAATTGGCAAGCATGGTGGAAATTTCAGCTTCCGGTATCTTTGTTTTATTTGTAACAATATCATATACTTAGCATAAGGATTCATTTTAAGCATATCAGTCAAACGCATACGCAAAAAGATAGGTCTAATCATTTCAGCAAAGCGCTCAAAATACTCATCATCTTTTTTCTCGGATGTTTAGGAGGAAAAGGCATGGGTTTCTGAACCCATGGTTCTCTTTCTTTACCGTGCTTCCTAGCAACAAAGTCTCTCTTATCATAACGTTGATTCTTTGATTGTGGGTTATCTAGATCAACAACAGGTTCAGTCTCTACATCATTGATATTGCTAGGTTGAGCATCAATATGAACAGTATCAAGAACATTATCACTAGGTTCATGTTCATTACGAGATTGTGTTTCAACATCAGAAATAGAAATATCATTGGGATTCTCAGGTGTGTCAACAACAGGTTCACTAGAAGCATGCAAAGTCCTATCATTTTTCTTTTTCTTCTTCTTAGAAGGACTAGGTTTATCAACATTAGTTCTCTGAGAATCTCGCTCAACTCTCTTAGGGTGGCCCTCAGGATACAAAGGTTCCTGAGTCATTCTACCCCCTCTAGTCATAACTCTAACAACATTATCATTTTTCTTGTTATTTAATTCATTGAGCAAACCATCTTGAGCTTTAAGCACTTGTTCTACCTGAGTGGTAACCATAGAAGCATGTTTACTAATAAGTTTAAGGTCACCCTTAACTATAGACATATAATCACTCAAGTGTTCAACCATATAAGCATTACGTTTCAATTGTCTACCAACATAAGCATTGAAGTTTTCTTGTTTAACAATAAAATTATCAAACTCATCCAAGCATTGGCTAGCAGACTTATTAAGAGGAATATCACCTTCATCAAACCTATAGAGAGAATTTACCTTTACTACCTGTGTCGGGTTATTTATTTCTTCAATAGGTGGTAAATTCTTAATATCTTCAGCTTTAATACCCTTTTCTTTCATAGATTTATTTGCCTCTTGCATATCTTCAGGACTGAGAAATAAGATACCCCTTTTTTTCGGAGTTGGGTTAGGAGTTGGTTCAGGAAGTGTCCAATCATTTTCATTACTCAATATATTATTCAATAGCAATTCAGCTTGCTCAACAGTTCTTTCCCTGAAAACACAACCAACACAACTATCTAGGTGGTCTCTAGAAGCATCGGTTAGTCCATTATAAAAGATATCAAGTATTTCATTTTTCTTGAGAGGATGATCAGGCAAAGCACTAAGTAATCGGAGAAGCCTCGCCCAAGCTTGTGGGAGACTCTTTTCTTCAATTTGCACAAAATTATATATTTCCCTTAAGGCAGCTTGTTTCTTATGAGCGGGGAAATATTTAGCAGAGAAGTAATAAATCATATCCTGGGGACTACGCACACAACCAGGAGCAAGAGAATTAAACCCTGTTTTAGCATCACCCTTTAATGAGAACGAAAATAACTTAAGGATATAGTAGTAACAAATTTTTTCCTCATGGGTGAATAGGGTGGCTATATCATTCAATTTAGTAAGATGTGCCACAATAGTTTCAAATTCATAGCCATAAAAAGGATCAGATTCAACCAAAGTAATTAACTCAGGATCGACAGAGAAATCATAATCCTTATCAGAAATACAGATAGGTGAAGTAGCAAAAGCAGGGTCATATTTCATTCTAGCATTCAAAGACTTTTCTTTCAGCTTAGCTAACAGTTTCTTAAGATCATATCTATCTTTGCAAGAAAAAAGGTCTCTAGCGGTTTCTTCATCCATAACACAACCCTCAGGCACATCAGGAAATTCATATAGGGGGAGAATCTTCATCATCACTTTCATCAATATTATCTGTTTCAATAATTTCATTCTCTCTAACCCTAGCAAGTTGTTCATCAAGAAATTCACCTAATGGCACAATATTATCAAGCATAGAAGTAGTTTCATCATAGGCATCATGCATATCAGAAGTGGCATCATCAATAACATGCGACATATCAGAATCAATAACAGGTGTAGGTGTCGCAAATTTACTCATAACAGAAGGTGAATCAAGTGCAGAGCTAGATGGCAGTTCCTTACCTCCCCTCGTAGTTGAGGGAAAAATCTTGGTTCCTTCATCTTTCAAGTTCCTCATAGTGATCAACAGATATAAATCCCAAGTGACTCAAAGAATAGTGCTATGCTCCCTAGCAACGGCGCCAGAAAATAGTCTTGATAACCCACAAGTATAGGGGATCGCAACAGTTTTCGAGGGTAGAGTATTCAATCCAAATTTATTGATTCGACACAAGGGGAGCCAAAGAATATTCTCAAGTATTAGCAGTTGAGTTGTCAATTCAACCACACCTGAAAGACTTAATATCTGCAGCAAATTATTTAGTAGCAAAGTAGTATGGAAGTAACGGTAATGGTGGCAAAAGTAACAGTAGCAATTTTTGTAGCAATCGTAACAGTGGCAACGGAAAAGTAACTAAGCAAAGATCAATATGTGAAAATCTCATAGGCAATGGATCAATGATGGATAATTATGTCGGATGTGAGTCCTCATGCAACAGTTATAACATAGGGTGACACAGAACTAGCTCCAGTTCATCAATGTAACGTAGGCATGTATTTCGAATATAGTCATACGTGCTTATGGAAAAGAACTTGCATGACATCTTTTTTCCTACCCTCCTGTGGCAGCGGGGTCCTATTGGAATTTAAGGGATATTAAGGCCTCCTTTTAATAGAGTACCGGACCAAAGCATTAACACTTAGTGAATACATGAACTCCTCAAACTACGGTCATCACCGGGAGTGGTCCTGATTATTGTCACTTCGGGGTTGCCGGATCATAACACATAGTAGGTAACTATTGACTTGCAAGATAGGATCAAGAACTCACATATATTCATGAAAACATAATAGGTTCAGATCTGAAATCATGGCACTCGGGCCCTAGTGACAAGCATTAAGCATAGCAAAGTCATAGCAACATCAATCTTAGAACATAATGGATACTAGAGATCAAACCCTAACAAAACTAACTCGATTACATGGTAAATCTCATCCAACCCATCACCGTCCGGCAAGCCTACGATGGGATTACTCACGCACGGTGGAGAGCATCATGAAATTTGTGATGGAGGATGGTTGATGATGACGATGGCGATGGATTCCCCTCTCCGGAGCCCCGAACGGACTCCAGATGAGCACTCCCGAGGAAGATTAGGGCTTGGCGGCGGCTCTGTATCATAAAACGCGATGAATCATTCTCTTTCATTTTTTCTCACCGAAAGTGAATATATAGAGTCAGGGTTGAGGTCGGTGGAGTCCCAGGGGGCCCACGAGGCAGGGGGCGCGCCCAGGGGGGCGCCCTGCACTCTCATGGACAGGGTGTGAGCCCCCTGATGCTGATTCTTTCGCCAGTATTTTTTATCATTTCCAAAACGTGTCTCCGTGGATTTTCAGGTCATTCTGATAACTTTTATTTCTACACAAAAATAACACCACGGCAGTTCTGCTGAAAACAACGTCAGTCCGGGTTAGTTCCATTCAAATCATGCGAGTTAGAGTCCAAAACAAGGGCAAAAGTGTTTGGAAAAGTAGATATGTTGGAGATGTATTAATGCTCAACACAAACACCAAATAACATTTATTTAGGTTCAATTCTATTCCTGAAGGTAGACGGAGTGTGCGATGGTGATCGTATCAACCTTGGAATTACTTCCAACACACATCGTCACCTCGTCCTTAACTAGTCTCTGTTTATTTTGCAACTCCTGTTTCGAGTTAATAGTCTTATTAATTGAACCATTATCAAATACTGAGGGGTTGCTATAAACACTAGTAAAGTACACATCAATAACATGTATATCAAATATACCTTTGTTCATTTTTCCATCATTCTTATCCGCCAAGTATCTAGGGCAGTTCCACTTCCAGTGACCATTTCCTTTGCAGTAGAAGCACTCACTTTCAGGCTTGGGTCTAGCTTTGGGCTTCTTCATGGGAGTGGCAACTTTCTTGCCATTCTTTTTGAAGTTTCCTTTTCTTTCCCTTGCCCTTTTTCTTGAAACTAGTGGTCTTGTTAACCATCAACACTTGATGCTATTTCTTGATTTCTACCTTCGCCGATTTTAGCATCGCGAAGAGCTTGGGAATCGTTTTCGTCATCCCTTGCATATTATAGTTCATCATGAAGTTGTAGTAACTTGGTGATAGTGACTAGAGAACTCTATCAATCACTGTCTTATCTGGAAGATTAACTCCCACTTGATTCAAGCGATTGTAGTACCCAGACATTCTGAGCACTGAGCTATTCTCCTCCATATTGTAGGCAAATTACTTGTCAGAGGTCTCATACCTCTTAGCACGGGCATGAGTCTGAAATATCATTTTCAGCTTCTTAGAACATCTCATATGCTCCATGGTGTTCAAAACATTTTTGAAGTCCCGGTTCAAAGCCGTAAAGCATGGTGCACTAAACTATCAAGTAGTCATCATACCAAGCTTGTCAAACATTCATAACGTCTGCATCTGCTCCTGCAATAGGTCTGTCACCTAGCGGTGCATCAAGGACATAACTCTTCTGTGCACCCGAGGATAATCCTCAGATCACGGACCCAGTCTGCATCATTGCTACTATCATCTTTCAACTTAGTTTTCTCTAGGAACATATCACAAATAAAATAGGGGAGCTATACGCGAGCTATTGATCTACACCATATATATGCAAATACTAACAGGACTAAGTTCATGATAAATTAAGTTCAATTAATCATATTACTTAAGGACTCCCACTTAGATAGACATCCCTCGAGTCATCTAAATGATCACGTGATCCAAATCAACTAAACCATGTCCGATCATCATGTGAGATGGAGTAGTCTTCAATAGTGAACATCTCTATGTTGATCATATCTACTATATGATTCACGTTCGACCTTTCGGTCTCCAGTGTTCCGAGGCCATGTTTGTAGATGCTAGGCTCGTCAAGTTTAACCTGAGTATTCCGCATGTGCAAAACTGTCTTGCACGCGCTGTATGTGAACGTAGAGCCTATCACACCCAATCATCACCTGGTGTCTCAGCACGACGAACTGTCGCAACGGTGCATACTTAGGGAGAACAATTATACCTTGAAATTTTAGTAAGGGATAATCTTATAATGCTACAACCGTACTAAGCAAAATAAGATGCATAAAAGATAAACATCACATGCAATCAAAATATGTGACATGATATGGCCATCATCATCTTGTGCCTTTGATCTCCATCTCCAAAGCACCGTCATGATTTCCATTGTCACCGGCTTGGTACCTTGATCTCCATGGTAGCTTCGTTGTCGTCTGGCCAAGTATTGCTTCTACAACTATCGCTAACGCATAGTGATAAAGTAAAGCAATTACATGGCGTTTGCATTTCATACAATAAAGCAACAACCATAAGGCTCCTACCAGTTGCCAATAACTTTTACAAAACATGATCATCTCCAATAACGTATATCACATCATGTCTTGACCATATCACATCACAACATGCCCTGCAAAAACAAGTTAGACGTCCTCTACTTTGTTGTTGCAAGTTTTACGTGGCTGCTACGGGCTTCTAGTAAGAACCGTTCTTACCTACGCATCAAAACCACAATGGTGATTTATCAAGTTTGTTGTTTCAACCTTCAACAAGGACCGGCTCCAGTCAAATTCAATTCAACTAAAGTTGGAGAAACAGACACCCACTAGCCACCATTATGCAAAACTAGTTGCATGTCTGTCGGTGGAACCGGTCTCATGAACGTGGTCATATAAGGTTGGTCCGGGCCGCTTCATCCAACAATACCGCCAAGTCAAAATAAGACATTGGTGGTAAGCAGTATGATGATCACCACCCACAACTCTTTGTGTTCTACTCGTGCATATCATCTACGCATAGACCTGGCTCGGATTCCACTGTTGGGGAACATCGCATGCAATTTCAAAAAAAATCCTATGCTCACGCAAGATCTTTCTAGGAGAAGCATAGCAACGATAGGGGGAGAGTGTGTCCACGTACCCTCGTAGACCGAAAGCGGAAGCGTTAGCTTAACGCGGTTGATGTAGTCGAACGTCTTGTCGATTCAACCGATCAAGCACCGAACGTACGGCACCTCCGAGTTCTTCACGTGTTCAGCTCGATGACGTCCCTCGAACTCTTGATCTAGCAAAGTGTCAAGGGAGAGTTCCGTCAGCACGACGGTATGGTGATAGTGATGGTGAAGTGATCCGTGCAGGGCTTCGCCTAAGCACTATGTGAATATGACCGGAGGCATAAACTATGAAGGGGGGCGCCGCACACGGCTAACAATGTTTGTTGTGTGTTCTAGTGGTGCCCCCTTCATATATATAGGTTGGAGGGGAGGAGAGGCAGCCAAGGGGGCGCCCCAAGTAGGAGTAATCCTACTTGGGGTCCTCCCAGTTCGGGGTTGCTGCCTCTTGAGCACTGCGTTGGTTTTCCCTTGAAGAGGAAAGGGTGATGCAGCACAGTAGCGTAAGTATTTCCCTCCATTTTTGAGAACCAAGGTATCAATCCAGTAGGAGGCTACACGCGAGTCCCTCGCACCCACACAATACAAACCAACCAACGCGATAAGGGGTTGTCAATCCCTTCACGGTCACTTACGAGAGTGACATCTGATAGATATGATAGGATAATATTTTTGGTATTTTTGTGATAAAGATGCAAAGTAAAATAAAAGCAAAGTAAATAACTAAGTGTTGCAAGATTAATATGATGAAGATAGACCCGGGGGCCATAGGTTTCACTAGTGGCTTCTCTCAAGAGCATAAGTATTTTACGGTGGGTGAACGAATTACTGTTGAGCAATTGACAGAATTGAGCATAGTTATGAGAATATCTAGGTATGATCATGTACATAGGCATCACGTCCGAGACAAGTAGACCGACTCCTGCCTGCATCTACTACTATTACTCCACTCATCGACCGCTATCCAGCATGCATCTAGAGTATTAAGTTCATGAAAACAGAGTAACGCCTTAAGCAAGATGACATGATGAGAGGGATAAATTCATGCAATATGATAAAAACCCCATCTTGTTATCCTCGATGGCAACAATACAATACGTGCCTTGCTGCCCCTACTGTCACTGGGAAAGGACACCGCAAGATTGAACCCAAAGCTAAGCACTTCTCCCATTGCAAGAAAGATCAATCTTGTAGGCCAAACCAAACTAATAATTCGAGCAGACTTGCAAAGATAACCAATCATACATAAAAGAATTCAGAGAA
Organism: Aegilops sharonensis; assembly: GCA_904067115.1. Lineage (NCBI taxonomy): Eukaryota > Viridiplantae > Streptophyta > Magnoliopsida > Poales > Poaceae > Aegilops > Aegilops sharonensis. The sequence continues at coordinate 12,423,982 of LR880969.1, read as the reverse complement.
GATTCAAATATTGGTCATAGATAATCTTGATCATAAACCCACAATTCATCGGTCTCAACAAACACACCGCAAAAAGAAGATTACGTCGAATAGATCTCCACGAGAGAGGGGGAGAACATTGTATTGAGATCCAAAAAGAGAGAAGAAGCCATCTAGCTACTAACCATGGACCCGAAGGTCTGAAGTAAACTACTCACACTTCATCGGAGAGGCTATGGTGTTGATGTAGAAGCCCTCTGTGATGGATGCCCCCTCCGGCGGAGCTCCGGAACAGGCCCCAAGATGGGATCTCGTGGGTACAGAAGGTTGCGGCGGTGGAATTAGGTTTTTGGCTCCGTATCTGATCGTTTGGGGGTACGTTGGTATATATAGGAGGAAGAAGTACGTCGGTGGAGCAACAGGGGGCCCACGAGGGTGGAGGGCGCGCCCTGG